>QRFJ01000026.1:1823770-2251049 GCA_006176705.1 Cocos nucifera | reverse complement strand
AGATCCAGATGGAGCTCGACCGCTGGAGAAGTTCAGTCGTTGAAGAAGTTCGGCTACTGAATGAGTTCTGCCGCTGGAGGAGATCGGTTGGGGTTCGACCGTTGAAGAAAGAATTTTGGATCGAAGCTCTTCCATGATTATCAGCTGCATTAGGCTAAGTACCATGCTGAACTTCGACGGGAGTGGGGTTTATCCCCAACAATAGTTCCTCCTTTAAGTTTGAAATCCGAAGGAAGGGAGTACAAAAAGGACAACTGTCGAAGTCCTCTTCAGGGCTCTACACCAGTTTAGGTTGAAGCTCGAGGAAGATCTTATCTCCAGTCAAGGTTGACGTTGAAGTTGAAGCTCGAGGGAGATCTTGTCTTCAGCCGAGGTTGACGTTGAAGTCGAGGCTCGAGGGATCTTATCTCCAGTCGAGATCCAGAAAGATCTTATTTTTTATTGACGTTGTGGTTGAAGCTTGTGGGAGATCTTATCTTCAGTCGAGTTATTGAAGCTTGGAGGAGATCTTATCTCCAGCCAAGATTGAAGGAGATCTTATCTCCGTAGATTTTGAAGTTTGGAGGAGATCTTATCTTCAGCCGAGGTTGAAGAAAATTTTATTTTCTATTGACGTAGATGCTTAGAGAAAATTTTATCTTCAATCAAGATTGAAGTTGAAGTTCAGAGAAAATTTTATCTACAATCAAGTTAAGGTTAAAATAGATGTTATCTTCTTAGGAGAACTTCTCGTGTATGCGGGGGCTGCTGCAATAACATCCGGACGGGGAGGATGCAGCACGCGCTGGTGCTGGTACGAGAGACACGTGGGCTGTGGCTGGAAGGGGTACGGAGGACTTGGGCTGCTGGTTAACTAACTAGGACCACCAAAGGTACGATCAAGATTTCGGTCCAGTGCAGAGAGAGTTGCGTGACGCTCCAGGCAAAGAACAAAGGAGGGTGACAAATGTCTAAGAGATTCCCTGGCTTTTTCTTGAACAACCGGAGGGATGTATAGTATGAGCTATGTGGGGCCAGACCGTTGGCAACTTGGTTAACCATCCAGCGTGGCAGCAGGTGATTGGAACAACGTATGGTAGTCCTTGTGGTTTACACGGGGCTAGATCAATCATGGGGAATCATGTTTCCTCGATAATTATAATAATGGCCATCAATGCCTTCCAGCTTTGGCTCCCGTTGCAGATCATGGGGAATAGGCAACGAGGACCTTGTAGGGTGATACGAGATATGATATGCTCATGAAAGCCAGAAATGATGCAGTTTGCATTTTGCAAATCATGGTTAATAACAAAGAAGGCCTGGTTCTGGACTCGTTAATTGTATGATCTACACACCTGTTCCCCGAAGGAAAGGGTGCGAAAAAATATTCTTTGCTGCAATCACTAAAAAAGAATGGTATAATTGAGTCCGCTATCAGGTACGAATAAAATGAAAACAAAAGAGGAGATATAATTAGATTAATGATACAACTACTATGATTGGAGTAGAAGTCAGCAGGTAGAGACAAACCTAGCATTCTTATTAGACGAAAGTAGACGACTGAGCCAAAAGACGGGCATCTAAGTCTTGAAAACAAGCATATTTTAGATTCATCAATGAACAATATATTGAATTTTAACATCTTAAATTTGATCTATAGTAGCAAAGTCCAAAACAGTGAAGTCCATAACGAAGAAGCCAACTAATGCAAGATAAGTGCACGTGGCCCATAGAAGCGTGCGATCCACCTCACGATCCAGCTAGATGACACGTGCGGTCCACCGCACGGTTTCATGCTATCCACTTATGGTCTTTCACCTGGATTGTGCGATTGAATGGCTACGAATACATGCGGGATTGATCGAACGGCTAGAGTGGATTTGGAGTCCTAAAAGAAGACTTGGACCAACTAGAACATGATTTTAGAACTTTTAAAAGGGGTCTGATGGCATATGGAGCACTAAAAGCACCGGATGGCGGCTGAGGCAAAGGCCAGAGCCTCAAGAGAGTGGTTGAAAGATCTTCTTATGAGAGAAGAGAGCTTTATAAAGAATTTATGCTTCTTGTTAAGAAAGAGATTGATATATGAGAGTTAAGAGGGTGTGATCTTCTTTTGTATTTATTTTTTCTCATAGTGAAGCTTGCATGCTCCATGAAGGTAAGCCTTGGATTGATTCATGTTACTTTGATTTTATCTTTCATGCATCTCTTCTTCTTTTCTATTGCGGTATTGATATCGTTATCAGCATTAATCGTGATCTTTGGTGGGGATCCGTATTCTGCACTCATAAAGAATCCTTCCAATAAATGGTATCAGAGCGCCAAATTTTCAGGGTTGTGGTAGTGTTGATCGAGATTGAAAAAGATGGAGAAGACGGACTCAATCAAAATGGAGATCAACCGATACAATAGAAAGAGCAATTTCTTCTTATGGAAAGCGGGGGTTAAAGATGTGCTCATCCAACGAGGATTAATTGATGCTCTCTTATGCGAGGAGAAGCCAACTATTAGGAGAAGAAGAATTAAAGACGGCTCCAGATGCAGGCGATGAACATAATTTGCTTGTACTTAATGAATGATGTGATGATCTATGTGCTTAATGAGACTTTTTCGACAACGATATGAACGAAACTCAAGGAGATGTACATAGTAAAGTTACTTACCAATGCTTTTTTTCTCTGAAAGCAGTTTTATTAGCTATGGATAAATGAGGGGTAGAGCGTATAGGAGTATCTCGGCAACTTTTAAAAGATTCTCACCAATCTGCACAGCGTTGATGAAAAGGTTGAAGAGAAAACTAAAATGTTAGTCTTGCTCTCATCACTTTCTTCTTTTGAGCCTTTGGTGACTACTCTTCTTGTGAGGAAGAGCACTATTAAGATGGATGAGATCACTTCTATATTTTTATAGAACGAGGTTCTCAGGTGGAAAAACTGAGTCTCGAGTTAAGGTGGTGACTCGACTTTGACAGTGACTGAAGATGATGGTAGTAGAGAATGAAGCGACAGAGGATCGTAAGGTAGGTGATTCAGATCCAAGTTGAGGAATTTCAGCATGATCAGATGTTATCAGTATGATGAGTTAGGGCATTGAATCAGAGATTACTCACAGCTTAGAAATCGAATGAAGGCTACTATGATGATAGTCCATGGTAGCGACATTGATGAGACTGATTATATACTTATGGTCTCAGATAAGGTATCTATTTTTTTCTTCAATGAATTTTAGATTCAGCATATTCACATCATGTTTGTTATAGAGAGAAGCTATTTGACTCCCTAAAGAGCATTGAGGATATTATTCATTTGTCGGATGGATCAAGTTATGCGATTAAGGATATTGAGATAGTCAATTTACAGATACATGATGGAGCAGTGAAAAAATTGGATGAGATCTGATATATATTCAGTTTCAAGAGAAATTTAATTTCACTAAGCAGATTGAATTCAAGTAGTTATAGATGAAGAACTAATGGTAGAATCTTGAAGGTTATGCATGATAGTAGGATTATTATTAAGAAAAAGAAGCATGAAGAATATTATATCTTGGCAGAGAGCTCAGCACGAGGTGGAGCTTCTTGTGCTAGTAAGAGCTTAACGCGAGGTGGAGCTACAAATATAGGTGGATTGGGCACGAGACAGGAGACTTGAAAAAATGATAAGTGACGTCGTAGGATGAAATTCCTATTGTTATAGAAGGCTATCCTGAGCAAGTTTTAAGTTAGATAGATCACAGCATATGACGGAGATGAGATCGAGCAACTAGACTCGACTTTCATGTTTATCCATCTATAAGCAGCCAGGTATTTGCCCTAAGATATGGGGGCAAGATCATCTAAAAACTCTCAAAATTAGATGGAGGCCAAATATCAAGTCGAGGTGGAGGTGGACCACATGATGGACCATGCTCTAGGCCGCGTGCTCCTGTGGGCCGCATGTGCTTGCCTTACGTTCATGGGCTTCTCTATTATGGGCTTTGTTGCTGTGGATTAAATTTGAAGTGCTAAAATCCAACATAATGTAACAAGAAAACTATAATAACCCAACCCATGAGATAAGATAGGCCAGATCCCGCACAAATCTACATGCAAAAAAAAAAAAAGAGATGGAGAAGAAAGGACTCTTAATGGACTCCTAAATAGAGTCGAAAAACTCAATCCCTGGAGTAAGAAAGGAACCTAGGGGGTTCCTCCATTAAAGGCCTCCTCCTTCCTCTATTCATCACACCCCAAAATGTCGTCCATCGTCGGCAAGGATACTTTGATTTTCTTTGGATTTTGTTGGCTATTCCTCGAAAACCACCATCGATTTCTTATTAGCGATGAGGTAAGGGCCTCTGAGGTCTCTTGTCTTCCCTTTCCTGGTCCTAAGGCTTAGTTATCACCTAGAATTGACCAACGATTCACTGGAATTTTGATGGATAGAGCCTATCCTGTTTTCTTGTCTTCTTCTTTTCCTTCCATCGAGCAGGTCACCATTATTGAACACAGCCACACTCGGATTGCCATGGGTTGGAGCTACCATTGTCGCCGCTATGGGGTTGCTATCGTACAAATGGCTGGCCTAGATTCCTTTTTCTTTCCCCTGTTTCAATGAAGAAGAAAGAAAAAATGAGGGAAAGAGGAAGAAGAAAAAGAAGAAAAAGAAAAAAAGAAAAGAAAGAAAAGAGAGAAAGAAAATTTCTCTCTCTTTCCTTGCTTTTCTCTACTTTCTCTCTCCACCTTCTCTTTCTATGAGATTCTCTCTAATTTCTCTTTCTAGAATTTTCTCTCTCTTCATTGATTTTTTTCTCTTTAGAAATCCTATGGACTAGTAGAGTGTTCCCATATCAACTAGTTGATTCTACGAGAGATCCTAGATCTATAATATTTGATTAATTTTCTATAATTTCTCCATCTTTAATTGTTTATAATTTTTATTTTTGATCTTGATTACGTAGGGATGCAATTATCTGTACAAGATGTCAAGCAAAAATATCTTGATCTCGAGTTCGTAGATCGAAGAATTGAACAATAGCTGTACTTGAGTCTAAGACTTATAGAGGTAAGAATATCTTTACATGATCATTTGTATGTATATTTTTGTACCATCCATGATGATTTTAGATTTATTTGGATATATAATTTTATATTATATATGCATCATATGTCGACTACTTTGATTGCTGAAAATATAATATCTGATATTTTGAAATTGAACAAGAATGTAATATAAATTATCAAAAGAATTATTTAACGTGTAAGAAGATTTGGACTAGCCATGATATGAATTGCCTGTCATGGGCTGAATCATGACATCTTGGATTGTCAGTCATGGATCGAATCATAATACTTGATTTACCACCGTGGGCTGAAGTGCAAATATTCTAATTTGCCATTGCAGGTCGAAGCGTAGTTATTATGATTTGCAATTATGGATCGAGCGTAGTTATTATGGATTGCTATCATGGGCCGAAGCATGGTTTATAGTTTGCCAATCATGGGCCGAAGCGTGATCCTGATTTATCCGAACTGAAAGATAATGATCAATTTGAAAAATATTAATAAAATATAAACGATAAGTGGTATGAACATATATGTGATATTTATGATAGATTTGTGATAATACATGATTCGTGATGTATATATTTATATAACTGTTGAGTTATAATGTATACATGATACGAGATTTTATGATTTATAATTTTCTTTGATAAATGCTCATTCATTATTTTTGTATTATATTATTATATTAGTATGAGTGTATAGAAATTCTTACTGTACTGTAAAACTCATAACTCCTTTTTTTTCCTTTTCAGAGTTACAGAATATTTGAACTTGTCTAAGATTGAAATTATGATTTGAAAAGATTGATTAAATAGAGCATCAGTAATATTAATTGAATGGGCAAGTTATTGTAATATTTGATATTTATTAATATAAAATATTTATTATAAATTGAGATCAATAGTGTTTATCAGATTTTAAGATTAAAATGAGTTTCAAGGCTTTTGTAAATTTTTTAGGATCTTGCCATAAGGAGTGCATGGCTATCATGTATCCGATCTAGATACTAAATTCGGAATATGACAAAATCTCTTAGATGACCTCCAATACATTTACCAAAATAATGAGATAACACTCTGATACATAAGATGGAAACGAATAAGCACGATATCAAATCTTGCAACACGGAGTATGTCTCCGTGGAGGCCTTCCTAAATCTTACTCAAGCACCAGCATGGAGAGGGAGATGAGCCTTTGTGACTAAGCCCTAGGATCATTTAATCGGAGCGACTCGCTCAAGATGTCTAACTGCAAGAGTTGTTTGAAATCAAAGGGCTAGATCCAATTGTATTTGAGTTTAAAGAGCCAAATCCTGCATACGCTCATCGAGCTTGGAGGAGGACTAGGCTCATGGATGTACGAACTCAAGGGGCTGAATTGGAGTAGATTTCACTTAGAAACTTGCTTCATGGGTTTTATGGGGTCCAATTTAGCCTTTTATGCACCTTCTCTTTTTTGAGCTGTACTTGGGTTTTAGGTTTTCAAATGTCAGGTTTTAAGGGATCATACATATGATCGTCTTCTTTATGTTATTCAACTTTATTTTCTTTGCATTTCTTTGTTGCCAGAGCCACGTGTTCAAAGAGCAAAATAAACCAATTAAATTTTTTTTTTTGATTGACTGGTGGAAAATATTTCCCCAGCCAGCTAATGGTTTGGTGGGACTCGGAGATTTTAAAGATTACGCTTCATTTTCCATGATACTAGAAAAAATAAGAACTCTAGTTTTGGATGGACAGAGCTGGAGTTTAATTTCATCATCATTATAATTTTTTTCTTTTTTCTTTTTTTTTTTTTGGATGTTTGATCCTCTTCTCTATCAAGATAAAAAGGGTATCATATATAATTAAGAAATGTAAATTTCTTAGGGTAAAAAAAAATCTTTGCTGGAGCATTACGAGCTTTAACAATCATGGATTTTAGGTTTACTAACATGATTGAATTTAACGTACAAATTCAACTCTGAAACAGTCAGCAGCACGGTTACCGTATCTCAGAATCAAAATAACACAAAAATCCCCAACATTTGGAACAACAACTGGGGCTTAGCACGGCAATTTGGACAACGATCCTTGCACCATAAACTTATCTAGTTTATCTTAACCAGTGCTCACTGCTTGCATAAATGTCAGCTACCGAACAATATTAAAGTCAAGAATAGCACCATAGATATTCTTAGCTAATATTTATTTCAATATTATTTTATTTATTTTGATGTACGTATATATATATATATATATATATGAATCAACTCAAATGTGACATGAGAGCTACAGCTCTTCTTGAGGCTTCTTCACGGCAAACCCATTCTCTACCCATGCGGCATAACCACCTCCCATGTTCTGCACGTGCTTGAAACCCTGCAATTTAATTGAAAACACCTGCTCAATTTCTTTTTTAAAAAAAAAAAACAAAAGCATGTAACTCCGCTCCAAAAGAATGACCATGTCCGTTGGCATCACCAAGCTAAGGGTTACTTTACTTCCTCCTTTTTGGTTGAAGTTGAACACGACCGTATTCTTCACTAAAATCCACTGCAGTTCTATAGATGACTTAATTTTCTGGCCAAATTCCAAGGTCATTGAATCCATAATAGATTAGTATATAGATTAAATTACATATACGGTTAGCAGATCAATTTTCTCCGAGTGACATGAACTACCCAAAAAGAAAAAACTTGCATGGTAGAGCTCTTCTCAAAACCTGTCACATACTTTTGCGGTTTCTCATAAATGTTGTGACCTATGAGATAATACCTTGTGAAGGAGAGAGAAACAAGCTTGGCCTGGCTTACCTCAGTGTGGAGGTTCTTAGCACACATTAGCGTATAACAAATCAAAAGGAGAAATAACCTATAAATGTAGAAAATTTTCTCAGGCTATCATTATAATAGCCTACTCAGGTTTCTAGTAATCACATTAAAATATAGCGTCTTTCACTTCATGGTATGATAGAGTGCTCTTAGCTTGCTCCGTAACTTCTTTCTTCCCTCAATAAATTGGGCGGCCTAGCATCCCCTTTCATCCAGAAGCAAAAAAAAAAAAAAAAACCACCCAAAGGTTTGGACATAGATTTAACATCTTCGAATATGATATTTATCCCTTGGGAAAGAGTCATCTCGTAGGAGACCGCAAGTGTACCAGAAGCAAGTTCTTCGTGTACAGATTCCTCTTGATGCATTAGTTTCACTCTAACCTCTTTTTTTTTTTGAAAAAAAAAAAAAAAAAAGGTTATTCATACCACTATTTTATTATTTGTGATTGTATATATTTCAATGCTTTTGCTTTCACTTTTTCACTCCTTGGCTACCAAAATCTGTAAAGATCTTACAAACAACTCGAGAAAACAAAAGGGTTTCATCCTACTTGTTTTCGAAATTACTTCATATCTTTCTTCGTGTCTTGGAAAACAACAAACAAAAGACAACAATAAACTCATAATTCAGGTATGCTTAGGGTCTAATGTGATGTAATAACTGCTTTTATTTTTAAATCAAGAGATGATTGGATGGAGGCACCAAATGAGAGATATATACAACCGCCCCTTGAATCGCACCCTCCACAGGCACGATCCATGGGAGCTTAAATTTATTGGCAAGAAGCAGGGAAGAAACCACTCACAACGTTGAGAAGATCCGCAGCCGCTTGGAGGGACCGCACTCCGCTTAGACATCCCTATCCACGAGAAGGAAAAAAAAAAGTACAATTAACTTTTAGCCGTTTGAAGCATGGAATTTATTTCCATATGAAAGGAAAGGAGGGGAAAAAAAAAAAACGAGAGGGAAAAATTCAAGATAAGCTAGCTACCACAACTATGTGATCATCCTTGTCGCAGACCAACGACACCTGCTCCAGGAACTTGGGATTTTTCTCCTTTCCTGACCCACATCATCGCAATTTTAATGACATCAAAGAAATAGATCCGAGGAAGAGAAATTAGCAGAGGCTTACCTTGTGGGGTGAAGAAGAGATAGGGGACATTTATGGCGTTCTCCAAATGGCCCTTGTTGAATTCCTCGACCGTTCTAATAAATTAATAAAAACTTTAAAGATGAGAATAGGAGGAAAAAAAAGGAAAGGGAAGGAAATCAAAATGAGGAAGGAGAAAGGGAGAAGAGAGGAAAGCACCTGACGTCCAAGTAGCGGTGGCCGGAGGACACGAGGCGTTTCGCGGCGTGGACGTCCACGGTCGCAACTTCTTCCGAGCTACCAGAAAGAGACGGCCACAGGAAAAGAAGACACAAGGCGATAGCGTTGCAACACCGAAACCATTTCATCATCGAACAAGAAGCCATGACGCTATTCTTTGAAGCTAGGGATCGAATTAGAGATTAAAAAATAACTGAGCGAAATTGGGAGTGAGAGGGAGAGGGAGAAGAGAAATAGAGATTAAGGGGTCGAAGTAGAGGGAAAGGAGGCGAGAATGGGAAGGCCGGGGAGGGAGGGCCTGCGGGTGCCGCCGTTGGTTTTCCGTTGTCTGGTTTTCCACTCCAACGGCACCGATGGGATGGAAAGGCCCCATGGTTCCATGTTCCGGTATTCTTTTTCCGTGGGCACAAGGGAGAGGTTTTCCCCTTAGGCGAGGTCAAGGGGGAATTTTTACCTATCAACTTCCAATTCAACTCGAGGCGCGACACATCCGTCCAGTATTCTTCATTTTAGTTTGAGGAACGTAACGGGTTTAGCGCAGAAAAAACATCATTTACATTTTAATGCCAGCTTCCGGTGGACAAATAAACAATAATTTCTCTTTCTGGCGTCCGCCGCATCGTGAATCCGACCTGGCAAATAATTTGAAACAAGAAAAAGGGATCATCCAAGTTTCCAAAATTTTTGAATTATAGAAATATATTTTGATGTCCAAATTTTAATAGAAGACATGCAAAAGAATATGTAAAATATTAGTGGTGGACATGAGGCCTGATGCTTCCTAGACTATTGAATCTGATACCATAAAGAATGTTTAGGTAGTCTTGTTCTGCCCTCCAAAACAATTTCAACAATAATATTCAGTTACAAAAAAAAAAAAGAAAAAGAAAAAAGTAGTTCTCTTACATGATCAAATAACTATTTCTTAGGCAGTTATGAATATTCATCATCATCATTTTTCAAGTATTTTATCATTAATTTAATATAAGAACGGTAATATCATATTTATAGGAAAAATCATATCTAATTAAGGATATACAAGTGTTCTTTCAAATGTATTGAAGGAACAAATTTTATTTGCATTCTCTAAAATTATGATATATGTATATATATATATTTGCAAATGGTATGAAAAACTAACTTGTACTCAACATACTTCAAATGGATCCATTAATTATCGAGTTTCATAGGTTTAAAATAGCAACGCAACCAACAAGTATTATCAACTTGAAAACCTAATTACAATGAACTTGCCATGTATATTTGTTGTTATAAATAGCACAACGCATTCCTTATCATTCCTAATAAAGAGGCATCTTTCTTGGGAGTGAATCTTTTTAGTAGAAAAGCTGGTTGATCTTTTAAGAATAGATTTAAAAAAAAAAAAAAAGTGTCTCACATAAGTAAGTTGATTCACTAAAACAAGTGTGTCCAATCTTTGGAGACATCTATTTTCTACCATTTTCTATAAGTCTACATGCAACCTGTATTCCTAAGTGCCACCAGCTTTTCTCTTTCTTTAGCCATCACACCTTTTCACATCACACCATCTCTTTTCATCGTTCATCTCATGCCTTATTAAAGGATGCCCGGGCAACGCTAGGTTTGTATGCCTCTTGAGTATCTAATACTTGTTTATTCCATATGGTTTTTCCTATAATTCTTAGCGCGGTTATGAATATTCATTATCACCATCATTTTTCAACTATTTTGTCATCAATTTAATGCAAAATCGATTATGTCATACTCATAGGAAAATCCATATCTAATTAAGGATATATAAGTGTTCAGAAAATGTATTAAAGGAACAAATTCGATTTGAATTCTTCAAAATTATGATACATGTATTTGCAAATAGTGTGGAAAACTAAGTTGTACTCAACACATTTCAAATAGAACCATATATCGAGTTCTATAAGTTTAAACTAGCAATGCAACCTATGAACTTGATAACCTAACTACAATGCTTAGAGCTTGCTATGTATATTTTTGTTGTTATAAACAGCACAGCACATTTCTTGTCATTCCTAATAAAAAGGCATCTTTCTTAGGAGAGTGAATATCTTTAGTAGAAACGCTGGTTGATCTTTTAAGAATAGGTTTAAAGTGAAAAATATCTTATATAAATAACTTGACTCACAAAAAGGGGTGCGTCCGAGTCATCCGTTTCTTATCGTTTTTTGTAAACCCACATGCCACCGGTTTTTCTCTTTCTTTTGCCACCATAGCTTTCCACATCACACCATCTCTTTTTATCATTCATCCCATGCCTTATTAAAAGATGCCCAGGCAAAGCTAGATTTGTATGCCTCCTTGAGTACCTAATACTTGTTTATTCTGTGTGATTTCCCTAATTCTCAAAAGAAAGAAAAGTTAACTAGAGGAAAAGGGATGAGGGAAAATAGCAATAGCTCATTGTTGCTTGTCGCTTGCTACTAAAACTTATCATACGCCGAACTAATATCTTTTTTGTGGTAAACCATCAAACTCGTCCTAATTGAGAATAAAAGAAATGAATAGACAACATTGGATTGGGCAAGATCTCGTTAAAAAATGCATTTTATATCTTTTTGATTGCATATAGACCTCTTTTATCTCACATTATGTATAAGATAAAAATTAACTAAACATGATGTTCCGACACATGCTGAGAGATTAAGTCTCACCACATATAAGAAAAAAAAAGAGGTATTAACAGCGAGTTAAGATGGGTTTTAACATGCATAAAAGGAGAGCAAAAGCTGGTTAAAACATCAAGCCACTCAAAAAAATTAGCTTCTGCTTAGTTGACTAAAATTTAACTGATTTATAGAAATGCCCTCACACCGAAATACTCCAAGCGAAACAACTAGAAACCAATTTCTCATTAATTTATTTGCACACTTGATATATATGCTTTTCTTTTGTAATTTCCACAACTAACATCCTTTGTCATTCTTTCCTGTCTTGCACTTTGTGGGCTCTAGCTTTTCGCCTTTTCCCCAGCAGACCGAAGACCAAACACGGTTAACCGACCGAATTCCATTTCTTTGTATCCAATGCATTAGTTACACAAAAAAAGATTAGTGTTTTGTAAACATCAACTCCAGTTTTGACTCATCATACAGCACTCGTCTAATTCATTTTACACCGTGTCGAGACGGTGGGTAACCGATACCTGCAATTTTGGTGATCAGATTCGGGAAGCACGAACCCTCGTCAAACTTCAGGTGGTCCCGGGGGTTTAGTTTTGAATGGAGAAAAAATTATCAAACTTTTTTTTGGTCAATCGAGGCATTCCGCATGGCTCCGCGGACGGATAATTTCATTTCGTTTTATTTTTTTTGTTGGTTCATTTTTAAAGGCAACATTTCGTTCTATTTATTCTTTCCTCATGTCATTATTCATATTTATTTATTTATTTATTTCTAATTGTGCAATGGAGATGCCAGTTTGCTGGATGATGCAGGGCTTAGGCTCCCGTTATTTAACCACCAAAGTAGAACCAAGAGAACGGTAGCAAGCCAACCGAAGAAATTTCAAAAAGATTAAAAAGGCAGGTCAATCAGAGCAGTCCGCTCCCCCACGACCCCCCCATGGGCCAGACGTCTGAAGCTGCCAACCTCGCGCCTGGAAAGTAAACTAGAAGCCCGGGCCGGATCAAGCACAGGAGTGGCTAATTTTAGTTATGTATGAGCTGAGCCCGGCCCGGCCCACCCAACGAGCAGATCTAATAGCAGACCAGCAGTCTCAGGTAGAGGGAAGAGACTGCCGAAAAAGACTTATAACAATCATAATTTTTTTTAAAAAAAATGAAGATTACAACAAACAGTAATCATATACAGGCACTATATGCTAACATCATTAAAATAGGCTACATGATATATACTAGGCTAAAAGTATGGATCAATCTAGTGCCAGTTCCCGGGCAGCTCCGAATCAGCTCGACACCCTCTCATGCTCATCAAACCAAACACACGAGAGAAACCCATCCGCATCAGCATACAAACCCCGAGCACTCTCGGATGGGCACACGAGAATACAGAAGAAGCATAAATGGGTAGAATGATAAATAAATGAGAGCATGACGAAGCAAACATGACAAGAAGAAAGCATGAGACAGATGCTTGGAACCGCTCTCAGCTTTTGCTTGCATTGCCTCGTCAATGGATAAGTGCTTGCTCTAGATTCAGAAGCACACCCTTCTGGTCTTACAGAAGGCACGAAATTCCTTGAAGACATTCGAAATGGAAGCGTGAAGCTGCCAATCTTATTCCACTTACAGATGCAACCTGAGTAAAAGAAGGATAACCCGTAAATAGTTGCCATCGCTCGGACCAATGAAAGTTGATTTGCTTAAAATCAGGTAGCCTATTCTCCCGAGCTCATTTCATGCTTGCAAACCGGGCAGAATGTTCCCCATTTCGTCAGCCATGAGTCCACACATACTGCATGGAAATCTGCAAAGGACATCATGTGTTAATCTTGACAGGTGGGGAAAACGAAAGCAAATCGCATCCTCTATGATTAATAAGCTTATAATGGAACTCAAACAACAGGCAAGTAGTCGCCCGAGTCTGGCTTCATGTAACCAAGTTTAAACGCAGCAAGTAATTTTTGCCAGTTCCTTGTCATCAGGAAGACAGGTTTTGACTAGTTAATACTCAGGAATCAAATGCTACTAACTAGTCCAAGGTTTGAAGAACATGCACTAATTAAATCTCATTATGCAGTAAACATCGCATTTTACTTTAAGCAACAGTAGGATCTAACAGTATAAACTCTGGTGACAGCCAAAGAGTCAAACGTTGAAAAGTTGTCATGTTGCATTTGCAAGTGCTAAGATGCTAGTCCAAAAAAGCAACTGGTTTTCAGGTGCACACAAGCCCCTCGTTGTCAACCAACAACAGAATTAGCAATCAATGGTTCAATTAACACAAGTATAACTTCTCATTGAATAGATTAAAACTAAATACACAAATCCAGCTTACCATGAAGACAGGGAAGAACCCTCAGAGTCTCTCCATCTCTGTAATCCTCAAGACAAATGGCACATGTTTCTGCCCTGCGCTTGCTATTGACATAGGAAGTTTTGAATGTGAAGGAAGGAAGGAGTTCCACTGCCTGTCTATTCATACTAGAAGGTCGCTTATGGGCTCCATGCCTTAGAAGCTGACAATTTCGAGCAAAGAGAAATGCTGCAACAACTGATACTATGACAACAAGTGAGACAAAAGAAATTACCAGCACTGTTCCAGCTGTCTCATCCATAGAAGAACCTATGCAGCATTCTCCTTCTTCACCCCGAGCAAATTTCTTTAGTGTCTCACCTGCCATCTTTGAAACAAACACTGCATGTATATGTATGCCTGCAGAGTCCCCGATCACTACAGCCAGAAAACAAACGATTAGTAGACCGTGTAAACGAGGGACGAGAATCTGAACAAGAGTCAAAAATGTGCAGCACTATGAATGGGACTAAAAGATGACAGTATTCCATCCTGGAGTCTGACGTAGTTGTCGTAAGACAAATATAGGGCAAGCAGGTATCAGATTGTCATATCAACCCAAACAAGTTGAGGTCTACAAGGTTTACAATAAAGTCAAGCATAACACCCACACATGGATTCATTTCAAGTCAATCAAACACTACTTGAACTAATCTATAAATATGGCAAACCAGCTAGTTCCTGACATCAAGATCTAGCCAAGATTTAGGATCGAATGCCAAGCCCATCTCAATGATATACGCTTCGTGAAGCCTGAAGAATAAATTAAAATATTAATCTTAACAACCTATTTCACAGTCGATATGCACATGGATCTCACATGCCACTATTGGATACAAGTGTCCAACATGACAGGTTATCAAAATCCAAGTATGGCGACACATGGGTTATAGATCTATGTACATATATATGCATGCCATCATGTAGATCATGTTGCTGACATACATAAAGTTATGTATGCACTATACGGAATGTTTGCAAGTGCCAGACACTGCAAAACAGAAACCTGTTTGACTAGATTAACAAAATAGGATTCCCAGTTTATGCTATATGAGACTCTTGCAGCTAAAGCAAACCAAATTTAATGAGATAAACAGGAAAATTTCATCAAAAAAAAGAAAAAAAAAGAAAAAAAGAAAAAAAAAAACAATGAAAAGTTAAATTCTCTTTTTGCAACTTATTGAGCCGTAACGATTTTGATTGGGTGTATCAAGTGGAGAGAAACTACCAATTCATAAATTTAATTTTACCTATGTGCTAGCATGACTTCTAGGGTGGACTCTGAAGTTTCCTAAAAAATCTAGATCAGTTGCCTTTGGTCCAACTTCGCAATGCATGACTACTTCTATTAATTTTAAGGGTCATTACAGCTAGCTTAAGAGCCATCTATGATCATTGGAACCTTTTTTCTGGTGCATTTAGAAATGGTTCAATGTGGAAATGATTTAAAATTGAAAAAAAAAGTGCTTAGCCTTTTTTTTTTTTGAAAAAATCTATAAGAGCATATGAATCAATCAATATTGTTTGGTTGTAAACTCCACATCTGTCTTCTTTGCCTTCTTTGCCTTTGTTCCACTTTCAACATCTCTTATTTACCGCCACTGAATTTGTGATTCATCACCCCCTACATACACACTATTTGCATCATAATCTGTTACAGGAACATCTGTTTTATGATTGTTATTTTTGCAGAAATTGGTAAAACTTGAGTTGTTTTATCCATCTTCATGAGGACTGTCTGTAAAGAAGATTTTTCTGTCATAATTTCTTTGAATAATAATGGAAGGCCTGTTAACCTTAAACAGTATATAAACTTGTTCCATCAGCGTAATGTATCTCCTTATATTTAATCCCCAATATTCACAGTCAAACTGCCATAACCTTCCCCAACAAGATATCCTCCACATATAACCTAAACAACTCCAAAGCCGCGGGGGGGGGGGGGTTGAAAAATGTATATTCACACATAGATTTATAAATCCAGACTGATCCTCAACCCTTACATCTTATTCATTTATACTACTTAGAGATATTCTCCCATTATCATTTTTGCGGACAATTAGTACCTCTGTGGTCTTCTGCCTTTCCAAAAAGGTAAAATTATAGTCCAATTAGACCTTCCATTAGATTAGAATTTACCATTTCATATTAGATTTTGCTTTCGATGAACAAACAAAGAGGCTGCTCAAAAGTTGATCGCACCAAAATCAACGGCTAGATGATAGTAACAATATTTGAAACTTATTCAAAAGAGACTACAATTCCAGCAATTGATGGTTAGAATAACAGCATCGCTAGCAAACTTCATGAAAGTTAACACTCACCTAACATGAGTCATTTGGTTACACGCTCATCAGATTCGAACATGAATCTTTTGGTTCATGAACCTAAAAGGAGGAGAATTCTTTATTATAACCATAGGATTATTCCACTATCGTTCAGCCTTCCCTAATGCTCCTGAAGAACATAAAAGTCATGAATTGCTACTTCAATGTTTTTTTCCTTCAAATTACAAATGCTTACATGTCATGAAATGAATTCCTATTAGATTATAACAGAAAAAGTTTCCTGGTTGTACAGATCCTAAAACTTAGTCTCAAAAATGAAATATTTGCCTTTTACTTTTATGCCACAAATTTAAACCAAATAACAGCATCATGCAATACAAAAGACAAGAATACATAGCTATAAAAAGAGAGGCATTTTGGTTAGTTGGCAGTCATGAATCAAATGGACTGCATTAGGCTAAACAAAATATGGCACCACAAGGTAATTAACCTAATCTACGACTGTCAGAATTAATAGGGGAAAAAGGCTAGCAGTTATAAGATCTTTCACTTTCAACATTAATGCAAAAGATTGTTTATGGTCATCTTATTAAACTGCTGACAAAGTAGGGCTTTAAACAGGTGCATCCAACCTAACAACTCTAAAGGCTCATCAAATAAATGTCGTGCCTGAGCTCAAAAGTTAAGCCCCATGATTGGGCTCCCACTTCATCATATAGGCATGAAGTAATCAGTGCCAAGCTTGGGCTTAAATACACCATAATATTAGGCGATTAATCTTCCATTGTTAGAGGCGCCCTTTGTAATTATGCTCAACCTTCCAAATTTCCTTCAACCAAAAAAGAACTTGAGATGATATTTTAAATGTTTACTTTATTGAAGTCATAAAATCATAAACCTGAAAGAATTCATATAAATAAGAATGAGAGTCTTGCATGTGAAAATTCTAACTAGCCCCAATTTATAAAAGGCGAACCACCAAAGTTTAGCTTGATATTGATGCGGTAAATAAAACTTACATGTTCATTGTCCAAAACAAGTTGGGTTCTGCTAGATTGAATACTGTCACTTCCTATTCAGATTGTTTCTGTTTTTAAAGGCTTTCGATAAAATCTTAGCTAATGTTTATTAAAAATGATTAAGGATTTGTTACAACACCTGAGGTATCAATGTGACTTCTGTAACATGTGTATCATTATGCACTGAGATGATGCTATAATATAGAATATTCTTGTCTCCTTAAAGTGAATTCTTGTTTTCTTAGATCAAGCCATTGTAAGTGAATTTATACATCTCTCTCTTTTTCCCTCCTTTTTTTTTCCTTCCAACAACTCTAATTTATGCATCTTAGTACATATGTTGGATCAATTCACAGAAAACTTCAGTTATCCAGCCACACTTTGGTTAGTTGGTATTAGAGATAAAAATCCAAATGATTTAAGGCAACACAGAATGACAACGAAGTACATAACAAGATGAATTAAATGTTTTGACAAGCTGCCAATGCCTTTTTGACATAAAACTATAGAAGATGATATCCACGTTAAAGCCACTAAGATTATCAAATCTCACTCATCACCACATGTTCCATAACTTGATCAACATCAAATTTTAAATCAGGCATGACTTACGACAAACCAAACCTCAAAATGGTGCCGACATGCCTACCGTAAAGCTAACAAACACCCATTCTAACAAAAACTTGAAATCTAACACTAAATCCCCTCCCATCAAAAATATACTGAGTCACACTCGGACATACTTCCTACTAAATAGCCATTTCCACTCCAAAAATAATCTTGCCGCTCCCCTGACACACGAACATATCTCAGAAATTCTCACCATCTCAAGGTCTGTTTCGAACCAATAAATCTCCACCACCATTTTCCCAACAGCACCTGAATAGTCATTAACCATCCTGAGAATTTAAACGTCAACATCACTGTCTCAACATAAACAACAAACTTATTCCCATGTCTGTCACTCGATAATACTTTTTCATGTTTGTGTAAACATAATAGAAGGCTTATTGAATTGCAAGTTCACACTAAACATTCCTTTACCTTAACAACGTATTCGCTTAAATTAGGAAACAATGCAAAACAAGATTATACAAAACAAACCCAAGATTAATGGGTTAAAAATCCAATTACGTCTTAATTGCCGGTCAGCAACGTTCACTACATGCATAGAGACCCGAACAAATTTGGGGAAAAGATTATACAGGGGAAGCAATAAGAAAGACAAGTTATTTACTCACTCGAGTACAAGCTGCCCTTCTCCTCCTCGTCGTAGATGATTGCAGCCTGGTATCCAGCATCCTGAGCGATCCTGACCTTATTCTCGAAGCTGCAAACACCTCTCACGACAAGAAGAAAATCGGAATGCGCCGAACCCCCGCCCCGTCCTACGGCGGTCCAATTGCTCTGGATGGGAGTGCAGGCGTCGATAGGATCGGCAATGTGCAGAGCTCCACAGATCCCAGAGCCACGAACAGGAACAGCTGATAAGGAAAAAAAATGAATTTTTTAAAGAAGGGGGAGAGATTTGGAAGCCCTAACCCTAGAAGTAGGAAGGAATTGGAGAAATACCGAAGCGGGCAGGGGCGTCGAGGAAGGTGAAGGAGAAGGACTTGGCGCGGAGGTGGACGAGGGCGGCTGAGGGGTGGAGGAGTGAGGAGAGGGCGAGGAGGAAGGAGGAGTAAGAGACGAAGAAGGCGGTGGCGGAGGGTTTGGCGGAGGAAGAGGAGGAGCAGCGGCAGCGGCAAGACTTCATCTCCTCATCTCTCTCTGTCGGTACTCGTAATCGTCTCCGCCGTCTGCGATGTGTCCGTACCGCACCGCAGGGAAATGAACCGGAAATTGGTAAAGGCCAGGAGGCCGGACGCACGCGATGATGCCACCCGAAGGCGTGAAGATAACGCTTCATTTTGCAGATAATCATATATCACGCTTCATTTGTCGGCCGCAGCATACGTGTGGGTGAACGGTAGTGCCTGCTTGCAGATAGTCTTTTCGGAGATCTTGAAGCACGGCTTTGGAGACGACGTTCCAAGCTGCTTACATGGCTCTTCACGTCTGATTGGCTAGAAACGATCTGATGTTTGGGTCTATATTATCCTTATCGAGGTTTATTGTAGAGAGAGCTTCAACCATGATAGCATGGATGATTGATGTGATGTTCGAACCGTCAGAAATCTAGAGTCCACATCTTGCTCATGAAAGATTTTTTTTTTTTTTGAGAGTCCATATATGAAGGGTAACTTTGATGAAAATATCATAGATGGATATCGTGGAATAATTTTTACTATAAAAAAATAGATTATTAGCCATCGCTGATGATAATTTTATTATTAAAAATTTATCAAAAATAATATTATCGTTAATCATTGTTATTAGTGACGATAAGAATCTCATCGCTAATACTGATAATTGGCGATGGTATCAACGACAATAAAATCTATCGCTAATATTTTTTATCTTATTTTTTTATAATTAAAATTATTAGTGATGGTTAATACCGTTGGTGATAGTCTTTACCGACGTATAATGGCGTCGCTAACAATATTCTAATTTTTTTAAAAATCATAATTTAATTTTTTTAAATTTATTTTAATTATAGTAACAAGCAATTATATTTTTTAAAATCTATTATAAATAAAATAATAATTATTTACTACAATCATAAATATAAAATTAATTATATTATATTAAAAATATAAATTATATAATTTTATAAATTTATACTGCTTTATAAGTATCAAAATCATATATAATCATACATATCTATCATATGAGATCTTTTTGTCGTCCTCCTCATCCTCCTACTCCTATACGTCCTCTCTAACAACTAGCAATTGAGAGTTGAATGTTCCAATATCTTATAACAAAAAAAATAAAATATTAATAATAAATTTTAATATGAAAGCATATATATCGATATGGAGGCGTATATTTCGATATATTACTCCGATTCTCAAACAAATTATTCCTATACGTTCTATTCAATGATACAGAGTTATAGACTCTTCCGATCCATCGATTGGATGGTTAAATTAAATTTTTACCTCCTAGATCCTCTTTCCTAACTTAAGACTAAATATGTGAAGCTTCTAAATATAAATATTTAAAATAAGTAAAAAAATTATTATTAGACTTGTATGCTGTAATGGCTGTGACAACGAACCCAGCTAATCGTGCAGATGTGGATCTCAAAAAATCTCAATAATCATATCATAGATAGCATCTCGGAAGCTTTGAGGTCGTTAGCTCTAAAGTCTCCACACGACCTCCTCCACATATACATCCCCGTGTTTGGATCGTCGAGATCTGAGAGGAGGATGTGGAAGAGTATTGAGCTACTGGAGGATCGAAGCTATAGCCGAATCATATGATCCAGCTCCTACTCACCCCTTCGGTGGCTTTGAGCTATCCCTTAAGATCAAATAGGGGTTGCTAGGATGGATCGTCACCATGCCGCAATATAAGATACTCCATATAATTTGACTATATAGTTTTGAAATTCATTAGTCCATACATATCAGTATATATATATATATAAACTTAATAAATAATATTTTAAGTTATTACCACGATCTATCGAGATCTAAGATCTAAGTAATCACCACTCCTCCTAGACTGGTGTGTGGCCTTCCATATCTATAGCTATCTTGGTGTACGACCTAGCTACCGTATCTATAATAAATAAATAATAAAATTAAATAAATTAAAACATACATATGATCAATTCAATATAAAATTAATTTAAGTATAGAATTTTTACTAATCATTGATCATAACATATATGCCAACAAAGCCGCCTATATGCTTGATCAGATGCTACTGGGCGGTACGATACTATTGTGCCCTCTATTGCCTACTAGAGTACTTCTAGTACTCCATTGATCATAGAGGGCCTCGAATAGTCTGCATCCGATGATTTGTGTAAGACTTTCAATCTGATGGTGACTCAAAACTGGAGTCCTCTATAATGGACTACTTAAGGCTGTATAATCCATCCTGAAGCCTATGTGCAGCCACCTCCTCGAAGGTTCGACAGTCAGCCTCCTCATCCTGAGGAGTCTTGAATCAGTAGTACTCCTGCAAGTATAAGCAAGCATGTATTAATAAATAGAATACAAACCTACTGCGAATTTAAAAATTAAAGACTTCGACTAATTAGAAACATCTTTCAAGCCGCATCACGAGCCCCTTGCAGCCAATTGGAGAACTCATTCACTGGCCCTGACGTCAATCATTGGATGATCCCAACAACCACATGAGACATCCCAGACTCTCTAAATATACTGCAAAATTGATTTTGAACAAATGTTAAACTCTAAAATGGCTAAATTTTAAACATATTCAATGAAGATATAATACTTACGAGCGACTCTGAATATGGATGAGCTTTTTATCCTCTGGCCAGATCGGAGATGCCACAAGCCAAGCGGATCCTCTACCATGCCGTTGATTTTGAGAGCCGGATGCTGCTTTGTGTGACAATGGGGTCATTGGTGACCCATATCGTCTGAATTTAACAGTATCAAGACATCATAAAGAATGTTATGTTAGATAATAAAGAATAAAATAATATAAAAAAATATCTAAAGTATTAAAATTTACTGCACGGTATGTATGGTGCAAAACCATGCGAGTAGGCTGCATGAGAGCTCTCTCCTTAGCTATGATGGCTCTAGCCTATGAAAAATATGATTTATAATCTCTAAAAATAAAAATAAATAGATTTATAATTATGGATAGCAATGCAAGATTTAAAATGATGTAAGATAAGTATTTAAAATAATTCAAGACAATGTAAGAAATAAAATGATACCAGAAGGTCGTGGCGATTCTGAGTTTGCGAGAGAAACCTCTTAAGGCTGAGATCGGGAGAATGAGAGCAGTCGAAGGTGGTGTTCCAGATGCAAGATATAAGAGCTTGGATACGTGGCTATTTTTCTTATTCGATACATCATGGATTGGATCCAAATCAAACTCATATTTCATGGATCAGAGCTAGATTATGCATGGATCTGATCCGATCCAAATGATCCATTGGATCAAAAAATTTGATCATGGACACGATTTGATCCGATCCTAGGGATGGCAATCGGATTAGGTCAGATCATAAATAGGTCAGGTCGGATATGGATTGGATCAAAAAATGTCAAACCTAAACTCAACTTATTTAATAAACGATCAAATTTTTAAATCTGAATCTGACCTATTTAATAAACAGGTTATCTGATCCGACCCATTTATCCATCTATATCATATAATGAAAGTTTATATTAACTACCAAAAGATTAAAAATGGTTAGAACATTAAAGAAGGAAAGAGAAAAAGGAGGCTCAAATTTAGTATTTCATTTGTAACTAAATCAAAATGATAATAATCGGTTACCTATAGAAGAAGGCCGTCCAAGATTATTGCTATTAGAAATAACTAAATTAGTAAAATGATATCCCAAAATCATCATAACCTCTCTATACAAACCTTAAAGCAAATCTCTGCACATAGGTTATACTGTGTATTTTGATATTCAGCATAAAAATTAGAAATTAAAAGAATACAAAATAGCAATCAATTGGATCTCTAAAGCTATAGCAATTAGAGTAATTAATCCAAAAAAATTAGAATAAAAAAACTATAGTAATAGCTGATTAAACCAATTAATTATCATTAGATATCATCTAAATTTAATTAATATATTAAAATAAAAAAAATTTTAGTGACGATGTCGGTGACGTTGCTGCTACCATTATCGGTGCGGTCAATAATACTCACCAAAATAATAGGTCCGTAGGTGCAAGAATAGGAGAACCAGGACTCTGGTGGCTTGGGAACTCTGGTAGCATGGACGAGGACTCTGACAGCATGAGGATGATGAAATGTGAGGCAGCGGCACGGCACAGGAGAATCGAGAGAGAGGGAGAGGAGGAGGGTCAACTGGTCATCGATGGGGGAGACGAAAATCAAGAACCAGTGGGGGGGAGGTGGGGGAAACAAAGGAGAGAACGAGGGTAGGGGTGGGGGGTTGGTTCGATCGGCCTGGGGGGGGGGGTGCAATCACGAGAGAGGGGAGGGTGGCGGCATGAGCACAGGATTGTCGGGGGTTGCAGGAACGAACACCGAGGGAGAGGGGGGAAGACTACCGAGGAGAGGAGGGAAGGAGGGTGTGATTGTTGGAGAGGGGGTGGCACAAGCATAGGGTTGTGGAGGGTTGCTAGCATGAGCGTCAAGAGAGAAGGGAAGGGAAGACTGTCGGAGAGAGGAAGGGTGCGATTGCGGTAGAGGGGGAGGGGGCGGCACGAGCATGAGGGTGTGGGCATGAGCACTGGTGGGGGGGAGAGGGAATCATCGGAGAGAGGAAAAAAAAGAGGTTTTTGGCAAAAATCCAAGGGATGGAAGGAGATAATCGATCGCAAAAAATGAAAGGATTATTAGCGATGGCCATCCCATCACTAATACTATTAGCGACGACAAAATGCCTTCGCTAATAAACTTGCCAATCAAATTTAAAAAAATTTCAAAAAAGCTATATATATGTGTGTGTGTGTGTGTGTGTGTGTTGCGATGGTTTCTCTTTTGGTTGCCTTTAGTTGTTAGTAAAAAAGTGTTATTATCGATGGCATCATTGCCATCGCTAAAGGCCCTCTTTCTTATAGTGTTTGTGATTCATGGGCCCAATTTTAGGCCAGTGGTGGCAAGGAGAGTTACTTACTAGAGCCCATGGTTCCTAAGGTAGAGCTGCATGTGGCTTGGACAAGGATCATATTTGCCGGGAGGACTTTGGGAGCTTGTCAGCTTATTGTTGAGAGTGATTCTGCCACGATAGTATCTTGGATGCAGAATTATACCAACGATGGAGGTACTCACCTCCTCCTGCATGATGCCTCGATTTTGCTGGGAGAATGTACTACTCTAGTCATTAGATATATCTTCCAAGAGACGAACATTGCAGTAGACTGAGTGGCAACCTTTGTAGTTGAGCATACTAGTGATACCTTGTGGACTAAGGTTGGAGGTGTTTTTGGAGAACTCCAAATCTTTTATTTTCTGACTCTTTTGATTATATTCATATAAGAATTGTTTAAATGAACCGTCTTATAAAAAATAAAAAAAAATGAAGAGTTGATGAGAGTTATGCTGTTGATTATCATTGCAGACATGGCCCATCTTATCACTAGATGGCATTTAGTATAAGATGATCCGCCAATTCTAGATCAAAGATAATTTTAGTAACAATGATGAGATCATTATATTTTATTATACTACGATGATCTTAGATGATAGTAATTTCAAATCACCTCCATTTCTTAAATCACTATCAAATTCAGTGATATGATACCTATCCTTGAGGTCGGAAATCTAAGATCATCCTTGGAGAGTGATCTTAGACTAAAATATAAAGACAAAAATGTCCATTGGTCTACTAAAAAAATTGATATATCAATTTATCATTAATATATTATATCAACATTATATATCTAAAATTATATTATATTGATATTTGATATTATATTTATGATATATATTATATTAATAATTATGATATTATTTATTGATAATTTTAAATTATAGTAGAAATATCTTATTATACTTTATATTTATATAGTAAAGCTATTTAATATATTAATTCTATTTTTTATATTTTTTAATTAAAATAAATATCAATATTAATAAATAATATATTATAAGAATAAATAAAAAAATTAATTGAGTAGCAATAATTGATATATTTTTATAGAATTAATAATTTATAGTTATAAAATATATTAATTATTAATATATTAATAAATATATTATATAGGCAATAATTTTGGATTTCTATGGAATATCAAATAAGTTACTCATAAATATCTAGAGATCTTTAATCACTGGACTATAACCTATCAAACGAAATAATCTCAGATCACTAGGGATCAAATCACTACAGAATAAGGATATTTTAAATATAAATGCATGTATTGGTGTGATAGATACTTAACATTGGATTATAAAGCCAAGTTCCAATGTTTTCAAATGTTTGGTGACTTATGCATTGAGCTATCACTAAACAAATGTTTTCTTAATATCAGAAATGAAATGTTTGGGTCTATGGTTCAAAGCAATTACTATCTTTGTCACTTAAATTTCTTCATCTACAATGTTTTAACATGTGTAGAATGTGATGAACACAAAAGATCATCAACTTCATGGTTCATTCATAATATCATAGGGCATAACTAAGGTATGCTCTATGAACAATATTAAATCCCTCATACACATATTTCCATATAAATATACACATAGACATGTATATATAGCTACAAATAGAAAAAAGAGTCATATATTACTCCTTTAAGCAAATTATAAACTAGGAAAACTAAGAGAAACATAATTAAGTTAAATTTCAGATACTTGCATGTGAATGCTTCACCAGGGGTGCAAATAGGTTAGGTCGGATCAGGTTCTGCATAACCCTGATTTGATCCGATTTCTTGATCGGATCTAAATATTGAATCCAAATTCAGTCCAATAGAAGATCGGATCAGGTCCATGATCAAATTTCTTGACCCAGTGGATTATTCGGATTGGATTAGGTCCATGTATAATCCGATTTCGATCTATGAAATACAGGTTTGGTTCAGTCCAAATCGGTTCGGATTTGAATTATAATTATTGACTTATGTACCAATTTTCAAACTGTCAAGCAGATATTGAATCTATTGCTTATTCTTAACCCATATCTAGTTCTATTTATGTTCTTATTCTTGTTGATGTTTCTAATAAAGTTTATGAAATTAAAATTAGTACCAAGATCCAACTAATGAAAGTATGTAAAAGTAAGTTCTAAGATATTTGACATAATTTGAAAAGCCGATGATGACAACTAAAACCTTTAATCAATAAAATTTTGGTTCCTTTCCAACTTGTGTGTAAAGTCTCCGTAAATAAAAGTGGAAGAAAGTCAGAGAATTCTATTTTATCTATTTTTAAATTAGTATGCTTCTATTACTTCTATAATATTGACTAATAAATATACTAATTTTAATTTGGATCTTGTATTGGGTTTGGGTCAGATTGGATTGGGTCATTTATATCAAAACCCAAATTAATCTAAAATTCTCTATGGATCGGATCGGGTTGAGTCAAGTCAAAATTCAACAAATCCATATCAAACCCGAAAAATAGAACGAGTTCAATTTTAGAACCCAACTTGGATCCATGGGTCCTTTAAAATGATTTGGATTGGATCTATATGGGTTGGATCAGATCAGGTTATGGGTCAACTCGACCCATTTGCAGCCTTATGCTTCACAGTGAAGTTTTCATCAACCAAGGTGCCACAAACTCACCACCCCTTTCATCATCATATGTGATATCTCCACCTTGGATCGTGAAACTAGAAATTATGCGGTGAAATGGTCTACCCTTGAAATGAAGAGGTTTTCCATTTTTTTCCTTCTCTCTTTTCACCTACAAAAAGCAATGCAACTTAGTGACATTTTTATAAGACCTTGACTGACTAATTCGGTTTGCTTGAAACATAGAATGTTATATTGTAGCATAAGATATGTTTTTTGAAAGCTAGAACATTAGGTGTGATTCAAAAATAATATTAGGCTCAGCTATCGATAAATAAAGAGATTCTAAATTTGATTGGTTGCAGCTGAGAATAATGATTTTTACATCCATACATTGACCCACAATTAGCAGCACCGATGGATAACCGATGCCACCGACCAAGCAATGGGCTACAAATCGATTGATTGTTAGCTTCATCTATTAAACATCAATCAATTTAGCACCCGACATATAACAGACGAACCATCCGACCGATAATTATTTTTGTTTAACCAACTATCGATCGGATCTCTTCAACTGACTAACAACTGGCTCATCGATTTTCAATTTTCAACCGACTACCTAAATAGAATGACTCCAAACACCAATAGACAGTCAAATGCTGACACATAATCGGTACAACCGACATATAGTCGGTACAACCTACATTCATGCTGCATGATATGCATAACGATCTCCACGATCAAATAATGAATAATAACTGCTCCCTTAATGGTGGAATTAGTGGGATCCGACGACTCTCAACCATTATAGATGGTTACTATTATCTTCTCCTATAAAAGAAAGGTAAAATAAATATTTTGGGAGGAAAATTCTTGGCCAAAACTCTATCTAATTTTATTTTAATCATCCTATTCACCAATCCTCTACTGACTTAAGCATCGAAGGATCTCCATCGAAAAATATTTCAATCAGTGTTAACTTTTTTTTAGGTAATCTTCTGCGGCGATAGGCGTATCGGAGGATTGGCCGCAATAAATTGGCATGCTAGGAACGGAGGTGCGAACAACAAATCACAAAAATAGATTGCTCTATAAAGATGCCAAAAATACGAGTCCAACACTCCATCAGCTCCACTAGGCAATCTTTTTATCCGAAAGACTGACCTCCTCCTCCACCATTAATGGCAGAGCCTAGTTTTCCACATCCGACAATCCTAGCGAATGCTCAAATTCAATAGCTTGCTGCTTTAATGCAACAAATGCAAATATTAATGAAGGTTGTCCACAGTCTCCAACAATAACAAGCGGTGGTGGAGGAACCATTGATGCAACCTATGCCATCAAGGCACAATCGCCACTCCCCATAATAATCTTTATCTCCTTTGCCTGAATGGCTATCGACTTGATACTCTTGTCATAATGAACCATTCCCATCACGACATTTCCGCCTTTCTTGAAAATCAGCTTTTCTTTTCTTTCGATGTAGTATCAAAAAGAAAAAGAGATCGCGATCACTATCTTCTTCACCTTCTTCAGGGGATTCTACCCCTGGGTTTTCGTAATTACAATGGCTTGACGACCATGAGTACAAGGTCAAGAAAATCAATTGTCAACTCATCCAACTGAAGGTGAATAATCGGGAGGGTCCCGATAATTCCAACCTTCAAACTATCCTCCTATTTTCTCAACAAATTATGGATGAACCAATCCCAAGTTGATTCAAAATGCCGTAGGTGAAACCGTATGATGATTTTACAGATCCGATTGATCATCTAGAGAGTTATAAAACTCTCATGATAATCCAAGAGGCCTCCAATGTCCTTCTCTATAAAAGTTTTTTGATAACTCTTCGAAAAGCTACTCGAGTCTGGTACTCTGGGCTAAAGCTGAAAAGTATTCATTCTTTTGAGCAGTTGGAGGATTCGTTCGTAGCCTACTTCAGCACCAGCCGAAGGATGCCGCGAATAGATAATAGTTTCTTCTCTATCAAATAAGATGAAGGAGAGACGTTGTGAGATTTTGTGGTGCATTTCAATGTTGAAAAACTTATGGTTAAGGATCTTAGTGAAGACATGGGTATTTCAGCCATAAAAAGAGGTCTGAAGGGATCAAGGTTTACTTACTCGCTAGATAAGAACCATCCTCGAACCTATTCTGAACTCCTACACTCCGTTGACTGCTCCTCGTGCATAAATTCTAATAAAAATTGAAGGAGCAGAGTACGTACGATGACCCCCATTGATGAAGGTGCCGTTCGAAAGTTGTGATAAAAAAAAATACTATCGATTTCATTGTGATCATGATCATGATACCGAATAATGTATCCAACTCAGGGATGAGATTGAGGTCCTGATTCATCAAGATTTTCTTGGCAAATATCGATGCAATCCACTGGATCCAGCTCCTGCCAACCGACAGCCTCCGCATCAACTTGAAGAGCCGAACGATAATCAACCAATGATGGGAGTTATCAATATGATCTTTGGACGATCGCGGGATTGGAGGGCAACTTTTGAAGAAGAATCAACCAAAAAGCAATGGAATGATAATATGATTTTCTTCTCAGACGATGATGCAAGGGGAATATAAACTTTCCATAATGATGCCGTCGTTGTGTTGGCAATGATAGCTAATTATGATGTAAAAAGGATACTTATGGATAATAGAAGCTCCACCGATGTTCTTTTTTATTCGATCTTCTTTCAAATGCAATTGCCAACTGATCAACTACGATGAAGTTCAACATCGTTAATCAATTTTACAGGAGACACAGTCAACATAGAAGGTGAGATTACTCTCTCCCTCACTGTAGGGACAGAACCACGACAAGGCACGATTCAAGCCATATTTATGGTTGTCCGAATTTCATTGGTTTACAATGCTATACTTAGGTGACTCATATTAAATGCTTTAAGAGTGGTGGTATCAACCTTCCACCTATTGGCCTAATATTCTACTCGACAAGAAGTCGGTGAAATGCGAGGAGATCAACAACTAGCACGACATTGTTTCATGATCTCAATTAAAAAACAAAGTCAAAAGAGCCACTGATGATCGATAAATTAGATCAAAGAAAAGATGAAGAAAGAGAAAAATTAGCTGAACAATTAATACCGATCTCCTTACGAGAAGCAGATCCCATGAAAATAATCTCAATCGGATCTCGACTGACCGATCAAGAAAGAGGCCAAATAATAGATCTGCTAAGGGCAAATGCTGATATATTTGCATGATCAGCAATCGATATGTCAGGCATTTCTTTAAAAATAATAACTCATCGACTGAATATCGATCCAAAATTTAAACCAGTGAGATAAAAGAAAAGATCATTTGCCCCTGAAAGATAAAAAGCCATTGATGAAGAGGTAGATAAACTTCTTGCTGCCGACCTCATCAGAGAAATGCATTATCCTGACTAGTTGGCTAATATTATAATGGTACAAAAAGCCAATGAAAAATAATAAATCTACATCGATTACACCGATTTAAATGAAGCTTGTCCGGAAGATAGCTTTCTTTTACCAAAGATCGATTAGTTGGTCGATACAATATCGGGACACTAACTCTTAACCTTCATGGACGCCTTCGTAGGTTACAATCAGATCCGAATGGTGCTGGAAGATGAAGAACATAGCTTTCATAATCGATAAGGGCATTTACTGTTATAAAGTAATGCTATTCAATTTGAAAAATGTCGGAGCGACTTATCAGCGACTGATCAACAAGGTATTCAAAGATCAAATAGGATGAAATATGGAAGTCTATATTGATGACATGCTGGTAAAATGTATCTAAGTTGATAATCATGTTCAAGATCTAGAAGAGGCCTTCAACATACTTCGACGATATCAGATGAAGCTAAATCCAATTAAGTGCACTTTTGGCATAACTACCAAAAAATTTTTGGGGTTTCTTATGTTGCAGTGTAGAATCGAAGCTAATTTAGAAAAAATGAAAGTCATTATTGACATGAAGCACCTAACTTTCAAAAAAGAGATACAACAGTTGAATGGTAGAATTGTTGCTCTCAGCTGATTTATCTCAAAGTTGGTAGAAAGATGTCTACCATTCTTCAAAATCTTATAAGAAGCGAAGAATTTTTCATGGTCAGATGAGTGTCGACAATCCTTTGAAGACGTGAAGAGATATTTGATATCTCCACCGCTACTCGCAAAATCAAAAGAAGGAAAACATTGTATCTCTATATTGCTACATCAGTGGAGGCAGTAAGTTCAGTCCTTGTTCGAGATGATGAAAATTGAGTTCAATGATTGATTTATTATACTAGCAAAGTACTTCATAACGCCAAAGTTCGATATTCCAGGGCTGAAAAATTGAACTATATCTTGATCATTTCAACACAATATCTCTGACCATATTTTCAAGCTCATTCGATCATAGTGTTAACCGATCAGTCATTGAAAGTGATCCTACATCAATCGGATACTTCAAAAAAATGATAAAATGGACGATCAAACTTAGTAAATTTGACATCCAATATTGCCCACAATCATCAATGAAGGCACAGGTGTTAGCCGACTTTATCGTTGAATGTATCGCAATCGATGATAAGTCAAAATAAGAAACCAACAAATAATCAAAAATAAAGGAAGGATCTGAGATCGACTCTGGTTTGGCATGGGTACTGCATGTAGATGGGGCATCCAACACTTGAGAAAGTGAAACCAATCTCATCCTCGTCAATACTGAAGGGACCATTACTGAATATGTCCTTCGGTTCAACTTCAAAGCATCCAATAATCAAGCTGAATATAAAGCACTATTAGCTGGCTTAAAGATTGCTAAAGAGCTCGATGTAAATAATTTGAAGGTTTTTACTGACTCACAATTGATAGTTGGACATGTCAAAGATGAATATGAAGTTCAAGATCCGACTATGGCAAAATATCTTCAGAAGACCAAGGAGCTTATATCGACTATTAGACTCTTCGAGATCTCTTGCATTCCAAGAATAGAAAATGCTCGGATTGACATACTTTCTTGACTCACGATGACATCTTTTGACTTATTAGGCCGAACGTTCGTCGAATATCTTGAACAGTCGAGTATTAACAAAATCGATGAAGTACTATAAGTAAATAATGAGTCAAGTTGGATGAATCCGATCATCCGCTATCTCATTGATGGTACTCTGCCTGACGAACCTTTGGAGGCTAAACGTCTTCGATGGTCTGCCTCACAATACATTTTGATGCACGAGCATTTATACAAAAGGTCATTTTTACTCCCTTTACTTAAATGTCTAGGATCGATTGATGCCGACTATGCCCTTCAAAAAGTTCATGAAAAAATTTATGAAAATCACTTGAGGGGCAAGTCACTAGCATTCAAAGTGCTGCACCAAGGATATTATTGGCCAATTATGAAGAAAGATGTAGCCAATTTTGTTTGAAGGTGCGATCCATGTCAGAAGTATGCCAACATTCAACACCAATCAGTAAAATGACTAACATCCATCATCGCAGTATGGCCATTCGTGCAATGAAGAATGGACATCCTTGGCCCTTTCCCACTAGCATTCGATCAGAAAAAAATTTTGGTGGTCGCAGTAGATTACTTTACCAAATAAGTAGAAGCTGAACCGTTAGCGCAGATCACCAAAAGTAAGATGGAAGATTTCGTTCAAAAGTCGATCATCTATCAATTCAAGCTACCACATACAATCATCATCGACAATGGTCGATAATTCGATAATCAAAACTTCAAAGAATTTTGTACGAAATTTTGTATCGTATACAAGTTAACATCAGTCGACCATCCTCAATCCAACGGTGAAGCAGAAGTTATGAATCGGATGATCTTACACGGATTGAAAATGCGATTGAATGAAGCAAAAGATCTTTGGATAGAAGAGCTACATTCATTTTTATTGGCATATTGGACAATCCCTTGAATTCCAATGGAAGAGTCGCCATTTAATTTAGCATATGGGACTGAAGCAGTAATCCCAGTGGAAATTAGTTTACCAACTATCAGAGTTGAGCATTATTTCAAACCAAATAACTCTGAAGCAAGAAGAGCTGACTTAGATTTGCTTTCAGAGGTTCGATAAGAAGCTCAAATTTGGATGGCTGCATATCGACGAAGAGTCATCCAATATTATAATGTAAAGGTCAAGCTAAAGGTATTTCTTCCTAAGGATTTAGTCTTGAGAAAAGCAGAAATTTCTAAACCCCTAGATCAAGAAAAACTATTTTTAAATTGGAAAGGACCATACAAAGTGATCGAAACACTTCATCCAGGCACCTATTAACTCGAAACTCTCGATGGGACAACTATTTTCCGAACTTAGAATGTAGATAATCTAAAGATGTATTATCAATAAAATTATCATAGTATTTAATGAAAGTATCAAGATTCGATTTCTCTTCGATTCGACTAAGTTACGTCTAATTAGTGATATAATACAGAAGGTCGACCTACCATCGGCCAGCAAGTAACAATCTTGCGACGTATCTTGAATGATAATTTTGCCGACTTATAATCGAACGATTTGACAACGTGCTGATTTAACTATAGTAAAACAAAAATTTATGTCGACTAAGCCATGGCTTGGTGGAATATGCTAGCTTAACCATGGTTAAGTAAGTACTATGCCGACTCAATCGAAGTTGAGCGAAATTTTATACCTACTTGATGGAAACATACCGACTTGACTTCGATCAATCGAAGGATATTCAGCTTACCTCCGTTTATCAAACACGAATGAACTTTATGTTTAAAGTCTGACTGATTAAAATTCGATCAGACAACATACTTATCGACTATCCGACTTAGTATTTGATAAGTAAACAGTAAAAGAAAAGAAGTCATTGGTACTTAGAAAAATTTTCAACACTTCGATAATCTTAACATGTGATGCAGAAAGAGGACAACCCTTGAAAAAATTTCTATCCATTCTATCCATTTCATTCATATAAAAATTTCTACAAAAATTGGCCAAAGCCGAAACACAAAATTTGGATTCATCCAATGATAAAATCCAAAAAAAATATATATAGGAAGTAGATCAATCATCGACAACGATTGCATTAACAATGGCCATTACCGACGCCATCTCTTCTTTGATCGGAGAAGGCTCTGTAGTCCTCTATCTCGGAGCTGAAGCAGGAGCCACTTCTTTGACAGGAGTAGCTTCATTCAAAGCCACATGATCGGTCGGGACGTCCTTAGCTGACCCGTTCTCTTCATCGAAGTCGGGAAGGGGCACTTGAGTCATGTCCAGATTCGAATATAATCAATCGACCGCATCCCGGCCATCTTCATATCCGATTCTATAGACAGGATGACTGACTACGATGAGTTCCTCCTTGAAGTCCTTCGACCCTTGGAACTCTCCTAGTGCTTGCTCTTTCACCCGATCCAAAGTCTCTTGGGCCGATGCTGCTTCTACTTCGGAAGATTTTCGCTTCTTCTACTCCTCCTCTAGCTTCGAAGCATAACTGTCATGCTCCTTATAGAGCTGACTGGCCTCACACCTCTTCTTCCAAATTTGAGACTCATGAGTATCAATGATCCACTCATTTATCTCTTTATCGTCATGGAGTGATAGCACTTCAAGCCGCATGACCTCGAGCTCTGTGCGTATCGCATCAAGATCGTTATGGGCCAATTCTAAATCAGCTTGTACCGACTCAAGATCAGTCCTTGCCGACTTCAGCTCGGCCTTCAAATGAGAATTTTTCTCTTTATTTTTCTTCTCCTGTTCCTTCATTGCCTTTATTTTGTTGGTGGCAGCTTGAAGATGCTGAAGAGAAACATTCTTCTCTATAACGGTTGCCACCGCCTTATCTTTCCATCCTCACCTTATCTTGGTAAAGTTGCTCATGAATCTCTCTAATTCCGACATTTCATGCACCATCTAAAAAGAAAGAAAATGAGCAATAGAAAGAAAGTGTAAGAAGAAAGAGAAAAAGGAGAGAAACTTATCCCGATAAGTGAAGTATAAAATGATGAAAAGATGTCATTCAGAGTTTGACTTCTCCGACTTTTCTTGTTAGTTGGAAGAAGTATGGTATTGACCAGCTGCTTCACCAGTACTGGATTGGTCAAAGCTGACTCTTCAAGCGGAACATGAATATTGATAGACTCCAAACCTATTGGAGTCCCACTCGTAGCTGAAGATGCAGGAGTCTTCCCCTGTCAGTGAGCCACTGGCTGCTCGAATGGATTCGATATCCATTCGAGAGTTGGCGGTACTGAAGAAACAACCGACCTCTGCCCCTCCGATCCAACGTCAAGCATTGACGGTGCCTGAGATATCGTTGGCTCGATAGGTGCTGCTAAAGGTTGGACGACGACCGCATCAACATTAGGTTCTTCAATGGCTGGCACGGCTCTCGCTAACGTATCTTCGGTCGGTGTTGAAACTGGCATATTTTGAGTCGGAGCTGGGACTGCCAATGCAATGATCGCTTTTCCAACTGAACATAATATTTTGACCGATGGAACATCGATCGGACCGAACACGATCGATGGAATATCGATTGAAAGTACTGCTACCACTGCTGGAATATCGGCTTTTTGCTTCTTGGCCATTCTCAACGACCCTTCGCCAGCAGCCAACTTCTGCTTCCCCATAAGTCGGCAGATATCGACCGTCGAGAGAGACGATGTAGGAGCATAGCTGCAACCAAGAATAAAATCAGTTAGATGAAGATTAGTGAAAAATAAAAAGAAAGAAAAATATACTTAGTATGTCAGACTATACCAGCAGTCGGTACCGAACCAAGTCCGACATCATACAAAGCCTGATCGATTATCAGATCCTTCTGCTTTGGGACCTCCATATCCTTCAGCTTCAGAAAATCCTCCTGATCAGCTGGGTCAACTTGATTGTTGTCATTCGGATTGGTGTTCAGAGTCTCCCAAATGAACGAAAAACTCCAAGGAAGGGTGGATGATATAAAAAAGAATTGAGTCTTCCAATCGTGAATGGACGATGGAAGACTGAAGATGAAAGAAAGCCCTTTCCTCAGGATGAACATCCACCAACCGTCAGCCTTCGGATAGGAACGAAGAGTAAAGAAAGGACAAAACAAAGAAAGATGAGGAGTGGTCGGAATGGCGTTACATAAAAAAGCAAAAGAAACTAAAATCCGAATGAAATTCGGTGCAAGCTACGTTGGGCAAATCAGATAATAGTCCAGAATGTTCCAAATGAACTTTGGGATCAAAAATCAAATATCAGACCTAAGATTTTCTACATAGAATGCCACCTGACCAGTCGATGGAGAAGACACCCGACCGTCTGGACCATGGACAAAAAGCTAAAATTGCTTAAGGACTTATTACTATTCTTGGAGCCGACCAACGATAGAATCCGATAGCGAAGAAACCTTCACTACCTGACTGGCAAAAAAGATGATCGTCGTACCAGACGATCGACTACCACCACTTGCCGCTTTACCCCTACCTCTATTAGCCATTACAGAAGTTATTGAAAACCTAACTTGGAGAACGAGAAGAAAACTCGAAAAATAGAGAGAGAGCAAGAAAGGAAGGACTCAGATCTCCAAAGTACCAGCGAAGAAACAAGTTATGATAAAAATTCAGAGAAAGTAATAGTGGTTCCATATATATAGGAACCACCAACGACCAGGACCACTCTAGTAAAAATGAAGCCACATGGATTCTTGACACTTGGTAGAATCTGGGTCCTTAGATGTTCGGACTCTTCAACGCACCTCCATTCAGATTACGTCATGACAGCACGATCCATGAGAACAATCAATGACTAATAGCAATATGGCACATGACACCACTAGACTGAGCCGAAATCAAATTAACCAGATTATTAGGCTGTCAAATTACCTTTCCAATCAACCATGCCGATAATTATCACATGATCATCAAAGCAACAAAATGGCTGAAACCTTCCTTGCCGAACATGCTAATAATTGTTGTGCGATCTTTGGAACAATCTTGATTTATAGAATAATTATTAAAATAGAAAGAAAAGATAGCCATCAAATCGGAGCTCGAAATAAGTATTCTCGTCGTTCAAAATATCAGACCATATCATCTTCCATTTTGAACTCGAGAGTGGAGGGCAACTATTGGGCATAATAATTGTTACATCCATATGCTGACCCACAGTTAGCAACACCGATGGATAACCGATGCCACCGACCAAGCAATGGGCTATGAACCGATTGATTGTTGACTTCATCGATTAAACATCAATCAATTTGGCACCCGACATATAACAGATGAACCATTCGACCAACTGGCTGATAATTATTTTCGTTTAATTGACTGTCGATCGGATCTCTTCAACTAACTAACAATTGGCTCACCGACTTTCAACTTTTAACCGACTACCTAAACAGAACGACTTCGAACACCGATAGACAGTCAAATGCTGACACATAATCGACACAACCGATATATAATCGGTACGACCTATATTCATGCTGCATGACATGCATAATGGTCTCCACGATCGAATAATGAGCAATAACTGCTCTCTTAATACTGAAATTAGTGAGACCCCACGACTCTCAACCATTACAGACGGTTACTATTATCTTCCTCTATAAAAGGGAGGTAAACTAAATACTTTGGAAGGAAAATTCTGAGCCAAAACTCTATCTAATTTTATTTTAATCATCATATTTATCAATCCTCTACTGACTTAAGTATTGAAGGATTTTCATCAGAAAATATTTTGGTTAGTATGGACTTCTTTTTCAGATAATCTTCTACGGTAACAGGCATATCGGAGGATTGGCCACAATAGTTGTCATTTTTGGAATTTATTTATAGTTCAAGCATATTCTATTGAGCCCAGATCAGCCTATATGGATCAGCTATTTGATCAGTTAAAAATTAAGAAATACATTCTTTTTGGATAAGTTAATGGTTGCCTATATACTACTAAAAAATTGATGCTGCATGGGCATAAATCAGTCCATTTGGTGCCATTGCTCCCTCTCACAACTGGCGATGTCAATTGATCTGAGCTACTCAAGTCCGTTTCAAGCTTGATTCAAATATAAGCTAGACTAAGCTCAGCTGAAGGTTAACCAAGGCCTAGCTTGAACTTGATTCTCAAGCTCAAACTAATTTCAAGCCAACTCTATAACCCTGTTTTGTATAAATATTTGTCAGTTGTATAAAATGAATTTGTCTGGGTATCAATATCTTCTAGAACATGCTAAGTGTTGGAATGGTGAAATACAGCACATGGAATTTTCTTTTTTCGACTGTCTTTTGAAATTCAATATAATAATATAATAAATTATAATAGTAAAAGATTTTAATAATCTACTTTCTATTATATATTAAGTAATGAATTTATAATGGCCTAGCACATTAATACTATTGTCATTAATGTTGGTTGTACATATATTAAGTAATGAATTTTAATGTTGAGCGGATCGGTATTATCCATAATGCATGCATAAGCTGAATCTCTATTATATATATACATATATGATAACTTTTTAATGCTATTTCAAAAGTGGTTTGCTTGGTGGAAGTTTGCTAAGGCTAGATGCATAGACCAATTTTTTAACGGTCAAATTCGGAAGCGTCCAAGCATTGTATGCCAATCCATGGCATCAGACAAATATTAACCACGGGATTCCTCCGCAGAAGAAAAAGGCCGAACGGGGTTGGCATTCTCTATAAAGCGAACTTGTGAACGAGGCATGGTGAACCATGAATAAAAGGCTTGCACTGCGCTGCTTGTGATCTCAGGCCTTCTATCTCTTCAATAGCAAGAACTCTTCCGGCTAGACGTTAACCACCTCCCCCATCATATCATCAATTTCCTCACGCTTCCAAGCCGCTCCTCCTTTAAGCATTCGATTCTCCTATATGAACACAAGCAGAGACACTTGGATATAACGGGCAGTTCACAAGCACAGCAAGTAACTTCCCAATGAGAGGGAGTATGGGAGGCTTATCCCATGGTTTCTTTGCTCTACTTCTGAAACTTTTACCTTGGGTGATCTTGCCCTCACACCTTCTTGCTGGCTCCTATGGTCAGTTTCTCCCTCTCTCTCTCTCTCTCATATGTTTGATTGGACATCACGTTGCATTTTCCGTTCCATTGCAGAGGGACCGTGGTACGATTTTTCTGCGTATGCTGAGGTACTTGTTATCGCTTTCGGCACAGCATGTGTGGTTAGGCTAGACTCGTTCATTGGTACTCCCGGATTAGTGGTCACACCAAGCCAGCTAGAGAACATAGAGCGCAGCCGGAATCAGGCTCGTTTTGACAATGATATTTGTCTGGGCCGCATCATAAAATAATAGCCATCATCGGAAGAAGATGGACGGACATCAAAATAAGATAATCCATAAAAATGTATCATATCATATCCAGAGTATTATTTGATGGTCATCCATTTTTTGATGATGGCGATCGAGGGCCATACAATACTCCGCAGTAGTGTAGCCCATCCAACGTAGGGGATCTTGGTTGCGATGTACTAAATGGTCTTTTGCCCTTTTTATTCAACATGGATACATTTGCCAATTCACTCTTTTTAGATGATCAATGGTGGTCCTGTTATTGATCCCAGATTTCCAATGAATAAAGCTCTCCTATTCTACAGAAATCTCTACAATGCTCGACATTGATTTCATCTGCTAATTTTTCAGTGCAGACCAGATCCTGAGTCTCCTCTTTACAATGGAGGAATCCTACAAACCGAGAATGGGGAGATTCCAATGGCATACCACACGACGGAGACAGGAGCTCACCAACCGACGTTTGTGCTGGCCAACCTAACCGAGACCACAAGATATAGTTTCTCATGTGAGTCTCCAGCAACCTCACTCCCCATGGTTTGTCCTGTCATGCTCTGCCGGATACTAGAATGGACGAGCCTGGTCTTTTTAGTCATACAATACTTGTTTCTCTCTTTAATTCAGAAATTCTATTACTTGTTTATCGAACAAACTCTTAAGGTTGAAGCCACCGAAAACTCGTCGTTTTTGTGATACTTTATAAGCTTTACATTCTAGGATTCTTTATCAATAATCCACCCTTCTGTCAACTTTGCTAGACCTCCATAGGCAAGTGAATGCATTATATACTGCTTGGCTTGTCAATTTTGGCAAATAATGTTAGCTACCACGTCGAACGAGAGTTCCTGACCTCACTCCATGGTTACAAAATCCACACAGAAAAAATTTTCATTTACGTGGTCCATCTTCAACAGGTTGGGTGCAAATCCAAGGAACTGATTCATCTCTCGTGAGAGCAGGATTAGCAACGGATGATTCGAAATATAGATGCGTAGGAACAACAATGGCAAAAAATGGCTGCTGGTCTTTTCTCAAGGGTGGTTTCATTCTCGATGCGTCCTCCAAAACCTCACAACTTTTCCTTCAGGTGCCTTCAACTTGCATGCAACGTAACAATGATCCTGATTTCTCCCAAGTTAATTAACCATACAAGTTCCTCTTATTTTTAAATTCAGAACACCGACAATAATGTCAATGGGATCAAGATCTTGGTCGCAAGTGCCTCATTGCAGCCATTCTCAGTCGAGCAATGGAAGATGCATCGGCAAGACAGCATCAGAAAAGTACTCTGTTGCTGCTCCCTGTTACTCTTGTTTATCTTGTGCTGATATGATGGACTTGATCAATGTGGCAATTTTAAGCCAAAGTTTTTCTTCATATCATTCAATTGAAATATCTAACAGCATCGGTGCTTTATCTGGGCAGAGAAGGAAGCGCGTGGTGACCATCCATGTATCAGACACGCAGGGAAATCGAGTAGTGGGAGCATCCGTCTCAGTGCAGCAGCTTGCAAAGGACTTCCCATTAGGCTCTGCTATAGCCAGTACCATCCTAGGAAATTCACCTTATCAGGTATATAATCTTTTGCACAGGCTAGTCTCTTTGCAGTTCTACCACCAAAGTGCTCGAGGAGTATTTTGATCCAATGTTTTCTACGCCGCAGGCTTGGTTTCTGAAGCGATTCAATGCGGCAGTCTTCGAGAACGAGCTTAAATGGTACACGACAGAGCCCCAGCCAGGGAAGCTCAATTACACTCTAGCTGACAGGATGCTGGAGTTCGTCAGGGCCAACAAGGTTGTGGTTCGTGGCCATAACATATTCTGGGAGAACCCCAGTGTCACCCCATCTTGGGTTCGCAACCTCACCGGCGATGACCTCCGATCAGCTGTGAAGTCTCGCATCAAGGGCTTGATGTCCAGGTACAGGGGGGAGTTCGTTCATTGGGACGTGAACAACGAGATGCTTCACTTCGATTTTTACGAGCAACGGCTTGGACCCAATGCTTCTTTAGAATTCTTCGACACCGCCCAACAAGCAGACCCCCTTGCTACTCTGTTCATGAATGAATTCAATGTCCTGGAGACGTGTGCCGATGCGAGCTCAACAGTGGATTCCTATATATCAAAACTAAGGGAGCTAAAGGAAGGAGGAGCCGTATTAGAAGGAATTGGATTGGAGGGGCATTTCTTCACTCAGCCAAACCTGCCTCTGATGAGAGCTGTGCTGGATAAGTTGGCTACTTTAGATCTTCCCATTTGGTTAACAGAGGTCGACATAAACCATATGTTTGATCATCAAACACAGGTGAGAGATTTATCTTCATGTCTTTATATAGACCGCAACTATAAGCTTTTCTTTCTTTTTTTTTTTTTCATGTCTTAACGTAGACTATATATGTTTTAGCATCAATCTGATCTCGTGTTGTTCAAATCTTTTGTAGGCTATATATCTTGAGGAGGTGCTGAGAGAAGGATTTTCCTACCCATCAGTGAATGGAATAATGTTATGGACAGCACTGCATCCATATGGGTGCTACGAAATGTGCCTCACGGACGGAGATTTCCACAACCTACCTTCTGGAGACGTTGTGGACGGGCTCTTACAGGAATGGGAAACAAAAGAAACGGGAGGGGTGACGGATGACCATGGTTTGTATAGCTTCGACGGATTTTTGGGAGAGTACATGGTCTCCGTGAGTTATGCTAACAAATCGACAGAGACGACACTTTCCTTGGATAAAGGAGATGAGACAAAGCATTTGAACATTCAGCTCTGAGCATTATTTTCCGTTGGCAAGTAATGATGATGGGCATGGTGATTTAGTTGATTCAAATGGCGTATGTAAGGCATCGTTTCCTATGCATTATGATCAGTGTCCTCGTACTCACATTTTCAAATCACATCTGGATAATGAAAAGCCGTAGGCAAATTTGCTGCACAATGCTGGAACTAATAAGCTTTTATATAAAAATTGACTCTGTTTCATTATGGTTGAGAAATAGTAGCGATGTCGATCATTCCTTATTGGTACATGAAGAGGGCAAAAAGATGATTGGTGTTATAAACGAAACGTGCTGCAATTAGTGATTCCTTTTCCCCTCGAGTATAATATGGGAAATATATTTTGTGATTCGAGAACTCCGAAGATGAGTGCATGTACTGTGCTGCCGTAGCGTAGTTTGTTGTACTTTGAATTGATTTTCACCTCTTCACAGATAGCTGTCGGTGGATGGAATGCATGTTGTTTCCGGTGCTTTGATGGAATTTAGTTTTGGACATATTTTGAAAAAAAAATGCTACAAACAAAGAAGAGATTGGGCTGGTTTCAAATAATGTTCTCAAATCTCTTGCAAAACAAGGTATAGTAAGAATACAAAATGTCATTGCACCACACATCCAAACAGAACAGCGAAGATGGTAGTGCAGGTAGAATGAATCTATGTTTTCATGAAGAAGACTCGGGTTTGAAACGTGCAGACGTCGATTAAATACGAAATCGAATACCGGATGCCCAATGCTCTGTCAGCTTCGCGAAAGCGACATCTGATCCGTCTGGCATTCGATTCGGCATCAGGATGATGTACTCACTATCGGATGGAGAGGGTGCACTCCTTAGCATCTGCATCGAATATTTTCTAATAAAAGAGGATCTCGATGGTTGGAGGTAGCTACAGGAGCGGCAGAAGAGCTTCCAATTTCAAAGTGTTTCTTCATATGTTTGATCCAAGTAATTTCGTCATGAGGGAATTCTCTATAGAATTGAAAATTCTTGAACCTTAGGTAACAGTCAGAAGAATAGGTTGTATTATTTCACGGGAGTCATCTGATTCTATATGTTCTTGCCAGCGACATTGAAACGTTATCATAAGTGAGGTTAATCAGGCCCAACTAAAAAGAGCAATGTGGAGTAGTGGCCTTCTTTATCCAGCGATTTAGGGATAGGCTCGGAGATTGTCGAGTCATAATTATGTCATCACTAGGGAATTTTACAAAAAAGTGAAACGTGTTCATTTTTTTTGTCTGTTTCGTTGGAACTATGATACTTAAAGAATTATCAGATTTATCTTAATGGATACACGTATAGGTACACTAATTAACATATGTAGTTTATGCTAAAAAGTATTTTGCAAATAGTATGAGATTAAGATAGTCTAAAAGAAAATATCGGTTAATTAGATTTAAGTACGGCTTCATAGGATTTGAAGTGGAAGAATACTTTAGAAAGGACAATCCAAGATTTTATTTTTTAAAAAAGAAATTACAGACCTTTTTTTTATAAAATATATATTTGGTTTTTTTTTAAATAAAGCAGTGTAAATTAGATAAATAAGGCTCTGTATCCTAAAAGTATATATATTCTTGAAAGATCTTCCGCTGGCTTCCCGCCGGATTCCTCCAACCAAAAATCCCGACCGTGTTGATGCGACGAACCAGGCCGAGATGGACAGGGCTTCTGGCGCTCCTCCTCCTTCGCCGGTCGATCCTCCCTCGCTCTTCTTCCGGACATGGTATCCCTTCCTTCCTCTCTTCTCTTTCCATTTTTTCTCGGATTCTATCTCGTAGTAATAGCATCAGTTTATTAATACTTTAGGCAGATCTGACCTTCAAGAACTTCTTCAAAGCAGTAGGCTCCCCCCCCCCCAAAGAAAAGAAAAAAAAGCATAGCGGACAGCTTCTTGTTATGGTAACGAGCCTTTCTTTCTCCATGAACTCTTTGTCTTGCAGAGGAAGCTAAACACATGGAAAAACTGAAACGAAAAGCATGTTGAAAAAGAAAAAAATCTTTCTCATTAACTCTTTGATGATTTTAAAAGATTAAAAATTGATGGGTTGAAGCTTCTTCATTGTTATTTGACATGCAGCTTAATGTGCCATACATAATTTTACATTGCTTGTTTCAAAAATTACATTGAACAATTATATTTGTGCAGTAACAATTGAAACACGATTATTTCATATTAATTTACTGAACTGAGCAATAATACTCGAGATTGTCAAGATGGAATCTACTATTAGCACTGATTTGGTAAATGAACGAACATGCACTAACATTTTAATGAACAAAAACTCCATCTCTTTGATTTTGAGACCGGATCCATGCTTTAGGGCATGATTTGGTTTTCGAAAACAAAAATTCAAGCTAAATCATGATCCCTGCTAAAAAATGTTCAAATTGCCCTTGAATTACGATTGGAGTTCTGCAAATATATATAAATACAAAAGGGTTAATGAAGGCACTACCCAGCTAGAGGCAATGTTCTAGCTTCTAATGGATGTTTTGCCTCCCAGTGAACCATCTCGAAAGGCACATAGCTTCATCATGAGAAACTCTTTACCACCTCTTGCTGCAATTCCCCCCTTGAAATGGTGGGGAAAATTAAACAATAGCTTTTAAAGAGGTCCCAATCAGTACCGAACAATTCAGCACATTTTGGTCCTTGTGCATTTTTAGATCAATTGTGTGAATATTTAATTTATATGCTACAGAATGCAAACACCTCATCCTTTCCAATATCTCCAATTTATTCTCGATCTGTCTTGATTCACAAATGGGATGTCTCCAAAGAATTTGAGTTTGGTTTTTAAACATTTAATTGTTCTCAATCTTAACCAGCAACTTGGATTGTGATTCACATGCTAAAATTCATACTTTCAGGGTAGTCATTCAAAACTCTGCCCCACTCCTCCCCCTTATATACATACCTATGCATGTCTGTATATATGATATGATATGATATGCATCATGCAAATTTGTTTATGTAAATACAAGTACGGGTCAAAGGGATGGCTGTAAAGCTATATTGTTCCCACTTCACACAATAAGGTTGTTAGAATAACCTGGTATGAAGATGCATGGTGATCAATAATCTGCATTTGCCATCATAACGACCGTTGTTTAAACCATCTAGAGACCAATTTCAAGACGTTTTGAGAAATCATTATCTCTGCATTATTTTGGTCACAAAATGAGCAGATTTTCAGAAACAGTAAAGTTTTTCTTTCGGAAACTCCATGCATTTTAGCACTAAGACTTAACTATGTTACTTGTCCACTTAAGCATAACCAGACATAGAAGAAGCTTTATGCCAAAGAAAGCAGGTCTGTGTTCATTTTCTAAATCTTGTTTAGATGTTGACTGCTATATTTTTTAACTTAATATGATTCTTGACTGAAATAAGCTTCATTATCAAGGTTCAAAAGAGTAATTGAACTTGGATCAGGCTATGGATTAGTTGGACTGGCTACTGCTGTAAGCTCACATGCATGCAAGGTAGTAATTTCTGAAGGAAATCCACAGGTTGTTGATTGCATCCTATCCAGCAAGGTCATGCTCCATGTTCTTTATAGCTTAACATTTATGGATATGTCCATCAAAATGCACAAATGTACTTACAAAGTTAGATAATCTGTTGCTTATCTGAACTTTGCAGGTTCTGTAGTAGGATAAGTCTCTCTGGAGTCTGCTTTAATAGCTGTTGTCATGACAGTAGTCTATAGTAACATGAGTCTAAATCTATCATAAAAGATTGTGTGACATGGGATAATTGCTATTGGCTGAAGCCCGTAAGGTGATCATTAAACACCATCTAGCCAAGAATTTTTTCACTTTTGAATTGTAAGGCTGCTCAATTATGTGTTGATTGCATTTCAGTATTCAAGTATGGCAGCAACACAACCCCAGAGTAGGAATCAGGACAAACAGAAAGGTCTGAAACCTTACATTTGACCATCCGCTCTCGGCAAGGTCACAGGACAAAAAGTTGAATGAAAAAACAAAAAGAAATGTAAAAGCCTTTTGGCTATTATCACTTCTGGTTGTCCAAGGACCAAAGTGATCTAGGAGACTTTTATGTATTTGTAATCTACTTCAAATTGCTCCAGTTCATTTGAGAAGTTGGAGGAGATGGAGCATTGTTTTTGTTATTTTTCTTTTCCTTTCCTCTTTTGCATCCTTGCTCAATCTAAGTTTTCAAGCATTCTTTGGAATTTTATCAGGGAGGAGTATAACTTGAAAAGTAGAATTCTCTCTTTTTGGGAATTGTCCATCATAGAATTCGGGTAGCAACATGGGCCAAAGGCAAGTAGGTAGAGTGTAATCTCATCTTCAGACTCCTCAAGACCAGCACCTTTAGTCACAGGTCCACCTTTTATTCTTTCAGGCAACTTTTCCTCCGAAATAGTACCAACAAGTCCCTAAGATGCTACAACCACTGCGCTAGTTAGATGTTCTGCACTAGTTTACTTCATCTCAAAGGTCTTTTCATTAGTGAGTTCCTGCACTAATCTTTCTGAGTCAGAGACTGGCCTGGAAGAAGCTAGTCACAGTTGCTGTATCAGGAAGCAGCCTTCAATGTTGTGCTGGGTGGAAATGCAGATGGGATCTTCCCCTCTATAAGCTGCATGTGAAGAAACGGCATTAGAGTGATTCCAGTTAATCACTGTGCAACAAGAGTTTTCTGTATCTCGTCTTTTGTCACTATCTTAGATCCATAATCTTATTAGAGTTAGATAAGATTACTATTGCATCAAAATCTTAATTCTTGCATTTTAATGAGCAAGAACTCTAATAACATTTCCCAGATTAAGACTTAAATAGAAGGTCTCATCGAAGTTCTCTCAAACAGATGTATGGATTTATTTCTGCTCCCTTAGAAACTGAAGCTTACTCCCTGGTAGAACTAAAATACCTGGAAGTCAAAATTTCAAGAATTGAAGTTTGAATTATTGAATTTGAGGTTTTAGATATCATCTCTTATATGATGCGCATAAACCTTATGGCCCTTCTGGATTTCAACAAGATAGATCATGCCACAAAGCTTGCTCTCCTATGCCTTGGTTGCTGATATCCAATATGAGGTCTTTGACCCTTTGACAGATCAAAACTGGGTAGAATCATATAATCATTAAGATCACCCCTAGATGGGTCAAATGGAGGCTTTTCACCCATTGTAGATCAAGTGATGAGAATAACTTTAGCATCTTTTTGCGCTGATTATTATCTCTAGTAAAACAAGTTGCCTGTCCTTAATGGAAGTTGTGTGAGATGCATTCTTATGAAAATAATTAGTAAACCTTATGTGCCAGTTTATGTGTATGGTCTTATTTTTAATAGGTATTACCAATGAATTGTTCTGACATGTCAATTTGGTTAACATCTAGGACTTTAAAGCATGTTAGTAGTCAAAGATGCCAGTTGTCTTAGTATTGTAAAATATGTTGGGTTGTTAGTGGTAAAAGCAACGAGGTGTTTCACATTAATAGAATCTGATGAATTAATACTTGCTGTTTAAATTCTTAACTTAATTGAACATTCAGACATTCAGTGTAATGTAAGCGTCAATGCTGGAGCTTCTGAGAATACAGAAGTGAAATCAATGACCTTGCACTGGAATCAGGAGCCAGCATCAGATATAGTGAATTCCTTTGGTATTATTGTTTCAAGCGTCTGGTATGTTCCATTGCTTTGCACAATCACTATCTTTATTTTGTCTCATTGTTATAATATGTTCTCGAGTAAACGAAGATTTGAAATCTTGAATGCTAATTTAATGTGTAAGATTTCATTTTGGCAATGTCAATCACATTTGAATTAATATTGCAGACAAAATATTAGTGTGTGAAGTTTAAAATTGTCAATATGTCTATTGATCATTTCAAATCTTGCCCAAATGTCTAAGGTCTGAAGTCCTAGGCAATAGCTTTCATGCCATTGATACTTCAGCTATGCTGGCATGGTAAAAGCCTTATCTTTCCTAGTTTATATTTTACTGGTCTATGCTAAATTTTTTGCTTTACAAACATGCAAATGAAACATAGTTTTGCTGTTAAACTAAAAAAAAAAAAGAAAAAAAATGAAAAAAAACCTATCCCATGTTTAACAAAGAATGCAGATTGAGCATACTATTTCATCGGCCAGCAATGTAAATCAGACTGCTGAGTAGAACTCCTAATAACTTCATCAAATTCCCTTGATTGTTCAAAATTGATGTAAAACACATTCCCTTGGAAAGCATTGCATTTCTCTTGTCACCCTGACAAAGGCTTGATTCAAACTGAGGTCTCTAGTATTTTACTAAAAAACTAACCTTAGTGGTTCCATCCTTGTAATTTTCGTCTTACATTTGCAGACCCTTCCATTGTCAAATATTACGAGCCATGTAATGCTTCAAGCCCTTCTGCTTTCTTAAAGAAGTTCTGCTCACCTCTCACTCCATGCAGTGATAAGTCATCACTCCATCGGCACATCATTTCTGTATGCTCTTTTATGAATCTAATTAATACATCATCAAGGGAATATTCTCAATTAGGTGAACATTATTTGCCACTGATCTATAACCAATGGAAACAGAATATTGTGCTCAAGGTGATGGGAAATTGTCCAGTTCTAAGGTTTGTCTAGCATCATCTGTCCAATTATGTAACTGCATATTGACTGTTTAGACACTACACATATTTTCTATGCAATATAAATTCACACATGCACAAACGCACATAATCTTCTTAAATCATTATGGGTCATGAACAAGGGATCTTTTCAACAGGACAAGAAATTGCAGGTTATGGAGCTTCTAAAATAAGTTGAAGGGCTATGAGGTAGTTGAAGCATTTTGGTAATGCTTCTGCTAGTCTAAGATGGTAGGCAGCGATATCATCAGTCCTGATATGCCTATCTTGCTTATGGTACATTGCATTATTTACAGTCTAAATAGTGCAGATGCTAAAAGCAAATATAGGAACATCTGTTTGTAAGAAGCCCGTGCCAAACAATCCCCATGCCTAAGTTATCAATCTTAGTAGCATGAATCTTATATTTGGGGTGCTGTACCTGGCTAGCTGCCATAGAATATTTCAGGAGACTCACTCCCACACCACTTCATAAGTGCTTCAAGCAGATTCTGCAGAAACTCTCTCCCACATCTCTTCCTTTTTAGTGCTGGTTGCCATCTCCAGGTATAACTAGTAACATTGTTGCTCTACAGCCATGTTGTCTTCATTTTTTTTAATGGAGTAAAAATTGCACACGGGACAATTTGACTCAAATGATGAAAAAATTATGAAAAACAAATCATAATTAAGAAGGCATAGGTCAGTTTGTCATGTCTGATTTATCGTGAGTATCATGAAGACCAATACTGACATCAGTCACTTCTATATAAGAAGTGTAAAACAAATCATAATTAAGAAGGCATAGGGCGGTTTGTCATGTCTGATATATTGTGAGTACCATGTAGACCAATATTGGCATCACTCACTTCTATATAAGCATCTCCTGCCTCACTGCCAATTCAATTTGTTCACCAACATACCAACATAAATTGGCCAGGAATGTCGGCAAAAGAATAAAAAAAGTAAATTTGCTGGGTCTTTCTCATTTTACCTGTTATAATCCTTTATCATTGTATGTAACCATCCAAGATCACTGTGTTCTATTAGTATGGTAATGGTGCACCGTATGTGTTCAATATATGTCCTGACTTGCATATTTCCTGTTTGTAGCCCTTTTTTTGAGGAATTCCATTAAAGCTTTGCTTGTATATTCAGATCCTTGTTGAAATATTCATAGGACTCGGAAGCTATTTTTCTCAGCCCTAAGAGAGGTGATTCACCGGACAAGTTTCTAGAAAAGAACATAGAGGCTGGATTGCAATATGAATGAGTTGAGAATTAGGAAAGCTAAGTATGGAATCTTCATCAGAATTTCCTAAACGGTAACATTTCTTGGCCTAACTATCACAAAGATCACTGCTACTCTTTTGGTGAATATCACTCTCTGTAAACCTTAACAACCCTTTCATTAAACATTGTGATGTCATTTCCAATGTCAAGGCAAGGTTTGTGATGAAAGTTATGTTCTTCATTGTGTCTTCTATTCAGCAAAACAAGTATATCGAATTTAAGATTTCTTTTGTAATATTGGACTCCTTATTTTCTTATTCTTGACATGGTTCTTTGTTCAGATAAGATCAGTGTGTAAAGTGTAAACATTATCATTTGCACCATAAGCCTGTTAATTTTGCTTGGCTTGGATAACAGTATGAGATCTCATCCGGCTGGAAGAGGAATGGCAGAAATATTAATATTGGAATTGCTAATTAGGTTCACATTTCTTAGAAAATTGTACCATGCATCACATGAGGTACTGAAGTCCTAGTTGTATGTTGATGAGTCCATTTCATGCCAAAGTCTAATTTAGAGTTCCTTGCTGTTGCTTCTTTTACTGCCCGTATATAAAGAGAGGGCAACTGCCATGCGGTAACTATAGCTCTTGATTTAGCTAGAATCACAATTTGCCGCTCTGGGAAGCTTAGTGTCGTGCCCCTGCCTGTAATTCTATTCATTATTACATGTACAAATTTCTTGAGTACATCGATGAGTGCATGCCAACCGAATAGTTTCCAATTATTCTTCCTTCTTGATGTTTTGCATTGCTTTGTCACTTGTGATGGGTCACTGCATGTTGAACTTCCAAAGCACCAGACGATTCCTTATCCACTGTTCATGCACAACGATCGCATGCTAAAAGTTTATTAAGCGGCCGTCCAGAGACCTTGGGCCGAAAAGAAGTGGTTCATGGGCGGGCATGCTAGGTGTTGGTGCAGAATAGCAATATCCAAAAGTATTGTAGTTTTAATTAGTAGCATCAAGATGACTGGATAGGTGCTTTGTTGTTTTCCAATGATACGCTTCAACATCTTATCCATTGAAATCAACTAGTTTCTTCCTTTTTTTTTTCTCGTTAATAAAAGCAGGGTGGTTGTCGCCTCCCTTTTCATCAAAAAGAAATCAACCGTGAATTGCTTGTCACAGAAAGAATTTGGTATCTTGCGGGGCAAGTGCCATTATTTCAAATGCTTGTTTTTGTTTATCTCAACAACTTTTTGGAATTCCGTCATCATATTGAATGGAAAATGTAGTTTATGAACGTCTGCAACTGATTTTGGAATCTGATGTACAGATAATGTAGTTTTAGGATGTTAGTATTGCATTGTTGGTGTGGCATCACTCTCACCATGTGGTCTCTTTGATCTGCTTGATGATCCTTTAGTGGAGTTAATTGCTGTCGATGCGCCAATGTAACAACATATAACTATTTTTCCTCTTTTTTTTATGACATGCCCTCAGGCAAATGATGGTTAAGAAGACTTAGCAGTTCATATACGCCAGAGATGTTCTGAAAAGCTATGCATATAACTTAAAAGAGGGAGCAACCAAGAACCGGATAAAAGGAAATGTGTGGTTCCACTTTCATTGTGCTAAGCAAGCTACAATTGCCTGGTGGCTGGGTGGAAGGAGCTGGTTGCTAGGTTTGAAGCCTACCCAAGTTAGAACATCCATGCTGATATCAATTCTTCTCCAAGGCAGCAAAAAACAAAATAAATAAATAAAAACTTAACCTAAATTTTTGGTTGCCAGGATTTGAGCCTCCGGTCTCTTGGGCGAGAGCTTAGTGTCTCAATCTTAGTTAGGGGTGATAATCGGACCAAACAAGGTTGGGTGGGATATATGATAGATCAAGAATCTATTAATTCAAACTCGACTTATTAATTAAATAGATTAAAAATTCTTTTCAAAGCCGACCATTTTATTCCATCCAATTTACTGCAGGTTGGAACAACTTAAACAAGTTAAATGGTTAAGCATTGTCCCTCTTAATCCCAACTCAGTAGCTTCACCAATCAGAAATACGCTAAGCCAAAACTGAAAACTAACTTTACCTTTTCATGCGAGATCACATGTTTGGTAGGCCTCAAAAAAGGGCTCTGCCTGCTTCAGGCTTCTTTTTCTTTTTGCCCGCGAGGTCTCCGGTACATATAAAATAAGATTGACTCTTGCATGGAACTGAAATGAAAAAAAAATATTTTTTTTTTTAAATGCCATACTTTCGATCATTATGAAGCTACGCTAGAAAAAATTTTCGACGATAAAATGTGTTCTCAGGGCCGCTGGAAGATAACACTATCATCTCCTAAAGCTCGTTTGTTTGATTGTTTCCAACCCTTGCAGGCCCCTTACCACACAGCAGAGTCGAGCACCACACGAAGCCTCTGCCAATTAAAGAACAGGATCCTATCCAGTCCATGGAGTCGGCTTGGCCAATCTTTTCCTGGGCTAATGCTTTCACTTTATCGGCTTGGCAACAAATAGCAGAGATAACATTTCTGGTACAATTTGGTTGAGATGTCACTATTGTTGCCCCTAGCAAAATGTGCTGGTGCCTCGTGGATATGGCACGCTTGACAAAAATTTGGACTACGATGAATGCTTCAAGAATTGTAATGAAATAAGTTACCAATAATACACGGTCCTCCAGGGATTCTCGAAATTCTTATTAATACGCCATATGTCATGTAGACCTGGATCAAGGTGTGGATGTGGCCATCCTCAAAATATTGGTTTTTTCCTTCCTTGTTTATTTTTCTATAGATTTTGACATTTTTGTGTTGTCAAATGAAAAATGAATCAATTTTGATTTTTTAGATATTAAAAAATAAATAAGTTATCTCAAAATTCGATAGTTTATTCAATTTAATTTGTATGATGTGATCTTTTGCACTACGCTAGCATAGTCACAGGGAAAAAGAAAGTTTTTTTATAAATAATGCAAACTTTTTTAAGTTCATAAATATGCTTGATGATCTAGGATCTCACGTTGGACGACCGACTAAATTGTTACCTCACACCATTAATGAAAAGTGTGAGTCCAAAATTAATATATATTTTAACTTGGCTGAGTGCGACTTTGAGTGAGACTGGTGTGCGTACTAACTACCGATCTTGAGTGCGACGTCGCACCAACCACTGGTTGCTGGAAGGTCGGCACATTAGCTCCATGGTCCCCGAAGCTGATGATATAGATATTCTTGCATAAAAAAAAGATGATAAAGATATTTTTGCATTTTTGATCGATGCATGGCCAAATATTCTCAAATCACATGGTCAAATGCTACAATATCTCTCAAAAACCAATCAAAAATTTATATTCTACATAATTACATGCACCAACATAACAATGTAGTATGCTAATTATCTTATCTCTAGATAAATGTATGATATAAAGCACTGCCACATGGTGCATTCCACCCACGTCGGATATAAGCTGAGAAATTTATCCTTAACTTTGATCATCTTACCCTTAAAACTAACATTGCTCTCAAAAATCTTAGTCCTAAAACTAACATTGCTTCCAAAAATCTCCACGTTGAGAGACGATAAATAAAGAATGGTATTTTTGCTTCGAAAAAGCTCTTGATTTAGTTGTTTGGTCATCCATGATGTAATGAAGTTATAAAGATTTGAAAATATCACAAACATTGTGTCCTCTCTCATTTTTTTTTCCTTATGTCATTTTCGTGCGCTCTTTAGATGGTGCTCTAGTTCTCCATCATCATAATTGAGTTATCCATGAACTTTTCTCATCTTTCTCCAACTTAATTACCGCTTGTAAGTTTAGCAATAGCTGTTTAATTTTTGGTTAAACTATGATCTGATAAAAAATATTACTTGATGAAATAAAATGTCAATGCTTATTCAAGCAAGAAATTTATTTCATTGTTATCCTATTATTTCATAAAATATTCCATTTTTATTCACATTGGATTTTCTTTCTTACATCAATAATATGAATATCTAAATAATTATTCAAATTCAAAAATTGCACTATGAGCTACTGAACAATCGGCATTTTTGATGCATCTGAGCACGAATAGCCACGATCTTATCTAACTATACTTTGTTATTATTTGAAACGCAGCATATTTCATGTAATTGGTGCAGCACTTTTTTCTTTTTCAGAAAAAAATTATGGCTATGGAGCTTATCATCCAGAGAGTTTGCCAATTAGATAAAATCTTTCCCTAGCGGCATCTTCATGCCAACTCCCAGTTGCACATCTGGATAGTTTGCTGGGCCATCGAGACGCCAAATATCCCCTAAAACAAAAGGAAGATCTGAACTAAGAGGTGCGCATCATTAGATAAAGAAATGTATGCCAGGGCTTGATAGACAACAGCCATGTAGGGGCAAGGGAAAAAAAATAATTTCACAAAAAATAAACAGATAACATAGTGGATGGTTCATCTAATAAAATTTTCAAATGTATTCATAACCATCATTTCTTATTATCTATTGGATGAATAATGATAAATTTTTATATTATTTTTTTTGTTATTCCAAAGAATGCTAAAGATCATCTGTACCATCACCATTTGCTTTATTTTTGATCCATTTTTTTATAGATATCTGAAAATCTATATTTTTCAAATATTTTTTTTTAGATAATATTTAGATAAAAAATAATTTATTCATATTTCTTATATATAAAAAATAACTTTAAAATTTATTATCCATATTTTTTTTGTATTATTATTTTTTTGAATAAATTGCTAAAATTTATCTATATTTTTCATAATATTTTTTTTATGCTTTTTAAGTCTAAAAAGTTATTTTTTAATTATTAAATATTGAATGATAGGGATATTGAAAATAAAGATCGAATATTTTATGAATAAAATTAAATATTTATTTTAATGATTGATAGAAAAATAATTTAATAATTTTTTAGATGAATAATTTTTTTTGATATATATTATTTATAAAAAATATTTTATTCATCTTAAAAAAATATAAAAATATAAATAAATTGATTAATAAAAAAATTAATTAATTCTTTTACAATATTTATCCATCAAAGAGCTGGTGAAAGCGATTAGCGGAATAGAACACGAGGCTTTTGACTAACACTCTTCTATTTCATTTGTTTATTGCATTAATTTATTATTATTTTTTTATTTAGCGTGCCGAAGAAAAAAAAGGGAGAGAGAAAGGAGCCGTTATAACGGGATAACGGCTATCATTGAACGGTGGGCATATTCTTCGAGATATCAACCGTGATAATATCTCCCATTGTTTAATATGAAAAAGGACCACTCGGTCAGAAGATGTTCCTCGCATAGGGTTGTCACCCTAGCTATCACCAGTTCCAAGGTGGCCAACTTGTTATTGCCTCGTGACAAGCTCATTCGGCATGCCCACCTTTTTTTTGAAAAAAAAAAAAAAACTTTTGTTTTATTTGGTAGAGAACTTTTGTTAACAGTTACTTCACTTCACATTCTTTCTTTCTTGCTCACTTTAAACGAGAAGTTATTAAAAAAAGAAGGGACAAAACACTGACAACTGACCTACCACTAGCCTAATTCTTTGCCGTTCAGGGGACGAAAAGCATCACCAACGGCGTTTCTTTCGTGCGGGCAGTTCCAACCTTTGTACGACTTGGGTTAACATAACTTTTATTAAAGAAAAAAAAGGGCTAGCCTTCTTTCGGGGTTTGTGGAGCGGGGGTTGAGTTGATTCGAGTGGTTTAGTATTTTTACGAGTTTAGCTGGAATACGTAAGCCTCACTAGGCTTCTTCAAATGGGCCAAAACAAGCGTGACATCTGGCAACCGCATCGACAAATATTTACTTATTAAAATGCGGGGGCATCAAATCATTCTATAAGTTGAGTTTTTATTTAATATACTAATTAATTTGCAATTAGTTGCTCAAAAAGATAAGTAATGTTATGTAATACGTCTTGGACTCCAGCATTGTTAATCTAATCAAATCGATCAACAGAAGCTTCCCATGTAGCCTGCATTAAAAGACGCCAAAAAACCATTTAAAACTTCTCCAACGTGAATGCACGTCTCGCATAGCTTATGACGCACGATTATTAGTAGCCGAGAAGTTAAGGATGCACGTCCATCTTTCTCGATGTTCGAGCAGTCATGACACTCACCCTACTTATTACTTTATCAAATCTCGATTGCTTTCTAAAACTTACAAATGTTGGAGGGTTCCTACTCCCGCGACCTTTGGTGTTCTCTCAGATCGCATGGATAGCTCCAAATAAATCTGTCCATGCAAGTAATCAACAATCTGAGGAGAACTAGTCAATCACCATTCATCAGCTCATCTAATTCGATTGGATTGGATTGGATTTTGACAGCAACATTATACATGACATAGATCTTACTTTTAATCTTAAGCTCCATTGCAAGGAAAACTATTTTATACGATTTGTGACACTTTGGCTGGCACATGGCTCCGGGTCTTTTGCAAACAGAAAGAAAGCGAAGCGCCGTTTAGCTGCTACAGTAATCTATAAGGGAGATCATTGCATCTGGCCACCAAAACGTCCCATTGACGCAAAGTTATCACAGGCCCAGCGCATCACCATCATCATCCTAGTCGCGAAAGTTAATAGAACTATTCTTTTCCTCAGCTCTTTAGAAAAAAAGAATTAAAGAGTAGAAAGCCATCCCCACATAATTCCAACATCCCCACACCCCACATGATCACCAAAACAACCATATGAATTAACTAGCATTCAAATGAAACCGATAGAATACAAAACAAAAGCATTGAGTTACATCACTTCAGTCAAACTTCCATTCCTTGAGAAGAGTGAGAACAGCCTTAATCGCCGCAAGGAATGCCCACCTCATAGCCTTTTTCTTTTTGGGAATTGGAGGACGAACATCAATTACTTTTTTGTTTTTTTACCAGTCCTCTAAAGAGGGACACTGTGTACAAAAAGAGGACTAGAAGAATTTTTAATGCTATAGCAACAATAGGATGCAAGCCGTGGTGGCGAGGATTGGCAAGGAGGATTGGCAGAGTAAAGAAACCCTCGTTCTGGTGGCAGGAGCAGCTCCGGTGGCCAGGCTTGCAAGCCAAGAATCGTCTTCCAACATAGCCCCTCCTCCTGTTCTCGGAGTTGGAGAATCTCTTGAGGATTTCTGACTGCTTTGGCTATTAAAAACAGAAATAAGTAAGTTAGATTTGATCAATATATTGGTTGTGTCTGATTTTAATAAATTAACAGTTAGTGTGATGACATTGAAAAATAAAAAATTTAAGTCCACTCTTCAAACTTTCGTGGCTGAACAATGAACTCAGCAACCACCAAACAAGATCCTCTATAATCCATATCCAACAATTTTTTATTCAAAAAATGGACCCAAAGCAAAGCAATTATGATTCTAATGACTATTTCAGGAGAAAATTACATTAGGATGATGTGGTGAAGTAATTAATTGATAGCCTAATTTAATGATCTACCTTACAAAACCTTCTATTAATGGGTAACTTTTCCAGTTTACTTGGCTGAGTGATGAAATCAGCTACCTTACAAAACCTTCCATTAATGGGATAAAGTTAAGGGAAAGAAGGCAAGAAATTTAATTAAATAAGCTATTGGTTAAGGCAGTGATGTTCAAATTGATTGAAGTGGACCTTGAAATAAACTACCAAACAAGAACTTCTGGTTAAAAAAAGGAAAAAGAGCGCAAGAAGAAGAGTTAATTTACTGAGCTACCAGTTAGGTAGTTATACTAAAATAAACCAAAGTCCATCTTTCCAATTTGCTTGGCCCAATAATGAATTCAACAACCATGATGACACCAAAGAAAACTTCTAAACCGGTGGTGGGAAAAGAACAAAGTAAAAGAGAACGATAAAGAAGAACAAAGGGAAGACGACATCATCGCTTCATGTTTCTTCTCTTTTTTACTCTGTTATTTTCCTCTTGCCTATCATCTTTAATTAGCTCACTGAAAAAGAAAAAGCAACAATTTACCAAAAAGGGAAAAAAAAAAAAGAAGAAGAAGAAGAAGCAAGCATGAGCACCCAAAAAAAAAAGCAATAAAACAAGATTCAAAGTATGCAAAGGAACCACTAGCAAATATCCAACTTGACAACCAGTCATGCGAAATACCAAATTGACAAAGAAAGATGAACAAAAGAGGCCACCCAACTTCCCACCCATAAAATTCCCTAAGAAGAAAATTTCCACCATAAAAACTTATTAGCAAACCCAAAATTATAAAACTCACTACTAGTTCCAGTCCATTACACCATCCAAAAGTTGGTGGAAACCAAGTAAAAGAAAAAAGTCAGAATAACTTATATATACCAGCCAAGAAAATATCTACATGGAGTAGCTAATCTCATAACACTATTCTGCACCCCCTACCTGTGAATCAAATTTACAAACATAAAGCAAGCAGGGTTTAGAAACCCAAAAGCACAAAACCATCACCACCTAAAGTCCTAAAGATCGGTGAATGGTAGAATACCTGGGTGCCGATTCCGGGCAGAAGGTGATGGTATAGTCGGCGCCGGAGCAGGTGAAGGTGCTGGTGGAGTCGTCGAAGGCGTAGCTGTAGGACTGGGGACACGCCGACTTGAACATCTGGGAGTAGACCGAGGGCCGGCACGTCGTAGGGTTCGCGTACGCCCCGCTGCAGCAGAACTCCGGCTTCCCGAAAGCCTCGCAGGCGCTCCTGCACGCGTCACCAACCCTCAGCTCCGACGGGCACCGACGGCTCAGATCCGCGACGCACCCCGTCGACGCGCACCCCCCGGCGCCGCCTCGGGCATCCACCATCATCGGCAGGTTGTACCCGTCCACCAGGCTCACGTCGTAGTAGTCCTTGGCCGACGCCGGCCCCGCCAGGGTGAACTCCGCCAGCGTCGCCGGCGGCGCCGCCCCGTTGCCCTTGCACTCCATCCCGCCGGTCCCGCAGTCGCCGGTGGTGCAGGACCCCTTGCCGGCACCGTCGAAGCTGCACTCCGTCCGGGCCCAGAAGCGGCCGGACCATCCGGTCGGCGCCAGCATAGACCGGGAATCGCCGGTGGCCAGCTCGAAGCCGGTCGTCTCCAGCTCAGGGCTACCGGAGCCCGACAGGATCCCCGGCCACACCGTGGAGCCGCACTTGTTCAAGAATGTGAATGTCGTGCCTTCGACCACCATCTCTGTAAGCATACAAATCCCCGAAAAAGAAACAAAAAAATCAAGATCCGGACCATAAAAATAGGCTAATTGGGTTTAAAGAATTGTAGCAAGAATTATTACCACTTGAATGGAAGAATAGGAGGAAGAATGAGAGGGAGAGAAAGGGGATTGGGGATGCAACCATGGAATCCATTAAAATGAAACAATAATTGGTGTTCTTTTTCTTAACAAATTTGGTGGGTTGATGTTTTTCTAGTTCTTGTCAGGTTTAGATGGAGTGGGGGATGGGTTGCTGGTTGGGAGAAAGGAAACGAGGGGTAGCAGTGGTGGATGGCAGTAAGTGAAGAGGAATGGAGGACAGAGTGCAGCGCCTTAACACCCATAAAATTATCCAGAGAGGGAGGGAGGGAGGGGAAAGGGGGGAAATCCAAGAACTGCCACTTGGCCTATATTTATAGATAGCTGCACTCATTCTTCTGGTTTTCTTACTTGCGGCTTTAGGGAACCAGGGTGAGCCTTTCTTAAGGTTAATTAAGCAAGGTGAGCTTAATGCCCTTGACTTTTGCTTTGATGGAAAGCTTCAGCCGTTGGTTGCCTGGTGCCTGGTGGGGCCTTGCTCTCAGCTACTGACATGATAGAGACATGGCGATGGGCGACGATAGGAGGAAATTAACCAACCTTGACGGGAAAGGCTAACATACGGAATGCACCGTGCGTTAATAAGGTGGCAGTTAGTTCTTGTATTATAATTTTAGAAAATTCTGAGTAATATTGAACATTCATTGAGATTATGATTTGCACCGAGGTCATAACGGTGATTGGAGTATTGCATCACCATTAAGTGGCTCAGTGTGTTGTCGGCCGCGTTGGCCGAGGCCAATCCACATGTATTTGCTCCAACTAGCGTGGCACATGGGTTGGTTACAATTGGCACAAAAATATCAGCCTAAAATCACAATATACCCTGCTTAGGCTAATTATTCTTTCCTGGCTTGGAAAGTTAATGTATACTGCTTTATTTAAACAACCAAGTTTAATTAGAAGATCCAACAAATGGAGAGGCCCTTCCATGTCGGATATTGAATCAGATTCTCCGCCAAGCTATATCTTATTTGATTTGAGTTGTATCTTTTTATTTTTTTCAATAGCATCAACTATTCGATCATATAATATTTATTTTGATGAATATAAAATAAATAAATTATTTTAAAATAGCTAATGTGGTAGGAGAACAACAATCATCCTTCAGCGTGAAAGATGCAATCCGAATACGCCTCACTTTTTGAAAGTTTAGGTTACACTTGGAATGATTAAAAATGATTAAGTTGGGCCTGGGTTGGAGTAGTGTCGGCCACGCACTAAAGCACCAGCGAGGTGTCAAGAGTACGGGCTGAGCAGTGGCCTGATTCGCCAGATATTACTTGTTAGAGGAGTCTAGTTCGTACTGGATTGACAGCAGCATTATAAAATTCTGCTTGGGTTTCGTTGGATTACGGCACACCTGAAACACAAATATGTTTGGGTTTTGTATGGGATTTCCGCACTTAATATTAGGTTTCAGCCATTTTGGTCCATAGCAGACCCAACTAAGAAACATATCGCCCTAACTTAACCCAAGCTAAATGGTTCTGGTTGCTTGGGTTCAGGTCGACCTGGCCTCAGATGCACCCCATGTCATGTATCAGTCACTAAGTTGGAACACCATTTTCTGTTGATGTGGGAAACAAACTCATACACTGTCACAAGCTGTCTTCTCATTTCTGCCATTGTGCAACCACAAGCACAATCATCGCAAATGTACCAAGGAAACCTTTATTGGTATCTATTAAGATATGACCCATCATTCGGAACGATCATATAATATGATCGTATAAATCTTAGACTTAGGGATCATACAATATCTACATAATAAATAAATATATAAAAATATATAAATATATTTATCAAACTAAAACAACTCATCATTATTGAATAAAATTTATAAAATTAAAATATTTATTTGGTATCAAAAAATTAACTAACTAATTATCAACTCCATAACTTGAAACTCCATGCTTAATCCGACTGATGATACATATTCTGCAATTTTGAAAAATAAAGAAAGTGTAAGCTTTATGGTTCAATGAGAATTTTCATACTCATACCAGCACGAATATGAAATATTTTATGATAATATGTATACCATAAAATACACCATACCAACATGCATATTAAGTTTAATCATACAGCTACTTAGCTGCATACATATCACCATACAAAAATCTCGAGCTACATGTCACTAGTATATTATTCAAGCAACAATTCCATTCAATTTTATCTCTCGTTATCTGATTTACGTAGCTGGATTGTGACCACGTTATTACTCCGATACTGGACTAAACCTGCACATGTACCAACTCATGATGGGCCAAATACATATTATATTTTTGCTTGTGGCCGACAACCATATCTTAGCAACCACATCTCAGTCTATGGCTAACATCATAAATACCATATTTCACACATGCCAACTAGTCCACATGCTTTCCTTTTTTTTACTTTAGTTTTGCGAATTTATGTTTATCTTTTCAGCATTGGATTAATTACAACCATTCTGTAGTCCATACTAGACCAAACATAGTTCTTCACTTTAACTAAAGGCTGACCCAGCATACACACCATGTTTCTTACATGACTAATCAATCCAAACACCATCCATACCTTATCTATATTATTAAAGTCATGATCTAATTTTTAGTATTAAATTAGTTACTGTCCTGCTCCAGCCTGTGGCAGGCCAAAAGCAATGCCGCACACTAGCCCAAGGTCGATCCAGCATACGTGCCATATTTCTTATATGATTGACTAATCTAGATGCTGCTCACATCCTTATCAATTATAATAAATTAAGTTTTTCTTACTCAGCTATCATTGATTTTATTAGCCCAAGCCTTTATTTGTTAAGGAGAAACTGGTCCAATTCGAAGTTATTGATGTTTATATCGGTTGATCATAGAATAGAAATTATGATTCACTCATATTAAGCTTCCTTCCTATTGATTTGGAACTTTTTTCAGATACAAAGAAATGATTTAGTTCTAGAGCTAAGCACTAATTAATCATAATTCAAGTAATATCAATTCAATAACATATAATACATATACCGATAGATATAGAATATACATATATCATACAGATATAATTTTTTTATGAATATGTAGATGATCATATTGAAGAATCTTTATCTCTACCGATGATAGATTCAAATATAGCGAATACTTACCTACTTCTCGGTTTACGAATCCGGAGGTTAGGTGCTTGGCTTGATATGATATGATATAGACAATTGCTCTCCTATATGGCTAAGCCTCAATATCAGATCAATTATAACGTTAAGGATCCTTGGTGAAAAATTATATAAGATTAGCATAGATGATTTCACGATGTTAGTTCGAGATCCTTATCTTACAACATCGATGTAGGACACCTCCTAGCATCGATCCAAACTCATCAAGAATCTTGACCCTCCATTGGTCCAGAAGATATCTAAAGAAAAAAAAATAGAAGAGAGAAAGTATAAAAGAGAGAAAAAAGAAAAAAAAAAATCTCTTATTTTCTCATTTTTTCCTTCTTCTTTACGAGAAAGAAAACAACAGAAGAAAAAATAACCTGACCTCCTCCCATAGTTGCGACCTATGATAGTAGTGGACCCTAGCAGCTCTAGGTCTTTTCAATGCAAGCACAACGACGTCCGTCAATGGGTGCGGCAACATCCATGATTATGGTTGTCGATGGAATGGAAGAAGAAGAAAAGCAGAATAGGTGAAGGGGGATTTTATGTCGGCCATCTTTCATGACGGCAACCTATAGTGGTAATGGATTCTGGCAGCTTCAACATGCGACAACCTGAGCACAGCGTCATCTAGCAATGGCATCTGGCTCGATGGAGGAACAAAAGGAAGAAAGAAACAAGGGAGTTCCCGGTTCCAACCTAAATCCAGCAGTTGGCCAGTCCCAACATGTTGCAATAGTGGCCAAAGAATTGGAACAAAGTGAAGAGAGGAATTTGGGATCTCTTATCTCAATTTCTGGTGAGATTTCATGGCAATCCAGTGAAGAATTTTAATGGAAAACCAAGAAAAATCTGATGAAGATTGGTGCCGATAGAAGGGGCTTCTACTATGGGATGCTTAAAGGAAGAGAGGAAAGATTTGAATCTAGAGCTCCGTCGAGCCCTAGATTCCACATCCTGGCGATAGACTCCAAGTTCTCTTCCACCTCATATGTCTAGCACATGGGCTCAAAAATCTTTCATTTTATCTGCTTTAAAATTCATGTAGGAAGAAAAATAAGAACCTTAGCTCTTATAGATATTATAATGAAAAATCTCGTAACTTCTCTATCTTCTAAAACAAACACGAGACCACAACAAATCTACTGGCGGAACTGCATTAGCACTTAAACAATCCAGTATTACCAAACGTACCACAGAGATGAAATATGCGCCACGTTTTCATTGATCATTCCCGAGTTCTGAGACATAAAACCTGTCAGGCCGGAGCAAGATAAACATATCACATCTTAGCTAGGATGGAATTGACTTGAACCTCGCAAACATCTTTGAAGAATCCAAATATCGACAAGGGGAGCATTACAGGAGACCCTTTATGTGGATAGAATTTTCATTGGCATGAAAGGTAGCAAAAAAACATTCGCAAATTAGGGGATTCTTCATTGTGTTTCATCACTCCCAATTAATCTTGTGATAGAAGGATAAATTTACGGTGGATACTGTTGTGATAGATTATTTGGACATCCGTTTAAAATAGAAATACCGATTTTATGGTTAAGCCAACCATCTTATCTAATAGATAATTATGATGACTTCATGCTACAATCTAACATTTGCTAAAAAGTTGATCGTACGTTGGGATCAAATCGGCTAGCGTATACGGCTATCTACCGTTGGTCATGTTACTCGAATTTCGAACGAATATCTCTAAAGGATGATTCTAAAGAATGAAATCATTAACTACTCATAACTAATTAATTGTGAATCCAAAGTAACTATTCTATCATAATCCATGATGATTAATTTACACGATATAATCATTAACTTTTCATATTCTCAAAAATTACATAGCAAAGATAAGTAAAGAGATAAATTTCTTTTTATTCAACGTTCGAAATTATTTTTTAAAATCTTCGACTAGAGCAACCACCACCGACAAGAGAATTTCATCTTACGGGTTTTTCTTCGTCAAGTTTAAGGATGCATTTATTCGAGCATTATCCCGTCAGAAGTTTTAACGGTGATAGGTATCTTTACTTTAGTACATTTGATAATACAATTCGGCCTACTAGTAGCTTAATGCATTCCTTTCCGGTCATAAACTTTGCTGAAGGTACATCATCCACCATGCGACGAAGACTTGCCGCTCATGCCGTTGACCTATATCAAAAGTTACAATTATGCCAACTACACCCATAACAGACCATTCTAGTACCGTCATTTATGGTTGTCACGGAGATAAAAGAATATTATCGGTACAAATTTGCCTGGATCGACATATTTGACATGCTCACATCATCGTTCACTAAATCAAATAAATCTTTTACTAACTTGGATAGAGATTTTACACTCGTAAAAAATGCTATTTTATATAGATAAACGATGGCAATTAACTCTTTTGTTTATATGGCTGACCTACTTGAATATATAGACAAAATAGCAGGTCTTGTTTTAATTTTCCGTGTTAAGTTATAAGCAGCAACTGGTGGGCTCTAAATCTATAGCTTCCCTAGCAATCGTATAACAGCTTTATTTCAAGAGAAGTGCTACAAGAACACTATATAATTTTTTTTTTAACAGAAATTTTCTGAGAATCCCATGCAGGACCGGAGAGGTCCTCCAACAAGGTCTGTCCAAAGTGCTGTAGGAAACTGTGAATCCACTGTACAGTAACACAAAAATCTCCGAAGAAAAGGTTGCATATTAGCTTGCGTGTAATTATCCTTTAGTTTTTACACTGCCGTAGGTGTAGCCGACCAGATTCAAATAAGAAGATAGACACCAGGCAGGTAGAGACCACCGGTTCCAGTTGCATGAACCATAAGGAGTTCTTTTGCCCTTTTTTCGTCTGACTTTTTCGTAATCTACCGTGGATTGAAATCTAATGCGGATTGATTGCTTCCCTTAATTATGACCTTGGAAGGATCCTGTTGGAGGACACCTCATGCTTCTGCAACCGAGTGGATGGTACACGACTCTCTCTCTCGAGAGAGAGAGAAAACAGGGGAGCAAAAAATAAAAAATAAAAAAAATTGCTCGTGTTACTGGTGTGGAGGTGCTGCGATGAAGTGGGCCTGAAACTTACGTTGCGCTGAGTCGGACACGCACACGATGACGCCAGTGGGGCCGAGTCCGCGTCGGTACATAAGGAGCAGGTGTGGTACAGTTCAATTTTGCAATGAAAGAAAGGAGCTTAACCACGTTTAACCACGTTGATCTGATGGGATGTGTTACGTTGGATTTGATGTCATGTGCATGGCTTACTGACGACAGCCCAGGAAGTGATTTTCGAATCGGGCCTTAAAAGGCCAGAATGCCAGGTCGTCCTACTGGGCCAATCATCGTTTTGAAGGATGGCCTACTGGCCATTGACATCATGTGCGGTTGTAGAGATATGGAAAATATTTTGCTTACCATGGATGGTGAGCTTCTGTAACTCACCGCTCACGGTGATTGACTCACACAAAGATCCAGATAAAAAAAAGAATAGGATCCTATAAATTTCTTTTTTTTCATGTGGATCCATGTATAAGTCAATCACCACGGATGAGCAAAGAATTTTTCGTAGAAATATTCATGCCACAATGGAGTTTACATGATAGATTTTGCTAACGTGGGCCCTTTTTATTTCTTTGAAAAATGGCCTAAACGATGAATAAAGATCTATTACAACTAAAGATGCAAATTAGTCCAAAAACTCGAGAGCTACTCGAGCTCAACTCAACATAATAGTTACTGAGCTTGGATAACTCAAAACAGTTTTTCAAGTCTTACAGGCCTAGTCTATATATATAAAGAGAGAGAGAGTCAGATTAATCAGATTTCGACTCGGATTCGGTTACATAAAATTGATCCAACTCATTAGATATAATTAACTATCTCAAAACTATTTATATACAAAAAAAATTATATAATTTGAAGACTTTTAGTCCATGCATCAAGTAGTCAAAATTAGATAGTCTAAAAAAAATTAAAGTAGATATATCTTTTAATCATTTGATGCATAGATTAGAGGTCTTCAAAATTATATGATTTTAGTGTACAAGCAGTTTTGAGGTAGTAGATCACATCCAATAATTTAGATCATCGTTGTAGAATCCACGTTGTCCGATTTTGACCTAACCAAATTTGAGTCCAAATCTCATTGACCTTAGCCAAATCTATCCCAATATATCTAATAGTATTATATTTTATTTATAAGATATTATTAATTTACTATTTTTAAAAATATATATATTATTATATATTATTTTAACTATATTTTTTAATTATGATTAAGATTTGAACCTGAACTTAAGTATGCCTTGACTGATATTTGAGTCAATCTCAAGAATTTTTTTTTTCTTATCGAGTCAAGCTCAAGTTTGGATATTAAGACTTAATCAATTTCAAGTCAAATTTCGAGTATGTGTATTAAGAATTGAGTTAAACTTGAGCCAGAAGCTACTCTACTTGATTTGGCTGAATTGCACTCCTACCTATAACAATATAGGGCATTATGGGCCATACTTAGGGTCCATCCCATTTCAAAATCCAATTGAAAAAGCCCAAAAGGGCACCATCATCCTATAAGTTCCAAGCTAACTCTGATTTCTGCCTTTTTTTTTCTTGGAGAATAACAATACAGGACCGCTACCAAATAGAGTTTGATCTAACTAGTTATAATACGTATGCAAATACATATGTTTGCCACTAAAATATTCAATATAACTTAAATTTTGAGAGGATTTCAGCATGGATTAGATTCTAATATAACTTCCCCAAGAGTTCTTTATAATGTATTTGCTATCTCAAATTTTTAATCTAAGTGAATTTAAGTTTTATTATTCAAATATATATGCTACTGCAAAATAAAATAAATAAATAAATAAATGATTTTTTAAAACACAGAGTGTATTAGATGCCCATATACTGTCTTCATGAAATTGCTTATAATTTATTCTGTATATTATAATTGTAATGTAAATAAGCTTAAGTTTTATTATGACCACAAATATCTATAAATTTTGGTTTAGGATCTCAGATTATTATTATACACAGACTTACGCTCAAAAAAAATCATGGAAATCATGACTTAATAAGAGGTTCCTCCTCGGAACTTGAATGTTATTTTTGTAAAAAAAAAAAAAAAAAAAAAAACATGGTTTAAGTCTTCAAGTGATAAATATAAGTAGAATAATTACAAGAATTGAAAAGATGAGAAATTTAGCTGCCCTTGCAAAGTGATGGTCAAATGCTCCTATCCGGAGGATGCAGCGACCATAGTCGCGTTCGGGTGGCTACAATACTTTTGCCACGCCACCGATGCATCTTTTTACGCAAGAAGAAGAAAAAAAATTCTTGACCTCCAAACCACGACTTCGGACGGACCTCCAATGTTGATGGATGCGGTGTAAAGTTCCTGTGGATGTTGTACCAAAAAAGAAAAAAAATCCTTATGGATAAAGGGTCAAGGAATCAAGCCTTTCCTTTCTCCATATGCGGTCATTACCCTCATCTCTCCTTTATAAAAGGCTTTGTGTCACTGCCCACTACGTACTTTATACATAGCTGATGTAAAGGCCTTGCAGAATCTAATGAAAAAAAGATCTACTCTCTCTTCTCCGTATGGCTCTTCTATCCCTTGCTCATTTGTTTGCTCTTTGGATGCATGAGATGACAACAAAAGGGGAAATCGACCACGAGCCATATCGCATAGCGTATGGAAGACGACAAGGATGCGGTGTAAGCTTGGCCAATGCAAGAAAAGCATGCACGGACGTTAAGAGTGCATTGATCTGAATTGGGTGGTAAGGAAAGTAGTGACCTCATTGCCGATATGGCAAAGTGGCAATCCAGATATAAAGGATTTAGTGGTAGTACTGCTGCTTTTGTCGTGTATCGGGTTCCTTTAAGATGTTTATTACTTAAATTTTGACGTAGGATATGGAACTTTATTGGTTCTAATTGGTGGAATGAAGGCAATCAAACATGCATTATAATCAAGCTAAAAAAAGAAAGAAAGAATAGAATATTTTGAAGAATGATAATATAGTGGGCATGCATTGCTATTTAAATTTGAAATATACTAAAAATGATAATTATATTGGCACATTTCATAATTGTGACGGTCACTCTGGATCAAATCTGCTGCTATTAATTAAGGAGATTCCTCCTATTTTCGGTGAGGATGGGCCTGGACCTTTAAAGACTATTTATGTTATTAAAGACTATTTAGGGGTGCGATTGTTTCAAAAGACTATTTAGGTTTAGTTATTTCTTCCCCCATCCAATTTTACTTAAAAGTCTATTCATCTCCCACCAAAAGAAAATTCGTAAACTGAGGCTGAAGTGGAAAACATGCAAATGAAATAAGAAGAGAATCATAAGTCAAAAAGTTCCTGAAATTTTGTCCCCCTAAGTGCTTTATTTAGGCCAATTGGCATTTGGCAACATGTGAACCACCTGGATTAGAGTGGTAGTAGGATAATGTCGACTCTAGAAAGCAATTTGGTATAATCACTTGGCACGAGTACTGAGGTTAACTTAGTAAACGAGTGCAGTTCTTATTACCCGGAAAAGACCCGGCAGGCAGCATCGTGACATGTCACACTTGCTGCCTACCTTTCCCTCGCAATTTCCTTCCAAACAAACGTGCTCTCTGAAAATTTCTTTAATCCTCTCCACTTAATAGCTCGCACCATACTCATCACGAGTGGCCGTGGCCGACCGGTCCTCGTATTGATCAGACCAAGCCCTGAGCACGACCTCCACCGAGCCAATGAATCCATACCAGCTACACCCACGGACAAGAATCATTAAGTCAAACCGAATCCTATTTTTTGTCTTGAAGAAGAACGCTACCGTATCATAGCCTATGTTATTCAATATTTAAGCACCCATCACTTAATCTATGTCACGCATTCAGGTTTTCCACCTCATTTCTTGACCAACCAACTTGTCCTACATATCCAAATCATTGAATTGATATACTTTTACCAAGCGTACGTGGCCTCCACCATTTTTCCTTGGCCAGGTCTTGAGAACAACAAGCACGTGCTACGTGGAATCTTAATGAATGTCATCATCTTCAGTTGGTTGGGAGAAGATGGTCAGCATACGCTGTTCAATCCAGCCAAGGATTGGGTGGCAGCCCCCGAGGTCAGGAGAATATTAATTAGGCAGCGAATATATGATTTGCTCTTACGACGGATTACCAAATGTTAGTCGACTAATCTCAGGACATTTAAATTGTCATGAGGAGCAGGTTGATTCAATTGGTGGGTACGACCTTGTCTGGGCTAGCCAATTAAAAAGATTTTTATTTATGTTAGCTGGTGGATCACCATCGGGCCTTTGCTTCAGAGATTAGGTGCAGAGGAGTCCTTATCCAAAGCCGGTCTCTGTATTAAAATTGGTGGGTCTTCCATGGAAAGGGGAAGGTGGAGTAGTATGAGAAACTTGCAAGCAAGTTGCATCCGTCTCCAAACCAGAAAAAGGAGCTGGCACCGAACAAGTGCGTGAAACTTGCTTAGATTTAAGAGAGGGAGAATCTATTCTCTACGATGCAAAATCTGCAATGCAGAATATTATGCAGCATTCCAGAGCTATCAAATAAGATAACCTTACAAACCATACTTGATGCATCGCTGTTGATGTACTCTATGATGCAAAGCATCCACTGTAGAAGATCCTAGATCTACCAAGAGAGAGTCTATTTTTCTGTCTTCTTTTTTTTTTGGTGAAAAGACATTTGGTTCAAAGCCTGCCTACTTTATATTCAGGAAGGGAGCAGTGGTATCTCTGCTTGTCCCCGACTCAATTCAAGAAGGGCAAGGGAGTGCAGCACGCCAATAGAGGAGGTTGGATAATGTGGGTCCCAGGACTTATCCCGTGGTGACATGGCGCCACCTCAATTTGGTTGATCCGTCGACCTCAGCACTTTTTAATGGTGACCTCCGTTCACTCGGTGTGCCGCCCATATGGATTCTATATTTTGATGAACTTGTTGCGGCCCATGCCTCACCAAGTAGATAGAACTAATTAACGTGGCTAACAAGCATGTCAAGCATTGGCATAGAGTCAAAAATTAGCAGTGGCTTTTTTGTTGTTGGTCCTTTTCCTGGTAGCCAAGCGAGCTAGAGGAAGACACGTAGAAAGCTAATTAATGTCTAGAAACATGGTGTCCCGGATCAAATAAGATTCGCATCGGCGAACCTTATGGAGGTTGATCCCTGTAGGTGAAAAAGGAAAGGTTTTTCATTTCTTCTAATAGAACTTCACTATTTTTCAGGTCTATAAAATAGGGACAGGATGAGACCATAAACACAGGATCACATTGCAATCTAGACTAGTAAAACGTATATGCTCTTTCTCCATTCCTTATTTTAATTTTAAAAACAACAGTTGGGTTTTTTTTTTTACTTTCCCCCCTGGTTGTTGTGTTTTTATATTTGCTACTTAGTTGGAATCTTGATCCTAAATCTTTGCCTTTATTCTCGGCTACCATAAGAATCTTTAAGAATGTTAGTTTTTCCTTTTGTCGAGAGGGAAAAAGAAAGACTGGGAGATCTCCTTGCGCTATACTTTCTTAAATCCTAATACTGGAGATATATCATCTAAAACTCAAACCAATAACTATTGTTCTAAAAAATGTTTATGATGAAACTAAAATTGTGTCCCCATGTTAACTGATTTTTGAAATTTTGGTCAAAATTTTGTATGGAGAACAAATATTAATTCCATTAACCAGTCCAATTACAAAGTTTTTCACAAGCTGTTGAATTTTCTAATATTTACAGGGACGCACATATAATTATTTTTAAAATGCAAGTGTGCTGTTGAAATAGATAATATGCGCTTCAAAAAGTCCAATGGGCATCACATACCATCCAAAGTCCACGTAATTATACTTTTTTTTTTTCTAGTGACTCAGCAAATCAACTAGCTACCCAAATAACCTTCACATTTTGCCTAGTTGTAAATAATACTAAAGCAGGCCTTCACACATAGGACCATTGACCAGGTGATGCTTCTTTACAGACAATGAGAAAAATGGATAACAAATCCTCTGCAACCCATGTCATCAAAAAGAACAAATATGGCTAGTGCTGTTCTTTAATAATATCACAAGACTTTATTATGAAAAACTTAGTGCTTCACATGTTTACTTGGATGGCTTTTTGAACATTCTATGGATTGAGACATCTTCCACTCCGACTAAACTACTTACCGAAGATTATTGCAGCTATTGTGATCTTTTGAGGTCTCACATATTTATAGAGAAGCAACTAATATTGTAGATTAAATGATGTCATCCACAGTAAATTTAATGATGTAATTTTTTTTTTTGGTTTCATAATATTATAAGATATATCTTTTATGGGTATCTTTTTTTGTTTAATTTAAATCATAATATTTTTCAAAAAAAAAAACTTAATCTTTTCAAATAACCTCATTCACATCAGGCATATAATCCCTGATGCATGCGTGGTGGCCTTTTATGCTCATCCTTTTCAATGGCAAGGTGAAACCTGCCGCCAGACTGACGAAGTTCTTTTTGACTGCTTGAGCTCACTTCTTAAGTTTTGCGGTTGTGGTCACACACATACGAGTTATTATCAGAAATGGTTTGATTCGATTTAAGTATTTAAGTAGGCCATGGGTCATTAATCGTCGACCGAGGCGATCCATAAGCCACAGAACGGCAATTCTCAGCCCTCTCGCATATTCCTATCGACTCACATGAAAGCAACCTAACGAGAGTTATATATATATATATATATATATATATATATAAGAAAAACTTTAAGATACTTGATAAGTATTCTTGATCTTGTCTATCTATTGGTGAATAAGATTACAATATGCAATGTTGTTTCTTCACCATCCTCAAATTTCACATCCCGGAGAGCAACGTGACACCTCTGGGCGTGCTTTCCCACAAAAAACTAATCGATTTTATAGGCAATTTTAAAGTCACCATGTAAAAGACTAATCTATTACCACAAAAAAAAAAAAAACGAGAAAGCTACTATAAAATCGATGGCAACCACCCATCCGAAGCATAACGAAAGATTAAAAGAAAAAAAGTTTCGTATAGGCGGCAGCCAAAGCTTTTCTGCAGGGGCGGAAAGGGAGGGACAAAACGCCGGCTTCAAATTTCGTTCCTTGTCGCACTATCGTCACGTCGCCAGCGGCGGAATCTTCCATCGAAGAGACGAAAGCGCCGGTCCACATTGAGAGAAGGCGTCTTATCAAAAAAAGAATTGGGAGAAGGCGACATGACGGTAGCACGTCGTCACCCCCAAAAACAAAACAAAGAAATGTGGTGGTTGTGTCGGTCGGCCCTCTCACGTACGAAGCGGCAAGACGGGCGCGGAGTGGGCGGGATGGTGGATGAGCCGTTTAGACTTCAGACTTGAAGGGTCGCGATAGCAGCGAGGATGCGGCCAGGACGGCGAGGCAGGCAGAAAAAAGCGCCGCGCGCGGCACGGAGAGCGAGGCATCGCTGCTGCTGGCGTCATCACCGCTAAGGAAGGCCATCGTGCCGTTGATCAGGGGCAGCCCTGCCGCCGCCTTCGGATCATCGCCAGCTGATTTCTCACTGTCAAGAAATTAAAAAATAGAATACTTCGTTAGGATAAGATTTTATAAAAATCTAGTGGAGAAGTGGAAATGCATTTGGGCACTTGGGTGGACCGGTGCGCATGGAAGAAGCATGGGAGGAGGGAGAACGGAGCTGGAAGGAAGAAGACGGCGATTGCCCACACCGACATCAATAAGGACACGGTTGCCGACATGATTTAGTAATTTTTTTTGTTCCGACCGCCTTTCATATGGATGAACGATTAGATATTTTACGATCTAGTTGCTGATGTCTCATGCCATTTTGGGCATGGCCTACTAAATAAACTAATCATAATTTGCCATGGCTCACAAAACATGCATCTCATGTTTGGTCTGCGGGTGGTCAGGACATCTACGGAAACAGCTTGAAAGTTTGAGACAGAGCAAGGTGCAACACATGTGCACGCATGCATCATTTTATGCCGGCAGAAAGGAAAGGAACTCTCCCTTGCCGCGCTCGTTTCCAACTCCCTTGCCACAGATTGATTCATGCCAGCCCGAATCCAAAACACCAGACCACATCTGCAAGGCCACAGCCCAGCCTTCTAGTGCCGATCACCAGACCAACTCGATTTAATTTAAAGATTTTAAGTGCGAATTAAGAAAGAAAGAGGCGGAGATTTAATTTTGTTGTCGCGAGGAACGAAAAAATACCATACCTGGTGGTGCTGGGGCAGAAGGTGATGAGGTAATTGGCGTTGTAGCAGGTGAAGGTAGAGGAGGCGTCGTCGTAGGCGTAGCTGTACGCGCGGGGGCAGGCGTTCTTGAAGAACTGAGAGTACGACGAGGGCTTGCATGTGTTCGGGTTCCCGTAGGCGCCGCTGCAGCAGTACTGCGGCGACCCGAATGCTTCGCACGCGCTTTTGCACGCTACGCTCTCGCTCCCCCCGTCGGTACTCGCGAGCACCACCTTCAGGTCCGACGGACAAACGCCGTTCAGGTCCACCAGACACCCCGTCGCGGTGCAGTTCCCGCCGGGGGAGGTGGCCCCTTGCGGCGCCACCAGCATCGGCACATTGTAGCCATCGACGAGACTGACGTCGTAGAAGTCCATTCCCCCGCTTCCATCGAGGGTGAACTCGGCCAGCGTCGCCGGGGGGGCGGCGGTGCGGCCGGAGCACTCTACGGTTCCGGTGCCGCAGTCGCCAGTGCCGCAGGTGAACTCTCCGGTTGTGGAGTTGGTGGTGCATAGGGTGCGGCCCCAGAAACGGCCGGACCACTTGGCCGGCGCATTCAGGCTCCGCGACTCCCCTGTCTGCAGGGCGAACCCCGTCGTCTCCAGATCCCCCGTGCCCGCCCCCGACAGCGACCCCGGCCACACAGTGTACTCACAGTTATTCGTCAACGTGAACGTCGCCGCTAAACCCCCTGAAACACGAAGAACAACTCAGCTTTATAACTATAAATCCCAAAGACAGAGGAAAACAGGAACTAGATCTAAGAATGCTCATTACCTGAAATGAAGAAGGGAAGAAGAGAATGAAGGACCATCAAAATTAAGAATCTGGCCATCTTATTAGATGAAGAGTATGAGTCTGTTAGTAGCTTTGTCTTGAGAAAGAATGCAGTGGAAAATATGGGTCTGTTGGTAGCTTTGTCTAGGATTTTATAAAGGGAGGAGGCGTTCGGAGAGGAGACGGGGGAATTTATCGCTTCGCTTCTGAAAGGGGCCCGCAGGGATCGATATTTTAAAATGTTTTGAGATAATGTCGGCAACGTCTTTAGGTACTTGCTGTAACTCCTGGCGTGCCGGCCGCTCCGTTTTCGTAACAGGGCGACGGAGAGCAGGGAGGGGGGCTATGAGCATTCGAGGCCGGAAGAGGTGGGGAAAAGCGAGCGAAGATAGAGCGACCCTCCGTATATATAAGCAGAGAACAATGAATAATAATATACTTTGATAACTTTTTTTTTTCCCCCTCTCCCCGTTGTGGGGTTTGGGGTTGTGAGGAAATCGTGGGTTTTGGAATTCGACCGGCTGTAGGTTAAACGGTTTCGGAGTGGGTTAAACCTCAGACAGTAGCAGGTCCCAAGGGGGTTTTAATATTTTAATATTAGTAAATTAATTTTAATATTAGTCAATTCATTAAAATAATGATTTATTTTATAAATTTTTGAGTGTAATTTTGAATTTTTTTTTTCCCACTTTGGTAGGGGGTTGCGGATGGGTCGGCATCTCACTCCAATATCTGTACGTGGATTTTAATGGTGCCTTAAATAGCCGCCTGTCTTGCAGCCGTTTTGAATATAGATATATTAATTGATCATTAATTTTGAAATTTATTGATATAAAATTTAATCGATGCTGAAGTCGAAAAAAAAGAGACCATCGATGATTTACAAAATAAAATTTCATCCAAAATCGATGGTGATAGCTCCGACGGGATGATCTGATGATCAAATCAGCTCTTCTGGCCAACAGAAATTGAATGCTCAGAAAAAAATTTAGTAAAATTTTGAGAAGTAAAAAAGAGCTTAGAGAAAACATATCTAGAGAATCTCTTTTATAGATATAGCTCGAAGCAGACTGATAGTGATAGTCGTAGCCGTCCGGTAGCTGACCATTCGAAGCCGCATGAGGTTTGTTACAGAGAGGGATGCCGCCTGTAGCAGACTAATAGTGACAGCCGTAGCTATCCGGTACTGAGCCGCTCGGAGCCACGTAGAGTTTGTTACGGAGAGAGATGTCCATTATTGTGATGTCCATTTGTCGAGATTTAATAGTTGAAGTTCGGAGGAAGCAGGCATCGGTTGGTGAAGAGTTTTGGCATACATCAATTTCAGAGGAGTTCGGATTGCTAAAGAAAATACGACTAAAGGAGATTATCCAGGAGGAATGCTAGTTGAAATCTGGAAGTAATCCATTGGAGGAATTTGGATGGAGTTTGCTTAATGGAGAAGTCTAAATGGAGTCCGACTGATGGAGAAGTTCGATCGAAGAAGAAGTTCGGAAGGGGCCCGACTGATGGAGAAGTCCGATCGAAAGAGAAGTCTGGGAGGAGTTTGGCTCTTGGAGGAATCCAACTGAAGAAAAAGTCCGAAAGAAGTTTGGCTGTTGGAGAAATTTGACTGAAGGAGAAGTCCGGAGGGAGGTCGGCTCCTGGAGGAATCCGATTGAAGGCAAAATTCGGTAAAAATTCGGCTTCTGAAGGAATCCGACCGAAGAAGAAGTCCGAAAGGAGTTCGGCTACTGGAGGAATTTGACTGAAGGAGAAGTCAGGTAGGAGTTCAGCTCCTGGAGGAATCCGATTGAAAGAGAAGTCCGAAAGAAGTTCGGAAGGAGTTCGGCCACTGGAGGAGTCTGAAAGGGGTTCGACCGCTGGAGAAAAATTCTAGATCAAAGTTTTTCCATGATTATCAGTTACATTAGACTAAGCATCAAACTGAACTTCGATGGAAGTGAGATTTATCTCCAGCAATAGTTTTTCCACTCTCGAGTTCGAAATTCGAAGGAAGGGAGTACAAAAAAGATGACTGTCGAAGTTCTTTTTCGGACTCTACACCTGTTGAGATTGAAGATTGGGAGAGATCTTATCTTCTGTTGAAGTTGGAGCTCGGAAGAGATCTTATCTTCGATTAAAGTAGAGAGAGATCTTATCTTCTTTTGAAGTTGAAGCTCGGGGGAGATCTTATCTCCAGTCGAGGTTGAAAGAGATCTTATCTTCTGTTGAGGTTGAAGCTTGAAGAAGATTTTATCTCCAGCTGAGGTTGAAGTAGATCCTATCTTCTTTCGAGGTTGAAGCTCGGAGGAGATCTTATCTCCAGCCGAGGTTGAAGGAGATCTTATCTCCTATTGAAGTTGAAGCTCGGAGAGATCTTATCTCCAGCCGAGGTTGAAGGAAGATCTTATCTCCTATTGAAGTTGAAGCTCGGAGGAAGATCTTATCTCCAGCCGAGGTTGAAGGAGATCTTATCTCCTGTTGAAGTTGAAGTTGAAGCTCGGAGGAGATCTTATCTCCAACAAGGTTGAAGGAGATCTTATCTCCTCTTAAAGTTGAAGCTCGGAGGAGATCTTATCTTCCTGAAGTTAAGAGATCTCTGTTGAAGCTGAAGCTGAAGCTCGAGGAGATCTTATCTCCATTGAGGTTGAAGCTCGGGGAGATCTTATCTCGAGTTGAAGGAGATCTATCTTCTATTGAAGGAGAGATCTTATCTTCTGTTGAAGCTGAAGCTCGGAGGAGATCTTATCTCCAGTCGAGGTTGTAGGAGATCTTATCTCCTATTGAAGCTGAAGCTCGAGGTTGTAGGAGATCTTATCTCCTATTGAAGCTGAAGCTCGGGAGAGATCTTATCTCCAACCGAAGTTGTAGGAGATCTTATCTTCTATCGAAGTTGAAGCTCGAGAAAGATCTTATCTCCAGCCGAGGTTGAAGGAAGTCCTATCTTCCATTGAGATTGAGGCTCGAGGAAGATCTTATATCCAGCCGAGGTTGTTGGAGATCTTATCTTTCGTTGAAGTGTTGGGATCGTCGGTACGACCTCTCCCTTCATCTTGTCTTATATCGATGAGGTCTTCAATTTTGCTTATGTTAGGATGAGGTTCTCCTCATATTTCTAACGGGCTATAGGGGCATATTAAGGCCATCGTCAGGGCCTCTCTCCTCACCTCGTCTAAAGGACGAAGTTCTCCTCCTACCTTAAATAATCGAAGGTCTTTGATTTGCTCATATTAGGACGAGATTCTCTTCCTGTTCCTAACATGGCCACTTTTGATTGCTTCTTTCATTCTCAGATTTTCTGAATTCCAAGATCGTGAAAGCGTTGTTCCTCCGAGCTCCTTCAGACGATAAGCTCCAGGCTGGACGACCTTCTCTATTTCATATGGGCCTTCCTAATTTAGGGCAAGCTTCCCCTGACTTTAACGCAAAGAGATGGCGGCTCGTCGAAACACTAAATCCCTAAAAGATAGTGTTGATGATGCCGAGAGGAGGTCGATCTCCTTATTGTTCCTCTCTCCTTGGTGAGTCTGGCTATAGTAGTGCCATCGATCGATCTTCTATTATTTCAGGCTGACGTCTGTGGAGCATTGAGGGGGGCATAGTTGTGAAACCTTCTGAAGGAAGAACTTCGTCGTGCCCTTCTGTTGGGGCTTCTTTGACGACGAGCTCGAGGAGTAGTTCGGGCTCTCTTGCACTCGGGGAGAGTCTGTGAGTGTGGCCAAACTTTATTCGGCCCTTCATCAGCTGTGGATTTATTAGACTCATCCGTCTGCCGCTCTTCTACGGCTTCCTCATCTTTTAATTTGAAGGCTTCTTCCACTCGGACATATCCCTTAGCCCGAGCTAATGGCCGAGCTAATAGATCGGCAAAGTCTTTGGGGTGTTTCTTCTCCAGGAAGAATAGCAAATCATTCTTCTGAAGGCCACCCTTAAGTGCGACCATTGCAACAGACTGGTCCAGATCTGAACCTCCAATGCAACAGCATTAAATCGGATGACGTAAGCCCAGATAGATTCTTCTTCCTTCTGCTTGATATTCATCAAAAAATTCGAATCTCGACGTGGACATCGGCTACGGACGAAGTGAGCTGCAAATTGATAGCTCATATGGTCAAAGAAGAAGATCGTATTTAGCTTCAACGCCGAGTATCAATTTCTTACTGGTTTTTTTAAGATAGACGAAAAAGCTCGGCATAAGATGGCATCTGGTGCGCCATGCAGCAGCATCATAATCCGGAAGGCTTTCAGGTGATTGATCGGATCAGAGGTTCCATCGTAGCTTTTAAATTGGAGAAGTTTGAAGTTCGGCGAAACGAGCTCTTGCATAATTTGAAAAGAGAAAGGAGGATTGGTACAGACGTCGTCATGGTGAGCCGGGGTGATGTGGTAGAATTTTTTAATCCGTCGGTCCATCTTTCATAGTTTCTGATCGAGGACGTCATCTCGATCGCAGATCTTGAAAGGCGTTTGGCTGTAGATGGGGAAGATCTCTTTCGAAGAAGAATCACAATCCGAATAAGGATCCTTTGCTCTCTATTTTTCCTTCATAGGGGCATCGGGTATGCTAGCCCAAGTGCTTCTCCTAGGGACCAGTTTTTGACATTTCGATGGTGGGTTTTCTGACAGAATCGCCACCGAAGGCTGCCGCATGGCCTGCACCATTTCGGTGAGGCCCTGAATTTGCTGCATCAGTAGATTAAATTACTCCGGATCTGCCATGGCCATCAGTGGAGGAGGAGGTTGAAGCACCGATGATGGAGCAGGAGCGAATGAATTTGACTTAGATCCAACGGTAGAAGCGGTAGATCTCCAGATAGTTATCTTGTTTGGAGGTATTTCTTGGGATTGAGGAAGAAGATGGAGATAAACCTTGAAGAAAAAAATTCATAGTATCGACTGAGCACTTCTTTAAAAACAAGGGTACCTCAGAAATAGAGGGTCCTTCCTCTAGCGCTAATCCTATTGGTGTGAAATCTGATCGACGTCGAATCGATCTGGAGTCGAGGAAGAAGAGGTGGCCGTCGGTGATCTGCAAAATAAAGTTCCATCCGAAGTCGGTGATGGTGGCTTCGGCGGAATCCTTCGACGATCAAGTCAACTCTTCTGACCAACAGGAATGGAGTGCTTAGGAAAGAATTCAACAGAACTTTGGGAAGGAGAAGAAAGCTTAGAAAAAACGTATCTGGAGGGTTTCTTTTATAGACGGAGTATAGAACAGACTGATAGTGACAGCCGTAGCCGTTCGATAGCTTGCAGCTCAGGACCACATAGAATTTGTTACGGAAAGGGGCGCCATCTGTAATAGACTGATAGTGACAGCCATAGCCATCCGGTACTAAGCCGCTCGGAGCTATGTGGAGTTTGTTACAGAGAGAGGTGTCCGTTGTCGTAATGCCTATTCATCGAGATTTAATAGTCAAAGTTTGGAGAAAGCAGGCGTCAATTGGTGAAGAGCTTTGACATACATCAATTTCAGAGGAGTTCGGACTCCTAAAGGGAACACGGCTAGAGGGGATCATCTGAGAGGAATGCTAGTTGAAATATGAAAGTAATTAATTGGAAGAATTCGAATTGAATTCGACTGGTGGAGAAGTTTAGATGGAGTCCGACTGATGAAGAAGTTCGACCGAAAGAGAAGTCCGGAAGGGGCCCGACTGATGGAGAAGTCTGATCGAAGGAGAAGTCTGGAAGGAGTTCGGCTCCTGGAGGAATTCGACTGAAGAAAAAGTCCAAAAGAAGTTTAACTGCTGGAGAAATTTGACTGAAGAAAAAGTCCGGAGGGAGTTCGGCTCTTGGAGGAATCTGATTGAAGGCCAAGTCCGATAAAAATTTTGCTCCTAGAGGAATCCGACTGAAGGAGAAGTCTGAAAAAAGTTTGGTTGTTGAAGAAATTTGACCGAAGGAGAAGTTTGGTAGGAGTTCGGCTTCTAAAGGAATCCGACTGAAGGAGAAGTCCGAAAGAAGTTCGACTGCTGAAGAAATTCGACTGCTGGAGGAGAATTTTAGATCGAAGCTCTTCCATGATTACTAGTTTTATTAGGCTAAGCATCAAATTGGAAGCGAGGTTTATCTTCAATAGGATTCATGGTTATATCTTTTGCATGAAAAAAGTGATTTACCCATGTGTTGTTGGATTGCATAATAATGACTATGAAGTTTGTACGAGTAAACGAAAGAAAGCACTTAGAGTGTTTTACGAATTATGTAAGACATGATTCAATAGTGCATGTTGCAAAGGATCAATCATTCCTTCGTACAAATGATGCAATCCAAATCCTTGGAGTTGTGCATGTTAAACTCGCTCTGATTACGAGGGCTAGATAGGCAACTTCATATTTTCGTTAGCATGCGGAGCATCCTTGTCCCAATTTTAGGGCCACCAGTTGACAGTCCATGAGCGACCGGAGAAAAATATGTACCCATCTGTATTTGTTTAATGATCGCATCCATGTCCATGCGAGAATAACTGAAACCATCCCACGAATTGAACGGATTCCCAACTCCCATATTCTTTGTCTAACTACCCCAACTAAATGTTTGGGTGTCGTTAATTAGGTGAGCCGATTACTGCATCACCCCAAGGAAACGCATTATTCTTCTCGTTGATGACTTGAATCTTCCAGAGTTCCTTGTCTTGTACTTTTTGTTATTATTATTATTATTATTTTTCTTGACGGATCAGTATCAGTATATTACTGTATTACTGACTGTCCAATTTGGCGTCCCGTTGAAATATGCCTAACGACGAGTAGATGGGTTTCAACGTTAGCTCCAACCGCAGAGACTTGACCCAACGTCACAGAAGGATTCACCTAACCGGCCCGCTAATGGTGACAGGGATTAATATACTGGTTTAGATTGGAAAAAAAACGAAAAAAAGTCTTCTAGTTGGTGGCCATCTTCTTCTTGCGGTACTGATAAGGTAAACAAACTCAAAATAAAAATGGGAGACAAACTTTACCTGACACAATGGATAATTCAACTTTTAATCTGTATTGGATGGACTAAGTTAGCTTGTGTTTGAGACTTTTGTTCTTGAAGAAAGCTTCTCTGCAGGCTGATATGCAGCTAAATTTAAATTCATAAGAAATGCAACCATCTAGTGGTGATCTGCGGAGATGGCTAGAATGGAAGAAGAATGGGTTATCGGAGATCTAGAGCTATTTGGTGGGAGTTGGATCAGGAAAAAATGGAATTCCTACACAAAGGCCTAGGGTGATCATAAGAGCTAGTTAAGACACTCACCGGCGATGATATCTATAATTTGAACTCGATGATGGTCCAAGAAAATGCATTGCACGTCTTGTACTTGTTTGAGATTCATTGCTAAGTCCAAATGCAATTAAAATTTTAGTTTTAATTGATCATTAGTTTTAATGTTTTTATGGCTCTAGTGTTACCCTATTTCAGTATTTGCTTTTAAAAGTTGTTAGGATTTATGTTTGAATGGATTTTTGATTTTTGAATTAAGGTAGGAGTCAAACTTTCATACATATACATATGGTACTCTATTTAAAGAAATCTTTGATATATTTTTTATGTGTGAAATCATGTGGAATCATGGAAACTGCGTGGAAGATTGTGGTTGGAAGAAGAGAGAGAAGGGATTATTTATGTAATGTGGAGGCTATTTTGTAAGAAATTTTTATGAGATTTTTATCTTTATTTTTTTTTAAATAAATTATCTTTCTCTCCTAATTTTTTTTCTTTCATAATTTTTTTTCTTACAATTTTTTGTAAATATTTTTTATTTAATATTTATTTTAAATTTTAAGTTAATAATATCAACCGACTATACTATAGTACCATCTATTCAAAGCCAATGTTTCAAATGACAACCATTATCATAGTTTCGTTATCTATCCATTATAACATATTTTTAGATCATAAGTAGTATTTGACAATTATTTAGCCATGATGGTTGTAATACAATAATAAAATTGATAATTATATAAATATTTTTTTTAATTTAAAGTTTGAATGCAAGAAAATATATATTTCATTTGATTGCTAATTTGAGAAATATGCAGATTTTTTTTAAAAAATTATTATTTTATTATAGTATTCAAAAATTTGGTTCCGAAAGAGGCGTTCAATTTGTTGGCAGCAAACTAAGGGCGTTAAAGAGTCCCAATCTAAAGCTGCGATCAAGGGAAACGAGAACATTCTACACAATGATTTATCGAAGTACAACCGTACGATGGCCGACACAATGTGCCTCTCTTTTCTTCTCCATCGCGGCTAACCGGAGTCCACAAGTGCATCTTACCGTCGCACTTGGACCCGTCCACGTTACCTCACGCTACGCTCTAAATTCTCCAGCAGCACGGCACGCGAGGGAGCTAGCGGTCGAAATATCTCCGCCGTGAAAAAGCCTTGTCCTCGCCAGCGTTCCCTTTCTTTTGGTGATAGATTCTCTCGAGCATAGGAGGACCGCACATGGCCCCACGAACGGTGACAAAATGCCAAACGTTCGTTTGACTCCGTTGCGCAGGCTCGCAAGACTTCCCAGTTTCGTGCCAATTTGGTACACCTGAGCGTCCATGTTTTGTTCGTTTCGTGATTTCGACTGCTTTTGGAAAGAAAAGCGTGGAGGCATGGTATCTACGAATTGATTTTTTATTTTTTTAATATTTATACAAGAGGATGTTCACATCACCCTAAAGTGCAAGATTCCACACACTCACGGACATAACTGTGAATTGATGTCTTCAAATACGAAATTAACATCGATGGAAGCCTTAGGCAAAGATGATTTTGATTGTTCGCAGCCGTATGATTTATACTTTGAATCTCATCAGCTACCTTCATTTGATGATTAAAAAATTACTCGGCTTATTTCACTATCGAAGATTTATTAGATGGTTGGATCAAAATTCTATGGGATCCATAGATTGTACCTATGCACCGATCAAAAGTATTAAATTATAGGTTGGATATTTCTAAATATAGTCCTATTCCAAAATTTCTAAACTATAATCCAAGTTTTTTTTTTTTTTGATGGTTACACTAATCCAATCCATAAATCTTATTAAATTTTAAATTTAATCATCCAAATAAATTCTAAATATAGCAAATTTGCCACCAACACATAATTATCAGATCTATCCAGGCCAAGCTCTCTTAATTCAAGAAAAACAGTCTTTTTGGACAACAAGATGATTCAGCTTTATTTTCTATCAATGGGACACCAGCAAAATTTTTTTTTCTAGATATGGTGTTCATTCATCACCATTTATATTTGTACCTACAAGCCTTTATATAGAGAGGAAGGTACCGACTAAGCTAATCCAAAAATTGCCAATAAAATGCTAATGAGACATGATCAATAGGTTTGTCAAAATACTTAAAGCAAAAAAATTAGAAATTTAGTCTGGCCTAATTGTGGGTTTAGGTAAGGGAGTGCAAGGAGGCAAAATATCTTTTGAAAATTATGGTGGGGAAATCTCACCAAAAGTGAGAATGGAATTAAATCTCAGACAATGACACCAAATCCTAAATCACTTTACCGAGAATCTAGTTGGCACTCTTTCTAATCGAGGACATCATAATAAAGTTGTAGATTCCAAATTAAGATCTAATAATAATCTACAATATACAAGATATCGGCAAATAAAAGGATGCCATATTTCTTACCATGTATATAACTAATATAATCTTTTTAATTGATTGGGAGCCACTGATGTCAGATTGATTACTTTGGAATTAATTTTAATTGGTTGAACAAATTGCACACATGGAAGATGTTATAATCATGCTAAAGGAATTACAAATTTCTTTTCTTTTTCTTTTTTTTCTTTTTTTTTTCTAGAATAGAGAAGTGGAGAGATTTATTTGAGCTTCTTATTAGAGGAATTGATGGAGCATGGATTCAAAATTATAGAGAAATATGCAAGAACAAAAGTTATGATTCCTAGAGATTCTTATAATTTTGGGATTTGAAATTTGATGGTGGCTCTATCACCTTTTGCTATCTGTAGGATCGAGTATTAAGGACCTATAAATGTCCGGGAAAGTAGTGGTGTAAATAACTACAAATATTAAACTTTTTTCTATCACATTGACTCTCTCCCCTACTTTAATAGTGATCAAACGCACAAATATCTCTTTTCTTGAAAATGTTATTGCAAATTTTTTTTTTTTGACTCTACGGTGCCATTGAAACATTTTAGCAAATCAATCTCATACAATGATAGCATTTTACTTGAGCATTCAGGAACATAATGTGGAAATATATATCGGCGCTTAGGACAATTTACCTTTTTTTATGGATATGTCCGCTAACCTTCAAAGTTTGCATTTGAGTGTAAGTGCTTCCCGAATAATTAATCTGTATAAAACCCATGGAGTCTTATTGCATGGGGATTGTTATCTGTCGAAAATTAATGCAATTTTAATTAATTTAATTCAACATTAACGGAATCCTATACAAGGATCCCCTGGTTATTAATTAAATTAATATCGATCACCATTGAAATTATCAAATCCCATGCGGCAGTTGGGAATTGATGCAATACAACAGTAGCAGCCCGGAACATAAAAAAGTTATTAAGTAAACTCATTCTACCATAGATAATATATTCAAGGATTTTGATTGATTTTTTTTTTTTTAAAAAATTTTATAGTCAATCATGATTAACTTAGATGAGTAATTAATGAAAAAAATTACTGTATGTCATGTTAATACGTGATAATAGAAATGGATGAAATTAATGGCAAACTTCAATAATTTTTATTATTTTTATAGTGAAGTAATAAAGTTTTAAAAATTAAAGTTAAAAAGTATATTGAAGCTTATATTAAAAATCCATCTACTGCGAGCGAAGCTTACATTAAATCCGCGGGCGTTCAAACTTTGATTCTTCACAGTATACTAAGAATCTAATCCGCAGCCTGGGCGGTCGACCAGTCCGGCGGCCGAGGAATCCAACCGTCACGATGGTCGCCGACAGCGGCCAAACTTGGTAGGTAGGACGCATTGAAACGGAACCAAACCGCTACAAATCCCACTCCCTCCGCATTAAAATAGGGTCAGCCGCCATACCGGTCGCTTTGCCCTCCGACTCAGCGCTAGATCAGGCGTGACACGACGCGATGACAATGGCACGGCCCGGACGCGCATCGGTTAGCCTTGATCTATGTACGTCTTTTTCCGGAGAAATTTTTAGGCGGACTCGTTCCATGTATGTACGTCTTTATCCGTTTTGTGTGGATTATGGTTAGGCCGCGTTGCAGTTCGCTTCTGTACTAATTCCGATACTTGACGTGGGATGTTAGGCCTCGGACGCTGGGTGTGGGATAAACTAATTCCACGATATCTCGCGTCATATGTAGTTGGGGCTGGCGAATATGCCCTCTCGAATTCCATTTATGTCACTGTTATGATGACTAGATATGATTTGGCTGTCTGTTACAGTTGATATGAGATTTAAGTAAAAACCATTCCGGCAACGAATTAGTACCATAACACACGATCAATATAGAACAAAAGACACCACTGTTTGATATGACCAGAGAGTACCACTAGTGTGGGATTAAAACAGATGCGAAGTTTAATCATTCTTATCAGACTAAGATTCCTAATTCAATCGCAAACATTATGATCAATTCATAATCATTTTTTCTCAAAAAAGAAAGATTATGTTGTAATATTTCTTCATTCACCAAGCTTAAGATCTAAACCCATAAATGATGCTCAATGCCTCTTTAATACATAACCAATATGGATAAAGAGGAGTAGTCATTTTCCTCCTTAGCTGGGAAATCATCAACCCAAATCCCTACATGTTTAAGAGTTGTTGCAAAATCCGTATCAGCTTGCAGTGGTCGATATCATTTAGCCTCGAGGAAAAGGGGAAAACCTTTTCCCATTGGTGAAGAAAATGACATTTAGCCAACTAATCACTGTGCGACTTCATCTCGGCTCCTATTTTGCTATTTCAAAAGTGCAGTGCACGTTAAAATTATCATACTTACATATATAGATGGTAAATAATAAATAAGAATTTAAAAATATAATATATTGAAAACTAAGCAATTTTGTTTCTCTCTCTTGGCATGCTTGGGAGTTTGGAATCTTCATCTTAGTTTTTACTAGTTTAATTGGTCAAACTTTTGTTTCTTTTACGACTTATTTGGTTCGGAGAAAGTGGAGGAAAAAAAAAAGAAGAAGTTCTTGAAAAGTGAAGAGGAAGTCTCTTATTTGATTGGAGTTTTAAGGGAAGAGAAAATAAAAAAGGCTCTTCCCATGGAAGTCACTTTCCATGTTTCATGAGAAGTAAAAATTCATGAAGGAGATGGAATTTGGCACTTTCTATGAGATAAAAAGTAGTGGTACTTTTTTTTAAAAAAAATATTCTTTTAAGATCTATGATTAAAATTTTATAAAATATCATAAATGGTTAGAATGAAATACTAAATAGTGATAATAAAATATTATATTATTATTATTCTAATATTTATATAATATAATATTAATATTAATATTATAATATTTATTATATTTTAATATTTATACTAATATAATATTTTAATATTTATTAATATAATATTTTTATTAATATAAATATTATATTATATTTATTAAGATATTAATAAATTTATTATATTAAAATATTAATATTATATTAACATAATATAATATATATTAGTATTATATTAATATAATAAATTATTATAATCTAATATTATATTATAATATATTAATATTATATTTAAATTTATATAAATATAATATTATTATATATATAAAGTTTAGGAGTAATATGTATAGCCTCGTATTTATTAAGGATATAATGAATATTTTATATAGTTTTTTAGAAAAATGAATGCTTAACCAAATATAAGCTATTTTCGATAAATTATTTTCTATGGTCAACCAAATATATCAAAATCATATTTTCAAAAAATAATCTAAAAAGTTACTTTTTGGGAAGAAAAATTTGAACCAAACAAGTCCTTAGAGTGCAGCATAGTCATAGTGAAAAAAAAGAAAAAATGGTAAAGGAAACCTTTTAAGAAGATCCTTGGAATTCAGAACTCTCCTTTTTTTTTTTTTTTTTTTTTTAAGTATATAACAAATAGATATATCCATTGATTACTAATTAATTCCAATGTAGACGGTTCAACAGGACTTACTAGAATTTAAGCAACAAGGCTATCCACCTTTCACATCAGAAACAATTGGAAAAAATAGTAGAATAACATTGAGGTTAGAGTAAATAGATATATCCATTGATTACTAATTAATTCCAATGTAGACGTCTCAACAGGACTTATTAGAATTTAAGCAACAAGGCTATCCACCTTTCACATCAGAAACAATTGGAAAAAATAGTAGAATAACATTGAGGTTAGAGTTGAGTACCTAGAACGTTAGGAATTGAAAGAAAGAATGTTATAATGATAGGGAAATTTTAACGCTATCTCAAGTCTCGATCGACCAAATTCCAACCCTCGACGGCTCTAAGTCAGGCTCTTTCGGCCAAACATACATACCGTCGTTAGTGGTCATGTTCGTGTTTTGTTCCACGCGCCCTAAGAAGCCAGAATGCGCGAACCTTTTTCCACATAAGACATTCACCGAATTGAGATGCCTTAATTCTATTATTTGTTCTTTTAGAGGGAAGATATGACTTCACGTAAAGGGCTACTGACTACGGACGAAAGCTCCAAAAAATAGCTTCCAATTGAGGCTAACCAATCATCCACCTTGGGTTCCTTTCACATGATCACGAGCTGCCCTAAACGGGTTGCAAACTAGATTTTTAGGCTTTATGCATTGCTTCTTCTGACAAGCGAACAGCATTTTAATCTCTTTTTGAAAAGTTGGTGACATATAATCTTTGTAAGTTTCTGGTATGATTGGAGACGGAAAGCAATATCATTTTATTACGCTATTAATATAGTAAGATTCGGTATATCGAATGTTAATATGTCATGGTATTATGATACATTATGCCTATATGATATGGTTTATCCGGTATGATGCGGTACCAACCAATGCGGTAAACTGTGATTGAATATTTTTATTAAAAAAATAAGAAAAAACATCATTCCAAAAGAAAATAGATAAGTTTGGAATGGTACGGTCATAGGTCTTTGAATATATTGGACCGGATGGCATCATATAGGGTGAATCATATGAAAGATATATTGTAGATTATCGTGTTAGATGTTCTCTTTGATTTCTCACATATTTTAATTTTTGATGCTCGCATATGTAATTGATATAATAATTAGATTTTAAAAAATAAAAGCGTCTTTGAATGGTTGTAGGTGGTAATGCACGATGTGAAGAGTATGGTGATGAATTTGACCTACGCTCCACCCATGACGGAATCCTTTGCCCCACCATGGATTTGAAGGACTGCCAATGTGAAGCAGCAGAGGTTTGCTTCATACAAAAATCATGCATGGAAGTAAATGATGAATCATCAAAAGAAAAAAAAAAAAAAAAAAAAGGGTGCATCAAATCATTCATCAAAACACGACACGAGTTGTTCCCCTCACATACTTATCAAGAATCTCATACTTTCAACCATTTGTTGAAATTTTAAAGCAAGTCCTCTTCCACATGGCAATTGATTCCATGCCAAGCACAGGTATACACCCAAGCTCTCATCATCAGCTACAGCTCGAGAACTATATTCCACGTATGAGAAGGGAAAACTAGAAGTGAAGGTCCAGTTATTTAGTGGGTGGTCCTTACCCAGAGGTTGGTGAAAGTTTGCATCTATGGTGCCAATGATAGGTTGCGAACGATAGGCGGCGCCACGGCTGCCTTATCTTCATCAGAATCTACCATCGCACAACAGTTTCATCACAAGGATATCGTGGTGGATTAAAGAATCTGATTAAATAGTAACCCCTATAACAGTTGTCAAAAGTAGTTCAATAATTGATGTGAAAATGCTACTATGGTCGAGAAAGCCTCAAAAATTCCTATCACAAACCACAAGAGTAATGTGGCAAGACCCCCACAACAGCCCACGAGTTTTCAAATCCGGACGTCTGTGGCGACCCTGGGCCATCAAGGGACCTGAAGGACCCAAAGGCCGATGTCAGTTGAATCCGTTTTGCTGAAATCATCCCAGGTCTGTGGCTAATTCACCTTTTATATTACTTTAGTTAGCATGCGGTTGGCAATACTTTGTTCTACATTAAGGTGATTTTGGGTATCCTTATGACAAGTGCACTCAGTCGTAGAAAGAACTCACCATTTAACAAATGCAATGACATATTGAACAGAATTAAAATTATTAAAAAAAAAAAAAAAAGTAGAAAAGAGCAATAATTAATTATGTTTTCTGCGATACTGAGTCAAGTAGTGTTCATTATATCCTCATTGCACCTGCAATAAACAGTCCATAACAGCCCAGATAACCAGTAGGTGATCGTTCAAACTAAAGATACCACCGATCTGAACTGAGGCTAATAAATAAAATTTAGATAATTTCAAGACAGCTTGGATTTTCTAACAATCCAAGGGTTCAGCTATTTTTGGTCGGTTCAGTCCGGAACCTGCAAGAGGCTTAGGTCTCGACCAAAACATTGCTCTGATTAATAGATTTTGAGCTTTAGAAAAGTTCCACCTTGCACAGCAAGCACAAGTCTAACTCAACAAATTGTTAATGCATAATCCACCTTGAAGTTAAATTGTTAATAGCACTGCTAATGGGTTGGGCCGGATTGAGCCTAGGCCTAAGAGAAGCACGGACCTCAGGGCTCAAGCTCGAGCCAAACCTGGCCTGAAATCCAACCCAAGGGTCCAATTCGCAGGCATAGCTGAACCATGGGAAATATTTTAGGAGAAATTCTATCTACCATAGGCAGTGTAGGCTGTCCGCGGTAATTGGCTCTCATGCGGGGGCTGAAGTACGATGCCTGAAAATTTTTTTTTTTTTTTTTTTTTGCTCTGGCCCAAGCCAATCACCAAGTACTTCTCATATTTCGGATGGGACAAGCCCATATTTATTTTTAAATGATAACTCGGCCTAGAAAATGTCGGGCTGCTTCGTGCTTCCGAGTTACAAAATATCAGCCCAAGCCTGGCATTTCTCAGGCTGGATCGTCAAATCACGTGGGCTAGCCCGAGCCATGGATGGCCCTACCTGTTGTCGCTTCATCTTTTTCTTGCTTCATCCGGAGGATAATGGAGAAAAAATTTCTTAACTTATAAAGATATTAATTATGGCTAAAATTATGGAATCCTATAGAACTATGCATTTGGGATCCATTTTCGAAACTTCTGAATTCATCTTCTTTTGAATAAGACACATGATAATTGATATTACCATGACGAAGTCAGGACCAAGGTACGTACAACCTGACTCCGCCAACTTGCCCACAATTTCCCATAATTTTCTATCAAGCTTGTAGCTCATTTGAGTTAACGAGCATCTCTAATATAATCCGGTAAACTCGTATTGATCTGAGTTCTCGACTCAATGGCATGTAGTAGTCTTGGCGCGTGCCTCGCACATGAATTTACTTCATGTTGATGTAAAAGATGAGTTATTTTATAAAATTTCAAAATACGATATAAAATCTAGCATAACAATATATTGATAAATAGATTGTATTTTCCGGGGCAATATATGCATAAATCTATAACAAATTTTGTTTGAGAGATTGATGAGGCAGGCTCACTTTACCATGCGCCATTTTGTATATATAAATATTGAAGAAAACTTTAAGTATGTTCACGATGCAAGTGCTGTTGTTCTCTTGTAAATTGATCGATCTAAATTGGAGCCTTGCATTGATTTCTATTGCCATCAAGAAATTTAAGCTATATGGCTTAAATTAAAATTCACTTCATCACCGGACAAACAAAGATACATCAGTTAATATTTTTTCTTTTTTTAAAGTTGATGGGCATGCCTTTCTAACCAAGTTGCACCGACTACAAACTAATGCCGTCGTTAAATAGTTTTAATTGAAGGAATACTTAAACGTATTTTGTTTTGAAGTAGAAGAGAAATTTGGGAACAACCCGTCCAGGGCCCACCAGGCAAGAACAAAGAATCCCAACATCGTAGTCCATGCCCCCATACTATTGTCGCTGGAAGACATGAGCCTCACATGGTTTTCTTATGTTGTTCTTCCATCTCTCAGCAAGCGAGGGACAGAGGGGCAAGCATGAGGAAGGGAGAAAGCTCCTGCAGCGTCAATGCTTGCCAGCTTTTCAATTAGATTCCTCCGTGTGTGATGACGCTCATGATCTCCTTGCATCACATTATCCCACTCCTGCTCTCATGCTCTCCATATGGGTCCCCATGGTGATGCAAGCCCATCGAGTACAAAGTCAAATGAACAACTTAAACAACAACAAAACTTTCCACCTTTAGGCTTAAATGAAGGCCTCTTTACGCAATGCTGATGAAGGATTGGATCACAATTCATGGAAAACGAGAGAGCTTTGACCACATTTCTGTCGACCCTTAACATGTTAGATGGCTATAATGGGAGCTTTGTTTTGGACCCCCCATCTTGGGGTAAAAAAAGGGGAGGAAAAAGGAGCTCCTCAAGAAGACAATATGATGTCGGTTCTGGAGGGATGACAGGAGATCTAATCATACTGTGCATACGGGCAGAGGCACAGTTTGTTCTTTAGAATGGAGTTTGGGATCATAATGGACTCCTATAGCTACTGTTGGAAAGTGAGGGGGATCTCCCAAGTCCCACAATTGCTCTTCACCCCCTCATGCTCTTCTGTTACTCATTGCTCTGAGATGGTGGTGCACCAAAGGCTAAAGATCCTTCACCCCATGCTCAGCGCGTGAAAACTCTGAATACATCATGAGGACGCTAGGTCTGTACTTTACGTGGCTTCAATATTTCACCAACGAAATTAATGTGTAGTCCTGCTCTCTGAGGCTGGACAAGAGGATCTCTGTTTAAAATTTTTGAAGTTCTATGCGTCCATCCTATCCTCTCTCTGCCTTCAATTTGAACTAATAATGTCCCTGGTTTGTGACCTGAATGGGTCGTTTAAATAACCGAGCTAGGAATTAAAGTTACAGCAAAGCTTTTGTTTGGTCAAACTTTTATGAACTTGCAAAAGCTTTTCTTTTGCAAAGAGTAGCACTAAAGCAATTTGAAACCAGTTGTTTAATATACTTTTATGATGGAAAGGTTTTAGAAAATCAATGTTGAGAACAGGAATGATCAGAAGATAATATGAGTAGAAACTGAAGTAGTGGGGCTTCAATCATTGCTAATCATATGGTATGAACCACCAATCTGGGACTAGCTAGCATAACCTCAGCCCAACGCATTTCTGTTTCAAGGACAAGCCAAATTTATAGGATGGAGCAGACATGGCCGAATGGTTGAACTCTAACAAAAGGTAATTACATGGAACAATTAGAAGGGGTCAACTGATTTGAAATCGAAGAAGATTCATCAAATCATGGCATGTGCTACTGCTCGACGTGTATCATACAAGAAGTGTATGGAATTCTTAATGTCAAAATGGGCAAAAGCAAGCTATATATTGTTTGAATATATGGGCATAATCGATTCTAGCATTTAGGTTGGCTAGAATCGTTTAATGCGTGCTATCCTGCGATGATTGCATGGGCCTACACCTAAAACTTCCTTTGAAGTTTGTATATCGATAGCTGTAAGGTTGTCAAGTGTTCTCATAATTCTCACCATCATAAGAATGCTAGATGAGACAAAATACGCGTTGCTATAATCACCATTGTTTACACAAAAAACCAATGCTGGACATGAGGAGAGTAAATAATATATGGCATCACATTGGAGGGAATGGAAGCCTTTTCTTTTCTGAGAAAAGAGGCCAAGAGGGATTTTAGTAGGTAGCTCAAGGAATAAAAGGTGAATATAATGGAACGATAGATATGGTCAAAGAACCTTTTTGAGTGATATGGTTAAAGAATTTGATTTGACATGTTAAACTGTGTTTGCTGGCCCTATTTTCCTCAAGATGATGCGGGTCTTCTTATTTTCCTACAAGGGCACTCAAATGTGAAATTTAATGGGCCTAAGTCGAGCTCCGGTCCCTTTTTGAATGCTTGTGGAAGAATCACCAGTTGTTTCATATGAATGATGAAGGACCAACCAGAACCTTATTTTATTTTATTTTTTGTAGAAGAACAACCGCATCAACCATTTGGAGTTACACCTTCAAAGAGTCGAACATGAATTTGATCATCAGATCCTTGTCATTCATCTTTGTCCTCGTAAATTGTTGCTAAATGGACAGAATTAACTAAAAAATGATGCCTCGGTTGAGTGCCACGCCATCCCTTAGTTAAAGAAATAAAAAAAAACAAAGTGCCATGCAATCCAAAATCAAGAAGGCAGAGGAGGAGGACGTTGCAAATTTTATCAATTCTTGACTTTAACAAACGAGTATAGTTTCTTTAGAAAAGAAAAAGGAAAGAGTATGGTGCGATGAAGATGGATGGTTTACTAGGATTGCTTAATCTTTAATAAGATAACGATGATATTTTTATTTGTCAAAAAAATGATATTGATGATATGTTTTCTACAACTAGTTTATCTTCCAAACTGGCTTATTACATTCCGTATCAGCTTGGCAAGCAGATGATTTTTTTTTCATAATATATAGAAGGATGTGCAAGTTCAAATGGTATATTAAGATCATGTACATCAAATCAAGATGTACGATTCACGATCCAATTTTTGGTGCATTTTCTAGACTTACGTAATGTTGATTCTGCATGACCAATCATGCCAAAACAATGGCTAATCTGAAATATGATTATTTCTCCTTCTCTTAGACACAGCATTCCACCACCTTACATGGTGGGCTTCTAACTTTGTTGTCTTGAGGGTGCAAAGAACCCTCCCAGCTACCAGCCTAAAATTGCGACGTCTTGTAATTTGTAAATTCCAATTCATGGTTGTGCTCGAAATTTCTTTATCAGTGTCAGGTTTCCTATTGATGGAAGGAGTGAAATTAGAGCAGAATCCTGGAGAACATGCAAGAAGTATAGAGTTCAAGGGGACGTCTCTTTCACACAACTTGGTGATAAAAGAAATCCACCATGATGGGGGGTGTGGGATGTGTTCCAAAAGAAAGGGGGTGGAGCACTAGGCCTCAAGAGGACAAAAGAAAAGGGGACACGGTAAGGGAAAGGAGGGAAATGTTACAGAGGAGTTTGCCGTTTCCCCGGGGCACACGGCCCAAGCACTCGATCCGCCTGTCGGCCCCAACCTGACATAAATGGCGGGGCCCAAATTTCTGCAATCTCGTCCGTTCGTTTGATTTTTTTTTTTCGTTTAATAGTGATGATCATAATAATAATAATAGTGGTAGTATTTGTGGTGCGGGTGTCCCGAGTGCACCGGCCCCATGTGGTAAACAGCCCTCCACAGCCTTCATAAAGCGAACACGCTCGCTCGGAAGCAATCATACGGTCTTCTTCCCTCCATAATCCCCTCCTTCTCAGCTCCCAACCCCGATCAAATTGGACGGATATAAATATATTTTTCTTGCAAAGTTAGGTGGTCATATGTAAAAATTGGACTAGATGTTGATTTATAGAATTGGAACCTTTTAAATTTGAGTTAAGACTGAGAATGCCAACCATCTCGGTTGTTAAAAAGAGATATTGGCTGGCATCTTGCCTTCATTTGATTTTATATCTTAGTTCTTAAAAAAAAAAAAAAAAAAAATCTATGAGTTGGAGTTGGACTGAATGATGCCAGTGCTGTGAATAAGTTTGATCTATACTTTGATCTATTTATTACTATGAAAATTACTTGGAATGGTCCGATTCGGCTTATGCTAGTTTAGTTCGATCAGTTCAGTCTCTACAAGTGTTAAATTTCAATAATAAATAAAAAAAAAAGAATGATAAAATTGTAAATGCTAAGAAACTAGTCTCCAATAACAAGTAGAGAATTAGGCAGAAAATAAACCAATCAAGAGGGACCTCTTTTATCCCAGAAGTCCATGTTCCAATTTGATCTTGACATCGTTGAAAGCTTATTAAAAAGATCCAGAAAAACTTAATCCTAAATTTAGGCCATGATCCAACTAGACCTCCAATTGATAATACCTATGATGTATATTGAGTCGAATTAAATTTTGCCTCTAATATTGAAGGGGTCTACCGTGTGAGCGGAGGTAGAGACAAATATTGTAGCAAATATGAGTTTATGTTCCTTTATTGCGATAGAGTAATTGATCTTCTTTCGTAATCATAATTCTTGCATTGTAATCTATCAATTTTAAAATAATATATGAATTTTTTGTCCATCCATCTGCATAGATCTCGAAGTAGTTATTATATAATTTAATTATAAATTTTTGTAAATAAGGATGATTTTTTTTTTTTTTTTCCCATGCTAAAGATCTAAACCCTGTCCTTGAAGGCCCACGTGTAATCCAAAATTAGCTTTATCATTCATAGGTGCAGTAACTCACAATTAGGGCATTTTGGTAATTTTAGTGGGAGGTGGAAAGCCACCGGGGAAAAGATTAATGTTTAACAATCCATTTAACAATTTCAAAATGACTTTGTTCTCCACCTCCCTTATCATAATAATAAAAAGATAAAAACTTCTTAACTAATCGAGATTGACGAACACCGGTGTGGTCCGGGTGGAGAGGACTCACTCGGGAACCGGGTAGAGCCGCTCGCGTGGAGCTGGAAGCCACGTGGCATCAGTGCGCATTATAAATTTAGTTTAAATAAACCAACGGTCCAAAACGAGTTTCATCTCACGCACAGAGAGAGAGAGAGGGCCACTCATGAATCCCTCCCAAATTATTTCACTTCCCCACCACTCGCAGTATAAATAGAGGACCATCCCACTTCTTTCCCAGCTGAAGTCCAAACGGTAGCTTGCTAGCCGTGCCATTTCGTCAGCTACAGGACAAACAAGGGAGAGAAAGAGAAAGGACGAAAGCATAACGAACGATAGTAGAAAAAGCGCGCAAACCTAAGGAGGAAAATGGAGTCGGCCTCCAACGGAAACGAGGACAAGGTGGTGGAGACGGTGATGGTAGGGAGGTACATAGAGATGGAGCGGGAGGGGGAGTCCAAGACCATCAAGTCAAGGCTCTCCAGCCTCCTCTGGCATGGCGGCTCCGCCTATGACGCTTGGTTCAGTTGCGCTTCCAACCAGGTCCAACACCCCTTCCCTACTACTTTCGTCGCTTCCTTTCCTTTCTTCTCATTTCTCACCCCCAAATGGACTAACACTTCGGATATTGGTTTGGTTCCAGGTGGCCCAAGTGCTACTCACACTGCCATACTCTTTCTCACAGCTGGGGATGATGAGTGGTATCCTGTTCCAGCTGTTTTATGGCCTCTTGGGTAGCTGGACGGCTTACCTCATCAGTATTCTCTATGTGGAGTACAGGACTCGGAAGGAGAGGGAGAAGGTGGACTTCAGGAACCATGTCATCCAGGTATTTCTCTCTCCACTTATTTTTGTTTAATGTTCATTAACTACCGTCCGTATCCATTTCCTTATAACTTGGCATTTTTTTTTTAAAAAAAAAAAATGTTATGCTTTTCGCTTTTGTTTTGTTATGAAAAACAGTGGTTCGAGGTGCTTGATGGGTTGCTAGGGAAGCACTGGAGGAATGCGGGATTGGCCTTCAACTGCACTTTTCTTCTCTTTGGATCTGTCATCCAGCTCATTGCTTGTGCTAGGTACGTATTAGCTGTTCCTTTTTTTTGTTGTCCAAAGATTAGTACAGGGAGGCTGAGTAGAGGGCTGATCTGTTGCTGTCTCCGTGTCTCCTTGGTGGCAGTAACATATACTACATCAATGACAAGCTGGACAAGAGGACATGGACCTACATATTTGGGGCTTGCTGTGCCACCACAGTATTCATCCCATCCTTCCACAACTACCGGATATGGTCCTTCTTGGGCCTCCTAATGACAACCTACACTGCTTGGTATCTCACTATTGCTTCCCTTCTTCATGGCCAGGTATGTAGTCTTCTTATGTATCACCGGAGACCGAATTTATTTATGTTTTTTTGTTGTTTCTCTCTGGCTCGTCTCTTGAAACGCGGGATGTTGGGTGATGGAATGACGGCAGGTGGAGGGAGTGAAGCATTCGGGGCCAACGAAGCTGGTTCTCTACTTTACAGGGGCCACCAACATTCTCTACACATTCGGTGGGCACGCTGTTACAGTGTAAGGCGACAAGCGCTCTTGGGTTGCCCACAATACACGACGTAAAACAAACACAACCCGCACATCAAAACAACGAAAACAAATAACCCACTTGCCCATGTGATGTGATCTGTCCCCCTCGTCTTTTTCTTTTCCCCGATATTTTTTATTTCTTATGGTCCATGCATCATCCGTATCTGTATTCTTCTTTGACCAGCAAATGGGACCATTATACCCCTCCATCCCTCCCACCACTGATCACTGCACTCGCTCTCCATCTTATCAACTTACTTGGAAGAAGTTCACGATGCATTAAAGATAGATCACTTTCATCATGTTAGATAGAGTTCCTAACGTTTTAATTCTCACGTACGCATGTGCATTTTTTCCCCCTTTTTCAAAATAAAGAAATAGTGACAGCTGCTTGCAACATTTGCTCTCTCCTGCAGCTCTGCTCTCTTCTTTTGTTCTTTTGTTATCTTTATCCCATCCACTCGATCACGTAAACACTGCTACTAGCTCTTCAGGTTAGAACTTCAAGACACACGCACTCTCTCTCTCTCTCTCTCACACACACACGCACAGAGTGAAACCTGACAGTATTCTTATTCTGAGGTATACGAGTTCCCACTGTCACAGATGCTTAATTTTGACCGTCAAACAAGTTATCCTTGACTACCTTTAAGGCAGGAAGCAGTATATGCATGCCGCCTGCATGCTCGACTAAAACAGATGCACAGAGACCAATCGATAAATCATACTGATAATAACATTAGATTAATAATTACCTAACGCTAATGAGAAAACAAAAATATATCATCATCAGGGAGATCATGCATGCGATGTGGAAGCCTCAAAAGTTCAAGGCGATCTATTTGCTAGCGACGTTGTACGTGCTGACGCTGACTTTGCCGTCGGCGGCAAGCGTCTACTGGGCGTTCGGCGACCTACTGCTCGACCACTCTAACGCTTTCGCTTTGCTTCCGCGGACGGGGTGGCGAGATGCGGCGGTGGTGCTGATGCTGGTGCACCAGTTCATCACGTTCGGGTTCGCTTGCACGCCGCTCTACTTCGTGTGGGAGAAGCTGGTGGGGCTCCACGACTGCCGGAGCTTGTGCAAGCGGGCGGCGGCGCGGCTCCCCGTGGTGGTGCCCATCTGGTTCCTGGCCATCATCTTCCCTTTCTTCGGGCCTATCAACTCCGCCGTCGGCTCCCTCCTCGTCAGCTTCACCGTCTACGTCATTCCCTCCCTCGCTCATATGCTCACCTTCCGCTCCGCCGCCGCCCGGGAGGTAATTTTTTTCCCCTTTTTCTGGAAAAAGAATCTTCCACCTTTTTTCCAAATTCCTTTTTCTTTTGGTTTGCGTTTGACCCCTCACAAATTTATTATCGCATAAAAACCCTTTAGACTGGCAACGTTCCTATTTAGACCCTTTGAAAGTTTACTATTTGCGTGGCGTAAATGACCTGATAGCAATTTGGCTAACTAATATCTGGATTTTTTCTTTTTCTTTTTCTTTTTTTTTTTTTTTGGGTACATAACAAATTATTGGTTTGCCGCGCTTCCTTGCATGGTAGACTAGAATTCCACATCCACTCAGTACAAAAAAACCCAGCACGAACAACTGGGGCGTACCCAATAGATCTGATCACATTAAATATGGTAAATATATGGATTTGGCTGTCTTAGTAATAACTTGCAACTTATTCTTTACCGAGGAAAGCAACTTGTTCCTCATGCAAATTTGTAGTTTTGTACTTAAATAAATATTTCATATAAATGATGAATTTCTATAGCTATATTTTATACCTACTTTTTTTTTTGGTATCATTCGTGCTAGAGTGATTGACGTAGTACGATATGAATATTAATGCTGAAATTAAACTAATAATAATTGTGTTAACCACGGAATGTTCCTTAATTTTATATTGACATTTAAAATGCATGCAACATGTAAGAAAGTCGCATTGCGAAAACGAATATTCAAATTTAATAGAATACTTTTTAATCATAAATATATGTATTAGAACCAATCGAATCAATACCTTTCAGACATGACCATAAGCAAGAATCCCAAATCGCAGGAGCTCATAAGTACGTTGCATTGTTAATAATTGCTAGACACTAACACGTCTTTTTGTTGCGCTTTGCAGAACGCAGTGGAGCCACCGCCGAGGTGCGTGGGGAGGTGGATTGGCACGTACACGATCAACGCATTTGTGGTGGGTTGGGTGCTGGTGGTGGGATTCGGATTCGGGGGTTGGGCTAGCATGACCAACTTCATCCACCAGATCGACACCTTTGGCCTCTTCACCAAATGCTATCAATGCCCCCAACTCCCACCACCACCACCACCGCCACCATATGGTCTTCCGCTTCCTACCGGCGCTCCGGCTCCTTCCACTACTCCATTCCCCACTATTGTTCATAATCACACCATTCCAACCATATCTCCCTCTCCCTCGCCTTCTTAGATTGTCTACCACCATCATGGCCCATGAGCCAGGCCTTGTACACACCCGGTTATTGTGAGAAGCCGTACTAGGAGCTATGAAGCCTTACCAATGTGAAATGAGATCATGATATGACCCGTGGATCTAGTTTTAATGAGCACTGTCCCATTTGAACTAGTAGGCTAAGTAGTGAAAAAGAGGAAGGCATGCAGGAATGTTCCATGTAGACGAGTAGTCGCCCGGTCGTTTGGTAAAGTGAAAAAGAACAAACGCTGCCAATGTTTAATATTTCTTGTGCTTTTCCTTCTGTGGTCAATTGAGAGATTTGAGTTGTATGGGAATATTATTAATACGATGTGGCAGCAACAGTTGGATCTAACTTTATGTTCTTCTCAAAAAAACTTTATCTTCTTCTCATGCTCTCTCTCTTTCGCTGCTGCATGTTGCCTAACTTTATTAATTGCTAGCTACTTGGAGGAGAACACTGCCATTTCTTGGTTGTTGGAAGCTTTATTCCCTCCCGATACCCAGTAACGCAATTTTAGATAGCGAGACATTCTGATTTTAAGGGAAAAGAATCTGACGAGACTACCGAAAAATTAAAAAAAAAAACATTGTTGCAGATTTAACTATATATTCCACATGTGCCAAAAGATGGTGGCTAGTCTGGATTGTCTAAAACCTGCACCTCACGGCTTGTAAGCATATGTTCATCATGAAACCCTAGTAAAAATTGATATTGTAATTGTAGTGCTATATTCAAGTGCTGACGATTAGATGACTATCATCTATATATGGTTGGATTCTTGGTGATCTTGGAGAAGAAACATGCTAATAGGGGTATAGTGTTACATTAAGAGGTGACAACTCTCCTTCTTACTGTGAAGAACACCAAGCTCCATCCGCGGTGTGCTCCAAAGTCCTAAAAAAAGCCATATTTAATATCCTTTTCTTAATTTTATAAGCTAATCTTCATATTTAGGTAATGCCTTGTCACCTAGATACTTCATATGGTACCTGATTCTTGGCCCTATACCAACTAGAGAATATCAGACTAATGGGTCAAAAACAGCAACTTAGTGGAAAAGTTGTCCCCTCTCCTCTAAAGATGCAGGACCAAAAGGAGGAAGAATTTGTCCTTTGCTATGGCAGTTTGGGATGGAACATGACACGGCCATTACTTTGGACTCGATAAAGCCATTGCTTCATTCAAGGATCGGCATATATACTGCATACATCATACACTGGAAGTACTAATAAAAAGAAGAGATACTTTTCAGCCTTTTTATTTTTTTCCCCCCCTCAGGTTTCTCACCTTTAGTGTGGTAGGTAGGGTACAAGATAATATGACCATCGGAACCAGAATGAGCATCAATAAGTTCCTTAGTTTCCTGATCTCGGTATTTGTAAATTATCTACCGTGCAAGCCCAGAATTATCCGATTTCGTCCCAAATATCTGACAAATTCTAATTTCTATCAAAGGCCACATGTAAATTATCTGATATGACAAACATAATAGTCCGTTAGATGTTGACAAACATAATGAAAAGAAGAGATACTTTGCAGCCTTCTTTTTCTTATGGTTCTTTCACTTTTAGAGTGGCAGGATTCTTTGCTCGATGCATCTCTCTTTCCAGCTACAAAATATGGGTCAACAGAGAAGCTAAAGATACCAGGTCGAGCATCCTTAAGTTTGGTACTTTTCTGATCTCAATATTTGTAAATTTTCTACTAAAGAAGACCATAGTCATCCAATTTTGTCTCAACTATTTGATAAATATCCTTATTCCCAGTCAAAGGCCGCATGTGCATTATCTGATATGACAAATACGGTAGTTTGTTGGACCTTGAAGAAAACTAAGCATCACCAGAGGATTAGCCTAGTTTGTTACATGTAAATTATGGGGTATTTTTATGGGTCTATTGCTTCATGAAGTTAAAAATAATAATAGTAATAAAAAGCACCGAAAACCAGGTTATTTATTGATTTAAGTAGATCCAAGTAAAGATAACAGATGACCTAACACTTTGGTACCATTGATACAATCAAAGAACTGAATAAAATGATTTTCAAACACAGCATTTTGGATAACAACCTCTCACAGAATATCCCCACATAACCCATATAGAAATTAGGGTTTTTCCAAGATAGTTTTTGGGAACTCGGTCCAGATTGTGATTGTGTCGTAGTATGGTACAAGTCCTGATATTTCTGACTTTTAACCGATAGCCAGGTATTGTCTGGCTGGCTGAGAAGCCTAACTTGCATTTTGTCACAAGCCCTTAATTCATTGCTCGGAGATACGATTCCAATCAGTAATTGCTCGATGATGGGTACCTCCAAACCGATGTTGTTAAAAAAATAGTTTGATTTGGGATTGTCCTCATCCCAAACACACTTCAACACCATCATGTCGCATTTTTTTTCATTTCTTTCCATAATAAAAATCTGGTTAGATGCAAACTAAGACATGAAATTCAGAAGAAAAGAAAATACAAATTCACCAGAGCTTCCAAAAGAAAGATGTCGAGACTTAGAAGCATGAAATTTGATTAAAGAACATAAGATAGCAAAATAGAATCAATGAGCTAAGATGTTACCTAAAATGTTTCCAAAGGCTGCAAGAATGCAGGGACCAGCCAAGCAGTAAAATACAGTAATGCGTATTTCCCATCAAGATAACATGGATATATCCATTGGAAACAGAGCAGTGGAACGGAGATAAATGCCATGGGCACTTGAGAATTTGAAGTACCTACAAACTGCAATTCGTAGATGTAGACACAACCATAGATCTATTAGGCAGTGTTAGACCGCTATGAACTACGAGTTTAGAGGGGGAAAGTGGATGAAAACAGCATCCATGTCACTGGTATATATACGAGATGGTCTCATTATCGTCCACCAACTCTCTTACCAGAAGAACATTAAGGATCATTGTGCATAAAGAAATCCTCGATCTCTATGTACTTCCACGTAGAACTCAATTTCTTCTACTGCCATTTTCAGGAAACTAGCATCAAAATCATAACGGGAGCCGAGGTTCATTGCACCATGTTGAATCTGTCCAGCATTGCAATTTTAAAATTCCTCTTGAATAAAATTTAAGAAGGCCAGAATAATAGAGTTGCCTTACAAGAAACTAGTACAGAACGCAAAAGATGATCAACTTTCTACATAGGAATTTAGTACATTATGGGAGTAGGCTTCTTGGAGGAGAAGCACCGCATGCACAAAAATGCAGACTAATATACTTCCACATTCCACTGCTCTGCCCTCTACGAGTTCCTTCTGTATTCCGACCAGTCAATACATGGAAATTTAGCAACAAAATTAGAAAATTAGTATGCATAACGTTTGACTTTCCCACCTCGATTTGTCTACACCATCTACAGGTACCATTTTTCGCAGCCAAAGATACCATAATGTCATCGATATCCTTTCCATTCCTTTTAGTCCACCCATATATCCATAGTTATCATCCTTCTTGAGTAGATCCCACAGTTGGTCGGCATACTGAGCCATATGAGTTCGTATTTTTTTCTCCCTCCTCATCTGTTTGTTCTCCACTGACAGCAAAGTTCACCCTGAAATTATTTGGTGCCTTCTCTATCATCTTCTCAAATTCCTACAGACTGCAAGACCATGAGGTCCATTAAGAAAATAGATATAAGCAGTAGCTGATTATAAGATTTAATGACCAAAAGAGACATAAAGGAATTTGGAATACAACGATTATTTTTTGTTTAGAATTTTAAACGCATAATGATAAGCCCACCTCTTTATATAGAGCAACGAGCTGCTTGTGGGAACTCCCAAGAAGAGCCATGCTAGTCCATTGAACTGCATAAGAATTTCAATAAATCAATCCCACTCTTCCAACGATGAATTATTTGAAACACGTAAGGAGAACCAACCAACAGAGCATGGGCGGCGAGTTATACAAACCGTGATTTCCTAATAGTTTAGTCACATGCATGATATAATTCATCTAGAGGCTCTTCTAGGCTCATAATTCATTTACAATTATGAGAGTTTTACCACAGCCGATGACACGAGCCTTTCATGTAGATTAAGATTTCAGAAGTAGATTGCCCCTAATTTTATCCAATGACTTGCCTAATAACTTGCATTCATGAGACCAATTCACTTCTTGTTATGCAAACCTGACATTAGAAAATTCTTCTAAGCATTAATCACTGGAGCATTACCTTGCATGCACTCATCATTCTTCTCAAAGAACATTTTCCACGACGAGCACGAAGGTGCGAACCCAGTTCCTGTTGCAAGCTGCAACCAGCAAGGGCATGGGTAAGCACTGAAAAATCTATTCACAAAATGTAATCAATAGATTAAAATACGATTCCAGAACTCGACGTCTCCAAGTGCCAACAAGAATAAAATCAGATCACCAAATTACCATTATAATATTTGCATTGGGGTCCTTAGGCACAAGCATTTCTTTCCCAACCAGTCCTGTAAGCTTGATTCCAGCAACAGGTTTCATGTCACCGTAAACACAACAGCACGACATGAGTGGAATGCGATCGATCAAGCAAGCAAGCAACTAAGAAAAGGAAAGACATCGGGTTAGTCAAAATTATGACAACGGGAGTACAGAGTTAAAATACCCACATAAGAAATTTGAGCAGAATCCTTTCACTATTTCCCCTTGCTCATTGGTATAAACTAACAAGCCACTTCACACACGGCGAAACCTGTAAAGAAATACTTGCATCTTGAACTTACTGTTGTGATGACACAAACATGGCCATTAACTTTCTCAGAGCACCTAAATTAAACATCACACAAAGCTCGCTTCCTTCAAAATTAATCATCAAACAGACCCATGAAATCATGAATTACAAGTTTCTAAAAGACATTGCCGCAGCGATGCCTCGCATTTAGATTAGCACCGGCCATAGAGATGATAGATGCCCATGTCCACTTTTATTTATATCTCCGTGTATCTATTTCGATGGGATATGTTGTCTTCGGAGCATGAGTGCTTTTTTAAGATTTTTTGTATGTAATCTATAAATCGAAGATAATAAAAAATCTCCATCCATCTCTGTTTGTGATTTTTTTTCTCTCTAGTTTAAAAGATTTTTCATATAAATCTTAAATTTTTTTTTTTTTAAAAATTTTTTATTCAACGTCTTTCTACAACATACATCCTAATATGCTGATGGTGAATGCTCATAGCTAATGGGACTTTGGTTCGCTCATCGGCACCTCTCTCCTTGGCACTTGCGCTGGAAAGAGTGCTGATCGTAACTTGGATTGTACCTTACTCTTAAAAAAGGGGGGGAAAACAGGAAGAAAAGAGATAATGATCATGCAAAAAATGATGGATTAGAAAGTCATGAATTACAAGTACTTAACAAATAATTTCTTATCATGGTTAATCGAAACCTAGAAGGAACTGCAGGCCTAGCTAAGGGAAAAAGCAGAGAGATAAAGATTTCAAACTCACAGCCTTGGAGTCACCAAAATCTCCAAGAGCACTGCTGGCGATAGAGTGCAACCGGAGCTTGCGTGGTCTTCTTTTCTTGTCAACCCCATCAGGGATCATACCGATAGACGGTCCCTCTCTGTATAGCATCTCGCCTACGAAAAGACCATCAATTCAGATCATAACGAACTCCATAACTGTGCTAACGTACAAAAGGGAGCTGCGTTCCCTTAGAGACAACAAGTAAGAGGAAGGCAATTGATACCCTCGGTGCTGAAGACCATGTGCCAAGTTTTTCCGGGGGCATCATCCGGTGATCTTGGTGTTCGGTATGCATATCTCCCAATGTACGGCTCCTTTGGTCTGTACTGTACTTGTCAACGATGACACCCTCGTCATCCTTCTGCGAGACCTTCTGTACCTTGGCTGGAGCCTCTATGGTGACCTGGGCTCTTACGGAGACCAACTTCCAAGCTGTGGACACGGTTCATGGATATAAGCATGTCTGCAAGCAAGGATCCACCATCAACGTAAAATACCCGGACTACTATTTTATCAATGAGAGGGCACGGTTAGTCGCAAGTTTGGATAAGAAAGGTGGAAGGATAACATCAGGTTGACAACCGGTCATCAAAATATGTCAATAATTGCGACCTAGATTCTAATTTGCTACATATGAATCTTAGGATATCCCTTGCTCTATGAGACATGCCTCTTGCACAAACACATTGTGGGACTCGGCATTATATACTAGAATAAAAAAAATCATTGAAAATTGATGCCACATGCTCTATGTTGCGTAAATAAACAAAGAAATGATCCCGAAATAAAACAAAAAAAATGGTTGAACTTGGCAAAACCATGGAGATTGCACCATTGGGAACGAAGTCCTGAAATTGGGGTCTTGACCAACGCCGATCCATTCTGGCCGAAGTTTAGAACCTTCCTTACCATATTAGGCTACGGTCGGATTGGATTTCAAATTTGGGCCTTGAGCTAAAAGGCTAATGGGCTATGAGGACTGGCCTGTTTGGACCCTATCCCATTATCTGTTTTCAGTTTGACAGACTTAAAAGCCTCTTAAAGTAGTTTAAGCATGGTGCAAATTAGAGAGCAGACAACCGTCTTCTCAAAGAAACTGATGAAGCAACAATATAGTTTTGAGTTGCGGAGGAACACTGTCACGGGGATGAACTCTAGTTCCAGAAGAAAAAACAAATATAAATTTTTAATATAATCTAACAAGTTCTGTTCCAAAGAGAGACTTGGAGTACGTCTTTTATTTATGATCACGGATCACGTGCTTTTTGTAGTCCAAGTTAACTATAAAACATCACTAGTTTCCTGGTGGCTGCGAGTCACCGGCTTGTACCACCAGTTCACGATACCGCACGCCACATCAGGAAAGGAAAACAAAGAAAACTAGTACATCAAATACAAAAGTCATACGTGGAAATTTTGAAAACTTTTCAAACTAAACTCCAGCTTTATTCTCCGTGATGCACGTTGAATCTAACTTGATTTCTGTAAATTTATGCAAGATCAAATTTTAGTGCAACTTTTTTTTTTTTTATTAGAATCATGAGATTTTATTTGGATTTAGAGTCTTAGTTTAGATTTCAGACTAGTTCTCTTGTAGCTTTGGTATTTATTTATAATAGTTAATGATTTATCAATAAAAAATTATTAGATCGATTCATTTTATTATAAATAAAATATTTATAAATTTTGATTAACTTCTTTTTCATCTTATAGTCAATTATAATTAATTTAAATTAATAATTAATAAAAACAATTTATATATAAAATTTTTATTAATTTTATTTATAATAAAATAAATTTATTTAATAATTTTTTGTTATTGGTTAGGCGAAGGCCTCACGTCCGTGAAACCAGCTGTTGGAGATTGTAACATGAGTAATTTTGTTAGCTTTTCGATCGTGTATATTACATTAATTTTGGCTAGGTATACGAGGAGATGTGAAGTACTTATGATTTTTTTAAATTTTTATGTATTTTCTTCTCCCCCGTCTCTTTTATGAGAGAAAGAAGGAGGAAGTACGATGCTCGCCTCGGGATTCTCCTCTACTCCATCTCATTTCTTTCCGGATTCCCGAGGCTTGTGGGCACCGCAGCAACCCACAATGGGTGGAGATTGCTGTATCCTCGAATCGAATCCGGTCAATTAAGCTCGTGCGATAGGACGCACCATTCCTTTACTCATAATGCCTTGAGCGTGTCTCAACTGTGCCCTCCTTTTCTTTTTCTTTTTTTTTTTTTTGCCTTGAGCGTGCCTCAACTGTGCCTATGTTTTTTTCTTTTACTTGGTTGGAAAGAAGGAGCCCAGTCTCATGCAATCAAATTGTAATAGCAAAGCCAACTCAGGCTAAACATGATCATTTGGAGATATATTACAATCAAAATTTTTATTTATCAGCCAATCTATAGTAAAGTTAGCCTCTCTAAAAGCATGATTAGCAGCAAAAAAATTCAAAATTATAAAGCAATAGAGGATATCAATTAAAAGAGGACTAGATTATTTAAAAGAATACCTCCCAATAATTCAATTAATAACAATTTTGAACTCACATTCAAGCAAAATTCTTCTACATTATAGAGTGAAGATTGCAATTATTTATTGCAAGATTATATGTTAATTAGTGTAAAATCTAAAATAATAATAAAAAATAAGACACAATGATTCACGTGGTTCAGTCTTTGGCCTATATCAATGAATAAAAATGGGAAGAGATTTCACTATATCAAAAAGATGGAGTATAAAGAGTGTGCGGCGGCTCCAATAATAAAAAACTATTCTTTAATAACAAAAGACATGATTATTATATATATAGCCATCAAATACAAAAATAAATAAAAAAGACTAAAATACTCAAATGGGTTCAAGTCCATAACAAATCGAGTGCATACAGCTGATCAAACTAAAATTCAAGCTATACTTAATAAGTCTTAATATATATATATAGAGAGAGAGAGAAAGAGAGAAAGAGAGCCGGACTAGAATCAGATGATTAGATTTGAACTCAAATCCGGTCAGGTCAAAACTCTATAATAGGGATCCTACATCAATGATCCAAGCTATTGAATATGATCTATTATCTTAAAACTACTTGCATGCAAAAAATCATATGATTTGGAGACCCTCTAGCTTATGCATAAAGTAGTCAAAAATTAGATAGTCTAAATAAAATTAAATTAGATATATTTTTTGACTACTTAATGTATAGGCTAGAGATCTTCAAATCATATGATTTTTTATGTGCAAGTAGTTTTGAAGTAGTAGATCACATCCAATGACTTGAATCATCAATGTAGAACCCCTGTTATCCAGTTTTGACCGGACCGGATTTGCATCCAAATTCGATCGACTTGATCCAAGTTTGCCCATATATATATATATCAATCGATTTATTTTTAAGTTGAGTCGAATCAATCTCGAGTTTTGCCTATTTTTCATTTAGCTAATTTCAAACTTAAAATATTAAGACTCGATCAATCTCGAGCCGAATTTTGAACTCGAGCTTTCAGCTACTCAACTCGACTTGACTTGATTGTATCCCTACTCTACTATAAGCCAAGATCATTAACCAAACATCGCAACTAAATGACCTCCTTAATTTATTACTTCTGCCATTATACTTTGCCTTTGTAGTAGATAAAATAATAGTGGACTGTAAAGTCGCTTTTCGATTGATGACACAATCTAAAAGAGTGAAGACATAGCCTATCAAAAACCTCCTTCTATCTAAGTCATTTGTATAATCAGAGTTTATATAACCAACAATACTAATTTGAATCCCGATCATATACCAAACCAACATCCATAGTGCCTCTGATCTATTTCACAGCTTGGTAATGACTTTTCCTGGATAGCACATATACCTGTTAATGATATTGACAGCTTGTGAGATATTTGGATGTGTGCAAATTATGGCACACATAATATTTTCAACTATACTAGTATATAGAATATGTGATATGTATTTCTCCTCTTCATTTGACTATGGAGATAAAATAGCTGAAAGTCTAAAGTATGCTGCAAGTGGAGTACTCATTGGCTTATAATCTTGCATGCATACCAAAATGCTCAAGCATATTCATAATATAATTTTTTTGTGACAAAAACAATCTGCTTGTGCATTAATTTTTATGAATCTCCATATCCAAAATATCCTTTGCTATATCCAAGTCATTCATCTTAAATTCATTGCTAAGCCGAGCCTTTAACTTCTTAATCTCAAATATATTATTGGTTGCAATAAGCATGCTATCAATATAGAACAACAAATAAATAAAAGAAAAGCCTCATATGATAAACACACTATTATAGCCACTACGAGAGTAACCATGTCTTAGTATAGATACGTCAAACCGCTCATACCACTATCTAGAAGATTGCTTCATACTATACAATAATTTTTTCAATAAGCAAACATGGTCTTCCTTATTCTGAATAATAAATCCCTTTAGCTGCTGCATGTAAATCTATTTTTCAAGCTTACTGTTGACACAGAATCTGATCGTCGTTGGAATCAGCTGGAGCGGAGGTGGACGAGGTCGCCGTCGGAGACCTGCAAAATAAAGTTTCGTCCGGAGCCGGTGGGGGGTGGCTCCGGTAGGATCCTCCGACGATTAAGTCAGCTCTGGTCAATAGGAATGAAGTGCTCGAAAATGAGTTCCGCAGAGCTTAGAGAAGGAAAGAAGAGCTTAGAGCTTAGAGATCAGAGATTCGATATTAGAGTTAGCATATCCAGAGGGTCCTTTTTATAGGCGAAGCTTGATGGTGACAGCTGTAGCCGCATGCTGACGGGCCGCTCGAGATTCAATGGAGTCAGTCCCAGGGGAAGGCACCGTCTGCAGTGGGTTAATGGTGATAGCCCTCACCGCCTGATAGCGGATCGCTATCGCTTGCGACGGACTGATGGTGATGGCTGTAGCTGTCTTGATACTGAGCCGCTCGGAGCCGAATGAAGGGTTGAAGGACTTCGATGTGTATCCATTTCGGAGAAGTTTGGACTCCTAAAGAGAAAACTCGGAAGGAGTTTGGCTCCCATAGGCGTCTGGCTGGAGGTGCGCGGCTAAGGCTCGATCGCTGGAAAGTTCGGTAGGAGCTCGACCGACCGAAGGGGGTGTGTGAGAGGAGTTTAACTCATAAAGAAGTCCGATCGAAGAGGAAGCTTGGAGAAAGTTCGGCTTTCATAGGCGTCTGGCTGGAGGAGTGCGGCTAAGGCTCGACCGTTGAAAGTTCGAAAGGAGCTCGACCGACCGAAGGAGATGTCTGGGAGGAGTCCGGCTCTTGAAGAAGTCCGATCGAAGGATGTCTGGGATGAGTCCATCTCCCGAAGAAGTTTGATCGAAGGAGAAGCTTAGAGGGAGTTCGACTCTTGCAGGCGTTTGGCTGGAAGGGTGCGGAGAGAGTTCGGCTCTCGTGGGAGTCCAACTGAAGCTCGAGCGCTGAGGAGTTTCGCTAAAGCCCGACCGCTGGGAGGTTCGATCTGGTCGCTGGAAGTTCGAATGAGCTCGATCGCTGAAGAGTTCAATCGGCTAAAGGGGTTCGGCTAAGTTCCATCCGTTGAAGCTCTTCCATGGTTGCCGGTTGCATTAGACAGGGCATCGAACTGGACTTCGACAGAAGTGGGGTTTATCTCCAATAATAGTTTCTCCAGTCCCGAGTTCGAAACTCAAAGAAAGGGAGTGCAAAAAAGGCGACTGTCGAAGTTTTCTTTCGGACTTTGTGCTGGTTCAGATCGAAGCTCGAAGGGAGATCTCATCTTCAGATAAAGTTGGTACTGAAATTAAAGTCCGAGGAAGATCTCATCTTCAGTCGAGGTTGATACGGATGCTCGAAAGAGATCTCATCTTCGGTCGAGGTTGTCTCCGATGCCGAGGTTGGCTCGGATGCTCGGAAGAGATCTTATCTCTGGCCGAGGTTGTCTCGGGCGCTATGGCCGAGGTTGTCGTAGACCTTATCTCTAGCCGAGGTTGTCTCGATTGCTCAGGAGAGATCTCATCTTTGGCCGAGGTTGTTCCGATCGCTCGGGCCGAGGTTGTCGGACCCTCGAAAGAGATCTTGTTTCCTATGATCGAGATTGATGAGGGCGCTCGAGGGAGATCTTATCTCCTGTCGAGGTTGATGGAGATCCTATTTCTTGTAGACTTTGGAGCTCAGATTTGAACTTTGCTCGCATTAGGACGAGGTTCTCCTCCTGCTTCTAACAGACTGTGGGGGCACCTTCTGACCGTCGTCCGTGATTCTCTCCCCATCTCGTCTAAAATGAACGAGGTCTTTAACTTTGCTTGCGTTAGGACGAGGTTCTCCTCCTATTCCTAACGGACTGTGGGGGCACATTCGGACCGTCGTCTGTCTCCTTCTGTCTCGTCTAAGATGAACAAGATCTTCAATTTTGCTCGCATTAGAATGAGATTCTCCTCCTATTCCTAACGGACTGTAGGGGCACTTTCGGACCGTCATTCGTGACTCTCTCCCCATCTCGTTTAAAATGAACAAGGTCTTCGACTTTGCTCGCATTAGGATGAGGCTTTCCTCCTATTTCTAATGGGCTGTGGGGGCACCTTCGGACCATCGTCCGTGACTCTTCCTCCATCTCATCTAAGGTGAACGAGGCCTTCAACTTTGCTTGCATTAAGACGAGATTTTCCTCCTGCTCCTAACGGGCTGTGGGGGCACTTTTGGACCATCATCCATGACTCTTTCTCCATCTCATCTAAAATGAATGAGGCCTTCGACTTTACTCGCATTAGGACAAGGCTTTCCTCCTATTCCTAATGGGCTGTGGGGGCGCATAAGGACCGCTGTCAGGGTCTCTCCTTCCATCCCGTTCTTTGTGAACGGGGCCTTCAACATTGCTCGCATTAGAATGGGGTTCTCCTCCTATTCCTAATGGACAGCGGATGAGGATCTTCGAAGCTCGAAAGAGATCTTATCTCTAGCCGATGTTGGCTCGATCGCTCGAGAGAGATCTTATCTCTAGTCGAGATTGTCCATGGTCGTTGAAGATTTTTGACCTGCTCGTGTTAGGACGAGGTTCTCCACCTATTCCTAATGCGGCAACTGTTGACTGCTTCTTTCCTATCATCACATAGTTTTCGCATCCAAAAATAATATTATTGAAGGGGAAGAATTTACCGAGGGAAAGTTATGGGCAGCACATACCCATTTTAGGGTCGTGGGGGCATTGTTCCTTCGAGTTCCTTTGGGCAGCAAGGCCCAAGCCAGACGACCTCCTCTACCTCGTGCTGGCCTTCTCAATTTAGAGCAAGTTTCTCTTGGCTTTGTCGCTGAGAGACAATGAATCATCGATGTACCAAGCTCCTCTTAGGGGTAACATTGATGACGTCGCGAGGTGGCCGACCTTCTTATCGTTTCTGGCTACGGCAGCGCCCTGGGCCCATCTTCTCCTGCTTCAGACTGGCATCGGAGGAATTTATCCGATCGTCCATTTCTGACAAGCTCCTTAATTTTGTTTCGAAGCTGAATGTATTCCTCAGCGTCATGGTCGTGGTCATGATGGTTGGGGCATTACTTGCTTTGATCGTGCATGTTTGGGGGAGGCCAGAGTCCTTCTTGTCTTGGCAGCTGGTTCTTAACTTTCATGAGAATTTGAGTTCGAGGAGCACTGAGGGGGGCGTAGTCGTGAAATCTTTTGAGTGGAGGACTTCTTCGCGCCCTTCTATCGGAGCTTTTCTGGTGGTGAGCTCGAGAAGTTCAGGCCTTGCTTGTGCTGGAGAGGTCGTGAGTGCGGCCGAACTTTCTATGAAACCTTCTGCGGAAGAACTTCATGCTTCTTAGTCGGGACTTTCTTGATGACGAGTTCGAGGGGGAGCTCGGCCTGGCTTGCCCGAACTTTATTCCACCTTCAGTAAATTCTTTGTAGGGGCTTCCTTGAAGACATACTCGAAGGGGAGTTCGACTTTGCTTGCGCTAGGGTGGTCGTGAGTGCGGTCGAACTTCATTCCACCTTCGGTGAAATCTTCGTGGGGGGTTTTCTTGATGACATATACTCGAGGGGGAGTTCGGCTTTACTTGCACCGAACTTCACTCCGCCCTACGGTGAAGCTTTCATCGAGAGAACTTCATGCTTCTTTATCGAAACTTTCTTAATAATGAGCTCGAGGGGGAGTTCGGCTTCACTTGCACTGAGAGGTCATGAACACGGCCGAACTTCATTCCGCCTCCTTACGAGACCTCCTTTGGAGCTTCCTTGATGGCGAGCTCGGGCAGGAGTTCGATGGCCTCGCTCACGCCAAACTTCATTCTGCCCTCTTGCGAGACCTCATGCGGAGCTTTTTTGATGGCAGACTCGAGGAGAAGTTTGGCCTCGCTTGTGCTGGGAGGTCGTGAACGTGGCCGAACTTCATTCCGCCTCCTTGCGAGACCTCCTGCGGAGCTTCCTTGATGGCGAGCTCGAGCGAAAGTTCGGCGGCCTTGCTCACGTCGAACTTCATTCCACCCTCTTACGAGACCTCCTACGGAGCTTCCTTGATGGCAGACTCGAGGAGGGAGTTCGATCTCGCTTGCGTTGGGAGGTCGTGAACACGACCGAACTTCATTCCGCCCTCCTTGTGAAACTTTCTGCGGGAGAACTTCTATTTCTCCTTCTAAGGATGATTGGTATGTCCAAATGCTCTTCCTTAAGGTCGATTCCTTGCATCCTCATGGCGGATTTGCTGGCAAAGTCTGCATCGAAGGCTGTTGCACCGTCTACATCATCTCGATGGGGCCACGAACCCGACCAGCAGGTTGAACTGCTCCACATCTGCGATGGCTTCGGGTGGAACCTAGGCTGCCAGGACTGAAATGGGAGCAGATGGATCTGGCGTGGAGGCCGCCGATCGTCGAGTCGAAGCTCTCTTGGGAGACATCTTCTCTTTAGAAAAGAATTTTAGAGAGGAAGGAGGAAGATCTTCGGAGAGGGAAGAAAAAAATCATCGTCGAGCACTCCTTTAAGAATAAGGGAACCTTGAAAGTTTGGGCCCTTCTTCCAGTGCCAATCTATTGACGTAGAATTTGATTATCGTCGAAATCAACTGGAGTGAAGGTGGACGAGATCGCTGTCGGGGATCTACAAAATAAAGTCTCATTCGGAGCCAATGGGGGTAGCTCCGGCAGGACCCTCCGACGATCAAGTCAGCTCTGGCCAATAGGAATGGAGTGCTCGAAAATGAGTTCCATAGAGCTTAGACAAGGAGAGGAGAGCTTAGAGCTTAGAGATCAGAGATTCGAGATTAGAGTTAGCGTATCTGGAGGATCCTTTTTATAGGTGAAGCTTGATGGTGACAGCTATAGCCGTATGCTGGTGGGCCGCTCGAGGTCCGACGGAGTCAGACCCAGGAAAAGATGCCGTCTGCAGCCGGATCGCTGTTGCTTGTGATGGACTGATGGTGATGGCTGTAGTTATCTTGATACTGAGCCGCTCGAAGTCGAATGAAGGATTGAAGGGCTTCGACATGTATCCATTTTGGAGAAGTTCGGACTCTTGAAGAGGAAGCTCGAAAGGAGTTCGGCTTTCGTAGGCGTCTAACTGGAGGTGCGCAGCTAAGGCTCGATCATTGGAGAGTTCAGTAGGAGCTCGACCGATCGAAGAAGGTGTGTGGGAGGAGTCCGACTCCTAAAGAAGTCTGGTCGAAGAGGAAGCTTGGAGGAAGTTCGGCTCTCATAGGCGTCTGGCTAGAGGAGTGCGGCTAAGGCTCGATCGCTGAAAGTTTGGAAGGAGCTCGGTTGGCCGAAGGGGATGTCTGGGAGGAGTCCGGCTTCTAAAGAAGTCCGATCGAAGGATGTCTGGGATGAGTCTATCTCTCGAAGAAGTTCGACCAAAGGAGAAGCTTAGAGAAAGTTCGGCTCTTACAGGCATCTGGCTGGAAGAGCGTGGACAGAGTTCGGCTCTCGTGGGAGTCCGACTGAAGCTCGGCCGCTGAGGAGTTCCGCTAAAGCCCGATCACTGGGGGGTTCGGTCTGGCCACTGGGAGTTCGAAGGAGCTCGACCGCAGAGGAGTTCGACCGACTAAAGAAGTTTGGCTAAGTTTCGTTCGTTGAAGTTCTTCTGCAACTACCAGTTGCATTAGACAGAGCATCGAATTAGACTTCGGCAGGAGCGGGATTTATCCCCAATACTTACCATACAAGAAAGCTGTTTTGACATCAAGCTACTCAAGCTCTAAGTCAAATAATACAACAATAGCAAGCAGCACACCAATGGAGCTATATTTTACAATAGACGAAAAATTTCATCAAAGTCTATATCTTTTCTTTGGCTATAGCCCATGCCAACCAAATATACTTTAGACCTTACTGCTTCAACCTTTGGGAATTCCTTCTTTTTTCATGAAGATTCATTTGTATCCAACAATTTTTTGACTCTCTAGTGATTTTATGAGCTCTTATATCTGATTCTTGTGAAGAAACTTAATCTTCTAACTCATAACAATAGACCACTATGCAAACTAACTACTAGTGATGGTCTCATGATACTAATAGGATCTTGAATCTCAATAGACTTTGCCACAGATAATGCCAAAGAGACCAAATGTGCATGTCCATATCTCTGAGGAGGTTTAATCTATCTTCTTGATCTATCAGTGACTATGGTGTACTGCTGCTCTTGTAAAGCATCTTTCTTATTGTTGACGCAGAATCTGATCATCGCCAGAATCGGCTGGAGCGGTGGTGGAAGAGGACACCATCAGAAATCTGCAAAATAAAGTTTCATCCGAAGTCGATGGGGGGTGGTTCCGACAGGATCCTCCGATGATCAAGTCAGCTCTGGCCAACAGGAATGGAGTGCTCGGAAATGATTTTCGCAGAGCATAAAGAAGAAGAGAAGAGCTTAGAGATCAGAGATTCGGGATCGCATATCTGAAGGGTCCTTTTTATAGGTGGAGCTTGATGGTGACGGCTGCAGCCGCGTGCTGATGGACCGCTCGAGGTCCGATGGGGTCAGTCCTAGGGGAAGGTGCCATCTGCAGTGGATTGATGGTGACAGCTATCGCCACTTGATAGTGGATCGCTGTCGCTTACAGCGAACTGATGGTGATGGCTGTAGCTGTCTTGATACTGAGCCGTTCGGAATCGAATGAAGGGTTGAAGGGCTTCAACGTGTACCCATTTCGGAGGAGTCCAGATTTCTGAAGAGGAAGCTCGGAAGGAGTTCAACCCCTGTAGGCATCTGACTGGAGGTGTGCGGCTAAGGCTCGATCGTAGGGGAGTTCGGTAGGAGCTCGATCGATCGAAGGAGGTGTCTGGGAGGAGTCCGGCTCCGAAAAAATCTGCCCGAAGGATGTCTGGGATGAGTCCAGCTCCCGAAGGAGTCCGATCGAAGAGGAAGCTTGGAGGGGAGTTTGGCTCTCGCAAGCATCTGGCTGGAGGAGTGCGGCTAAGGCTCAACCGCTGAGAGTTCGAAAGGATCTCGACCGCTGAGAAGTTCGGTCGAGGGATGGCTGTTGAGAAGTTCGATCGGCTGAAGGGATGGCCGCTTAAGGAGTTTGGCTGAGGGACGACCGCTGGGAGTTCGAAGGAGCTCGGCCGACTGAGCAGTTCGGTTGGATGTAAGAGTTTGGCTAAGACTCGTTCGCTGAAGCTCTTCCATGGCTATCGATTGCATTAGGTTGAGCATCGAACTAGACTTCGATAGGAGCGGGGTTTATCCCCAACACTAGCCCCCCACTCTCGAGTTCGAAACTCGAAAGAAGGGAGTGCAGAAAAGGCGACTGCTGAAGTCTTCTTCTGGGCTCCATATCGGTTTAGATCGAAGCTCGGGAAAGATCTCATCTCCAGCTAAAGTTGATGTTGAAGTTGAAGCTCGGAGGAGATCCCATCTCTAACCGAGGTTGAGGTAGGCCTTATCTCTACGATCGAGGTTGGAGGTTGAGCTCATCGGGGGCGACATTGTCTCCTACAGCCGAGGCTGCTTCGGAGGAGATAACTGCTGTAGCCGAGGTCAATACGGGCGCTCGAGAGAGATCCGATCTTTGGTCGAGGTTGGCTTTATCGATCGAGAGAGATCTTATCTCTGGCCGAGGTTGGCTCGGTCTCCTATGGCTGGGATTAATGCGGGCGCTCGGGGGAGATCTTATCTTCTGCAGTCGAGTGTGATGCAGGCACTCGGGGGAGATCTTATCTCCTACAGCCAAGCTTTCCTCGTGGGAGATCTTATCTCCTTCAACCGAGCTTTCGTCGGGAGAGATCTTATCTCCTGCGGTCGAGGTTGAAGCGGACACTCGGGGTCTCCTGCAGCCGACGTCGATGCGGACGCTCGGGGGAGATCTTATCTCCTACAGTCGAGATTTTCTTGGAGGAGATCTTATCTCCTACGGCCGAGGTGGAAGTGGGCACTCGGGGGAGGTCTTATCTCCTACAACTGAGGTTTCTTCGGGGGAGATCTTATCTCCTACAGCCGAGGTTGCCTTGGAGGAGATCTTATCTCCTGCAGCTGAGGTCGATGCGGGCCCTCGGAGGAGATCTTATCTCCTACAACTGAGGTCGATGCGGGCCCTCAGAAGAGATCTTATCTTCTGTAGCTGAGCTTGGCCCGAACACTTGGGGAAGATCTGATCTCCTGCGGTCGAGCTTTTCTCGAAAAATATCTTATCTCCTGCGGTCGAGGTTGATTCGGACCCTCGGGGGAGATCTCATCTACTGCAGTCGAGATTTTTTCGGGGAGATCTTATCTCCTGCAGTCGAGATTAGCCCAGATGCTCGGAGGAGATCTTATCTCATGCAGTCGAGCTTTTCTCGGGGGGAGATCTTATCTCCTGCGGTCGAGGTTGATGCGAACAGCTCGGGGGAGATCTTATCTCCTACAGTCGAGCTTTTTTTGGGGGAGATCTTATCTCCTACAGTCAAGATTGATGCGGGCACTCGGAAGAGATCTCATCTCCTACAATCGAGCTTGGCCCGGATGCTCGGGGGAGATCTTATCTCCTATAGCCGAGCTTTCCTCGGGGGAGATCTTATCTCCTGCGGTCGAGGTTGATGTGGGCACTCGGAGGAGATCTTATCTCCTATAGTCGAGCTTGGCCCGGATGCTCGGGAGAGATCTTATCTCCTGCAGCCGAGTTTTCCTCGAAGGAGATCTTATCTCCTACGGTCGAGGTTGATGCGGACAGCTCGGGGGAGATCTTATCTCCTGCAGTCGAGCTTTTCTTGGAGAGAGATCTTATCTCATGAGGTCGAGGTTGATGCGGGCACTCGGGGGAGATCTTATCTTCTGCAGCCGAGCTTGGTTCGGATGTGGGGGGAGATCTTATCTCCTACAGTCGAGCTTTTCTTGGGGGAGATCTTATCTCCTACGGTCGAGGTTGATGCGGGCAGCTCGGAGGAGATCTTATCTCCTGCAGTCGAGCTTTTCTCGGAGGAGATCTTATCTCCTGCGGTTGAGGTTGATGTGGGCACTCGGGGGAGATATTATCTCCTACAGTCGAGCTTTCCTTGGGGGAGATCTTATCTCCTGCGGTCGAGGTTCATGCGGGCACTCAGAAGAGATCTTATCTTCTGCAGTCGAGCTTTTCTCGGAGGAGATCTTATCTCCTGCGGCCGAGGTTGATGCAGATATTTGGGGGAGATCTTATCTCCTGCAGCCGAGCTTGGTTCGGATGCTCGGGAAAGATCTTATCTCCTACAACCGAGCTTTTCTCGGGGGAGATCTTATCTCCTGCGGCCGAGGTTGATGCGGGCAGTTCGGAGGAGATCTTATCTCCTACAATCGAGCTTTCCTCGGAGGAGATCTTATCTCTTACGGTCGAGGTTGATGCGGACACTCGGAGGAGATCTTATCTCCTGCAGCCGAGCTTGGTCCGGACACTCGGGGGAGATCTTATCTCATGTAGTCGAGCTTTCCTCAGGGGAGATCTTATCTCCTGCGATCGAGGTTGATGCGGACAGCTCGGGGGAGATCTTATCTCCTACAGTCGAGCTTTCTTCGGGGGAGATCTTATCTCCTACGGTCGAGGTTGATGCGGGCACTCAGGGGAGATCTTATCTCCTGCAGCCGAGCTTGGTCCAGACGCTCGGGGAGATCTTATCTCCGGCAGTCGAGCTTAGCCCGATGCTCGGGGGAGATCTTATCTTCTGCAACCAAGCTTTCCTCGGGAGAGATTTTATCTCCTGTGGCCGAGGTTGATGCGGAAAGTCGGAGAAGATCTTATCTCCTGCAGTCGAGCTTGGTCCGAACGCTCGGGGGAGATCTTATCTCCTACAGTCGAGCTTTCCTCTAGGAAGATCTTATCTCTTATGGCCGAGGTTCATGCGGGCACTCGGAGGAGATCTTATCTCCTACAGCCGAGCTTGACTCCGACGCTCGGGGGAGATCTTATCTCCTGCGATCGAGGTTGATGATCTTTGACCTGTTCGTATTAGGATGAGGTTTTCCTTCTGTTCCTAACACGGTGACTATTGACTGCTTCTTCCTTGTCATCGCATAGTTTTTGCATCCAGAAATAAATTTATTGAAGGAGAAGAATTTTACCGAGAGAAAGTTACGGGCTGCACATCCCCGTTTCAGGATCGTGGGGGTGTTGTTCCTCCGAGTTTCCTTGGACAGCAAGAGCCAAGCCAGACGACTTCTTCTATCTCATGCTGGCCTTTTCAATTTAGAGCAAGCTTCTCTTGGCTTTGACACTGGGAGATGACCCCGGGGGTGATGTTGATGATGTCACGAGGCGGTCGACCTTCTTGTTGTTCCTGGTTACGGCAGTGCCGTTGGCCGATCTTCTCCTGCCCCAGGCTGACATCGAAGAAATTTTCTCAACTGGCCCTTTCTGACCGTAATCCTTCTGGTTGGCAGCTGGCTCTCAACTTCGATGAGAATTTGAGTTAGAGGAGTGTTGAGAGAGGCGTAGTCGTGGAACCTTTCAGAAGGAGGACTTCTTCGTACCCTTCTGTCGGGACTTCCTTGGTGGTGAGCTCGAGAAGTTTGGGCCTTGCTTGTGCTGGGGAGGTCGTGAGTGCGGCCGAACTTCATTCCATCCTCTTGTGAAACCTGCGGGAGAACTTCATGTCCCTTCGTCGGGACTTCCTTCATGGCGAGCTCGAGGGAAAGTTCGGCCTCGCTTGCGCTGGGGTGGTCGTGGACGCGGCCGAACTTCGTTCCGTCTCCTTGCGAAATCTTCTATGAGGAAAGTTCATGGTCCTCTATCGGGGCTTCTTCGATGATGAGCTCGAGGGAGAGTTCGGCCTCGCTTGCGCCGAACTTCATTCCACTTTCTTGCAAAATCTTCCGTGGGAGAACTTCATGCTTCTTTGTCCGAACTTCCTTGCTTGCGGTGAGAGGCTCGGCTTTGCTTGTCCGAACTTCATTGCACCTTCCATGAATTCTTTGCAGGGGCTTCCTTGACGACGTACTCGAGGGAGAGTTCGGCCTCGCTTGCCCTGGGGCGATCTTGAGCGTGGTCGAACTTCATCTCACCTCCTGTGAAATTTTTATAGGGGTTTCCTTGGTGGCATACTCGAGGGAGAGTTTGGCCTCACTTGCACCGAATTTCATTCCGATGATGAGGTTTGATGGGGGAGTTCGGCCTTACTTGCGCCGAACTTCATTCCGCCCTCCTTATGAAATCTTTTGCGGGAGAACTTCTGCTCTCCATTTCTCCTTCCTAAGGATGATAGGTATGCCCAAATGCTCTTCCTTAAGGCCGGTTCCTCGCATCCTCATGATGGATTTTTTGGCAAAGTCTCCATCAAAGATTATCGCACGGCCTGTATCATCTCAGCGAGGCCACGAATCCATCCGGCAGGTTGAACTGCTCTACATCTGCGGTGGCTTCGGGTGGAGCCTGGGCTGCAACGAGAGTAGATATACCTGGCATGCAGGATGCCGATCGTCGATCACCGAGTCGAAGCTCTCTTGGAGGTATTTTCTCTTCGAAAAAGAACTTTAGTGAAGAAGAAGAAAGATTTTTGGAGAGGAAAGAGAGAGATCATCGTCGAGCACTCGTTTAAGAATAAAGAAACCTCGGAGGTTCGGTCCCTTCTTCCAGTGCCAATCTATTGACGTAGAATCTGGTCGTCACCAAAATCGACTGGAGCGATGGTGGAAGAGATCACCGTCGGGGATCTGCAAAATAAAGTTTCGTTCGGAGCCGGTGGGGGGTGGCTCCAGTATGACCCTCTGACGATCAAGTCAGCTCTGGCCAACAGGAATGGAGTGCTCGAAAATGATTTCCACAGAGCTTAGAGAAGAAGAAGAGAGCTTAGAGCTTAGAGATCAGAGATTTGGGATCGCATATCTGGAGGATCCTTTTTATAGGCAAAGCTTGATGGTGACGGCTGCAGCCGTGTGCTGACGGACTGCTCGAGGTCCGACGGAGTCAGTCCTAGGAAAAGGCATCATCTGTAGTGGATTGATGGTGACAGCTATCATCGCTTGATAGTGGATCGCTGTCGCTTACGACGGACTGATGGTGATGGCTGCAGCTATCTTGATACTGAGCTGCTCGGGGCCGAATGAAGGGTTGAAGGGCTTCAACGTGTACCCATTTCGGAGGAGTTCAGACTTCTGAAGAGGAAGTTCGGAAGGAGCTCGGCCCCTGTAGGCGTCTGGCTGGAGATGTGCGGCTAAGGTTCGATCGTAGTGGAGTTCGATAGGAGCTCGACCGATCGAAGGGCGTGTCTAAGAGGAGTTCGACTCTTGAAGAAGTCCGTTCGAAGGATGTCTGGGATGAGTCCAGCTCCCGAAGAAGTCCGATTGAAGAGAAAGCTTGGAGGGGAGTTCGGCTCTCGCAAGCATCTGGTTGGAGGAGTGCGGCTAAGGCTCGATCGCTGAGAGTTCGGAAGGAGCTCGGTCGTTGAGAAGTTCGGCCGAGGGATGGCAGCTGAGGAGTTCGGTCGACTGAAGGGACGACCGCTTGAGGAGTTCGACCGAGGAACGACCGATGAGGAGTTCGACCGCTGAAAGTCCGAAAGAGCTCGGTCGGCTGTAAGAGTTCGGCTAAGACCCATCCGCTGAAGCTCTTCCGTGGCTATCGGTTGCATTAAGCTGAGCATCGAACTAGACTTCGGTAGGAGCGGGGTTTATCCCCAACACTTATCAACAATCTCAGGCTCATCATCCTGAATTGATTGAATAGAAGTATCATTCTATGATGAATGAATTGAAGGTTTAATCTCAAACTCCACCTATTCATCAACATCAGGATCTTTATCTATAGTAACTGACTCCTTTCTTGAATGAAGCATAGTCTTTTCATGAAAGATAATATCTCTACCGATTATAAATTTTTGAGAATCAAACTCAATACATCACATTCTGTTGCCTTTTATCATAAATAGGGAACTAAAGAAGATATATTTCTATGCCCTTTTCTCAAATTTATTATCATTGACATGTACATAGGTGGGACAACTAAATATCTTCAAAATAAAATAATCAATAGATGTACCAAACCAAATCTCAATAGAAGTTTTTAATTCAATAGCAGTGGTATACTCAGCAAGTAGCAGGCTACATTAACAGCTTCAGTCCAAAAATCCTGATATAAATCTGATTGAGAAAGCATTCACCATGCTCTCTCCAAAAGAATTTTATTTATGTATTCTGCAATATCATTCTACTGTGGTGTCTTCCTAATTATGCGGTATCTTAGAATACCTTCAACCTCATAGAACTATTAAATTGACCCTCACAAAACTCGATACCATTATCAGTTTTCAATCTTTTGATCTTCTTGTTAGACTATTTCTCAATATATAAGTGCCTTCCATTTTTTAAAACTAGGAATAACTTTGTTAGGGATAAACCCCACTTCCGTCGAAGTCTAGTCCAATGCTTAGCCTAAAGTAATTGGTAATCACGGAAGAGCTTCGATCAAAAATTCTTCCTCCAACGGTCGAACCCCTTCCGAACTTCTTCAGTAGTCGAACTTCTCCAGCGGTCGAACCCCTCTCGAACTCCTTCAGAAGTTGAACTCCTTTCAGCCTTCTCCTTCAGTCGGATTCCTTCAGTAGCTGAACTCCTTTCAGACTTCTTCTTTAGTCAAATTTCTCCAACAGTCGAACTCCTTTCAGACTTCTCCTTCATTCGGATTCCTCTAGCCGTTGAACTCCTTTCAAACTTCTCCTTCAGTCAAATTCCTCCAGCAGTCGAACTTCTTTCGGACTTCTCCTTCAGTCAGATTTCTTCAGAAGCCAAACTTCTTTCGGACTTCTCCTTCAGTCAAACTTTTTCACTAGTCAAACTTCTTTTGAACTTCTCCATCAGTTAAACTTCATATAGATTTCTTTCATGGATTACTTTTAGATTTTAAACAGTATTCCTCTCGGATGATCCTCTCTAGCCGTATTCTCTTTAAAAGTCCGAACTTCTCTAGAATTGATATATGTCAAAGCTCTTCACCAACCAACGCCTGCTTCCTCTGAACTTCGACTATTAAATCTCAACGAACGGACACATTACGATAACGGATACCTCTCTCCATAACAAACTTCACATGGCCCCAAGCGATCCACTACCGAACAGTTACGGCTATCATTATCAATCCATCGGAGCCACCACCATCGACTCCAAATGAAATTTTATTTTGTAAGTCACTGATAGTGACCTCTTCTTTCTCAACTCCAGCTCGATCCGGCATCAACCAAATTCTGCACCAACAGGATTGATGCTAGAGAAAGAGCCCTCTGTTCCTGAGGTATCCTTGTTCTTAAAGGAGTGCTCAGTCGATACTGTGGATCTTCTTCTTCAAGGTTCATCTCCATTTCCTCTCTCAATTTTAAGAAATGCCTTCAAAGAAAGCGACTATCCGAAGATCTACCATTTCTGCCATTAGATTTGAGCCAGATCCATCCATTTCTGCTCCATCATCAGTGCTTCAATCTCCTCTTTCATCAACGATCATGGTAGATTCGGAGCAGTTTAACTTATTGATGCAACGAATTCAGAGCCTGACCGAAATGGTGCAGATCATGTGGTAGCCCCTAGTGGCGGTTCTGCCAAAAAATCCATCATCGAGATATTAAAAATCGATTCCAAGAAGGAGCACTTGGGCTAGCATACCCATCATCCCTGAAAAAAATAGAGAATAGAGGATCCTTATTCGAATCATGATTCTTCTTTGAAAAAAATCTTTTTCATCTACAGCCAGAAGTCTTTCAAGATCTATGATCGAGATGATGTCCTCGATCAGAAACTACGAAAGATGGATCAGTGGATTGAAAAACTTCATCACGTCGTTCCAACTCACCATTGCATCATCTGCAGCGATCCTTCTTTCTCTCTCCAAATTATGTAAGAGCTTGTTTTGTCGAACTTCGATCTCTCCTAATTTAAAATCTATGATGGAACCTCTAATTCGATCGATCATCTGAAGGCCTTCTGGATCATGATGCTGCTCTATGGTGTACCAGATGCCATCTTATACCGAGCTTTTTCGTCTACCTTAAAAAAAATAGTAAGAAACTGGTACTCAACACTTAAGCTGGGTACCATCTTTTTCTTTGATCAAATGAGCCATCAGTTTGCAGCTTACTTCGTCAGCAGCCAACATCCACGTTGAGATTTGGATTTTTTGATGAATATCAAGCAAAAAGAGAAAGAATCTATTCGAACTTATATCATCTGATTTAATGCTACTGTATTAAAGGTTCGAAAATTGGATCAGTCTATTACAATGGCCGCACTCAAGAGCGGCCTTCAAAAGAATGATTTGCTATTCTTCCTGGAGAAAAAGTATCTCAGAAACTTTGTCGATCTGCTAGATTGAGCTGAATGATATATTCAAGCGAAAGAAGTCTTCAAATTGAAAGATGAGAAAGCTGCACGAGAGCAACAGATGGGTGAGTCTAATAAACCCACAGTTGATGGAGGGCCGAATGAAGTTCGACCATACTCATGAACTCCCCTCGAGCGTAAGCGAGCTCGAACTACTTCTCGAGCTCATCGTCAAAGAAGCTCTGACAGAAGGGCACGACGAAGTTCTTCCCCCAGAAGGTATCACAACTACGCCCTCTTTAATGCTCCAAAAATTTAAGTATTGATGGAGATCAAGGAGCAACTGCCAAGGTCTGAAAGGATGCACACTCACTCTGGCAAGCGCAATCCTAGCAAATGCTGTCTCTATCATTATGACCATGGCCACGATACTGAAGAATGCATTCAGCTCTAAGATGAGATCGAGGAGCTCATCAAGATTGATTTCTCAGACACTGATCTGAAGTAAGAGAAGATCGATCGAGGGCACTACTATAGCTAGAACTATCAAGAAGAAAGGAACAACTAGAAGGTCGGCCGTCTCTCGGCATCATCAACACTATCTCTAGGAGACTTAGTATTTTGATGAGCTGCCATCTCTCAACCTCAGAGTCAGAAAAAGCTTATCCCAAATTGAAAAGGTCCGTATGAAATAGATGAGGTCGTCCGGTCTGGAGCTTATCGTCTGAAGGAGCTTGGAGGAATAATGCTCCTACGACCTTCGAATTCAGAAAATTTGAGAATGTACTATCAATAATTTTTCTTCAATAAAACTCCTCCATCTCAACATTATTATTTCTTGGTGTAAAAATTATATGATGATAGGAAAGAAGCAATCAAAAGTGGCTATGTTAGGAGCAGGAGGAGAATCTCATCCTAACATGAGCAAGTCGAAGACCTCCAGTTATTTAAGATAGAAGGAGGAGAGAGACCCATTCAATGGTCCATTTGTGCCCCTAGTGCTATGTTAGAAATAGAAAGAGAATCTCATCCTAACATGAGCAAGTCAAAGACCACCGATTATTTAAGATAGGAGTAGGAGAGGGGCCCATTCAACGACCCATCTATGCCCCTAATGCCATGTTAGGAATAGGAGGAGAATCTTATCCTAACATGAGCAAGTTGAAGACCTTCAATTATTTAAGATAGGAGAAAGAAAGAGGCCCATTTGTACTCCTAATGCCATATTAGGAATAGAAGGAGAATCTCATCCTAACATGAGCAAGTCAAAGACCTTCGATTATTTAAGATATGAGGAGGAGAGAGGCCCATTCAACGGCCTATCTATGCTCCTAGTGCCATGTTAGGAATAGGAGAAGAACCTCATCTTAACATGAGCAAGTTGAAGACCTCCAATTATTTAAGACAAAAGAAGGAGAGAGGCCCATTCGACGATTCATTTGTGCCTATAGTGCCATATTAGGAACAGGAGGAGAATCTCGTCCTAACATGAGCAAATTCAAGATCTCTGATTATTTAAGATAGAAGAAGGGGAGAGGCCCATTCAATGATCTATTTGTACTCCTATTGCCATATTAAGAACAAAAGAAAAACCTCATCCTAACATGAACAAGTTGAAGACCTTCGATTATTTAAGACAGGAGGAGGAGAGAGGTCCATTCAATGGTCCATTTGCATCCCAATTTCCATGATAGAGATAGGAGGAGAACCTCGCCCTAACATGAACAAGTCGAAGGTCTTGTTCATTTTAGACGAAATGAAAAAAGAGAGCCCGACAACGGTCCTAATATTTTTCTACAGCCCATTAGGAGTAGGAATAGAACCTCGTCCTAACATGAGCAAAGTCGAAGGCCTCGTTCATTTTAGATGAGATGAGAAGAGAGGCCCCGACAATGGCTCTTATATGCTCCTACAGTCCGTTAGGAATAGGAGAAGAATCTCATCCTATTATGAACAAAGTTGAAGGCCTAGTTTATTTTAGATAAGGTGAGAAGAGAGGCCCTAACAACGGCCCTTATGTACCGCTATAGCTCGTTAGGAATAGGAGGAGAATCTCGTCCTAACATGAACAAAGTAGAAGACCTCATTCATTTTAGACGAGGTGAAAAGAAAGGCCCCGACTCGATTGAGGATAAGATCTCCTCCGAATTTTAACCTCAACAAGAGATAAGATCTCCTTCAACCTCGGCTTCTTCAACCTCGATCGGAGATAAGATCTTCCTCGAGCTTTAACCTCAACAGAAGATAAGATCTCCTTCAACCTCGGTTAGAGATAAGATCTCTTTCGAGCTTCAACTTTAATAAAAGATAGGATCTCCTCCAACCTCAGTTGGAGATAAGATCTTCTTCGAGCTTCAACCTCAGTAGGAGATAAGATCTCCTTCAACCTCAACTGAAGATAAGATCTCCTTTGAGCTTCAACTTCAACAAAAGATAGGATCTCCTTCAACCTCGATTGGAGATAAGATCTCCTCCTAGCTTTAACTTCAACAGAAGATAGGATCTCCTTTAACCTCGGCTCCTTCAACCACGAGTGAAAATAAGATCTCCCCCGAGCTTCAACCTCAACAGGAGATAAGATCTTCTTCAATCTCGAGTGGAGATAAGATCTCCTCCAAGCTTCAATCTCAACAGTAGATAAGATCTCTTTCAACCTCGGATAGAGATAAGATCTCCTCCGAGCTTCAACCTCAGTAGGAGATAAGAGCTCCTTCAATCTCGGCTGAAGATAAGATCTCTTCCGAGCTTCAACTTCAAAAAAAGATAAGATCTCTCTCAACCTCAATAGGAGATAAAATCTCCTCTAAGCTTCAACTTCAAAAGAAGAGAAGATCTTTCTCAACCTCAATAGGAGATAAGATCTCTTTCGAGCTTTAGCTTCAACTGAAGATAAAATCTTCTCTGAGCTTCAACTTTAACAGAAAATAAGATCTTCTCTGAGCTTCAACCTCAATGGGTGCAGAGTCCGAAAAAAAACTTCGACAGTTATTTTTTTGTACTTTCTTCCTTCGAATTTCGAACTCAAAAGTGAAAGAACTAGTGTTGGAGATAAATCACGCTTCCGTCGAAGTCCAGTCTGATGCTTAGCCTAATGTAACTGATAATCACAGAAGAACTTCGATCGAAAATTCTTCCTCCAACGATCGAATCCCTTTTGGACTCCTTCAACAGTCGAACTCCTCCAACGGTCGAACCCCTTCCGAACTCCTTCAGCAGTCGAACTCCTCCAGTGGTTGAACCCCTCCCAGACTCCTTCAGAAGCTGAACTTCTTTCGGACTTCTTCAGTCAGATTCCTTCAGCAGCCAAACTTCTTTCAGACTTCTCCTTCAGTCGGATTCCTCCAGGAGCCAAACTTCTTTCGGGCTTTTCCTTCAGTCAGATTCCTCCAGTAGTCGAACTCCTTTCGGACTTCTCCTTCAGTCAAATTTCTTCAGAAGGTGAACTCCTTCCAGACTTCTTCTTTAACTAAACTTCTCCACCAGTCGGACTCCTAAACTTTTCCATCAATTGAACTCCATCCAGATTTCTCCCATGATTACTTTCAAATTTCAAGTAGTATTCCTCTCGGATGATCTCCTCTAGTCGTATTTTCTATAAGAGTCCGAACTTCTCTGAAATTGATATATGTCAAAGCTCTTCACTAACCAATGCCTGCTTTCTTCGAACTTTCTCTATTAAATCTCAACGAACGGGCATATCACGATAATGGATATCTTTCTCCATAGTAAACTTTACGTGGCCTCAAGTGGCCCACTACCGAAAGGTTATAACTATCATTATCAGTCTGCTACAGACGATCTCATTATCGTATGGTTACGACTGTCATTATCAGTCTACTACGGACGACACCTCTCTCCATAATAAATTTCATGGAGCCTCGAGCGGTCTACTATCGGATGATTACGACTGTCGCTATCAATCTATTACAGGCTCCATCTATAAAAAGAGCACTCTATTTCTATTGGTCAGAAGAGTTGACTTGATCGTAGGAGGATCCTATCGGGGCTACCACCACCAACTCCGGATGGAATTTATTTTGCAGGTCACCAATGGTGATCTCTTCTTTCTCAACTCCAGCTCGATCCGGCGTCAATCAGATATGCACCAATAGACTTCATTCTTATATTTCAGAGAATATAAACTCTCCTAAAAAAATCATCAATAAAAGTCACAAGATATTAAAAACCACCTTTAGACTGAACAGGTGGACCCCAAAGATTAAATAGATATAATCCAATGTGCCTTTTGTCTTGTAGATGGCTATGCTGAACTTGTCTTTGCATTGCTTCCCATATATATAATGCTTATAGAGGTCAAGCTTCCCAATTTTTGGACCACATAACAGATCCCATTTGCTCAAAATAGATATGACAACCTCATTCATATGACATAATTGTATATGCCATAAATGAGTACTATCCAAATCTAGATCTGATGTAAAAAAATTGATACAACACCAACAATTGCATTGAGATAATCTATCTTTGTGCATAATGAGAGCAGCATTTGAAATCTTTAAAACTTTATTTCACCAGAATACTTAAAATCATGTGAATCAAGAGTACTCAAAGAAATTAAGTGCTACCTCAAATCTGGTATGCGCCGTACCTCATATAAGGTCCTAATAATGTCATCATACATCTTGATCTGAATGATTTCTATACCAACAGCCTTACAGGATATATAATTACTCATAAGTAAAATACCACCATCAATAGAATGATAAGTAGAAAACTAATTCTGATGAGGACATATATTATTAAAACATGCCAAATCAAGAATTCAAATATCTCTAGATAAATTGATAGATATTGAGAGGACATCAATACTATTAGAACTATCCATTGCTATACTAGTCAAATCACCAGCATTAATAGTATTATCAGACTTTCTTTTTCCTTTTTTTTTTTGAGTTTAAGACAATTAGATTTTCAATGCCTTTCCTTCTTATAGTATTTGCACTTGCCTTTCTTTTTTTTCTTTTAGATTTTGATCTATCTCTATTATTTTTTGAACTCAAACCCAAATTCTTTTTTTTTTTTTTTGATCTACCTCTAGTAATCAGACCATCCATCTGATTTTTGTCCCAAGTTTCAGATACCCTTTTCTTTAACTCTCTCGAGTTTAATGAAGCACTCACATCTTTCATAGAAAGAGTTTCCGACCATAATACAGTATAGTATCAACAAAATGCTTAAACAAGGGAGGTAATAAACAAAAAAAAATAAGGATTTGGTTCGCATCATTAATTTTCACATCAATATTTTTCAAATCCAAAATAATTTTATTAAATTCATCAAGATGGTCTTTAAGAAGCATACCTTCTTTCATTCGAAGAGTATAAAGTTGTTGCTTTAGACAAACCAATTTGTTAGAGACATAGTCATATAGATGCTCTCCAACCTAAGCTATAATACTATAGAAGATGACTCGTTCGCAATCTCTCATAGAGTCTCATTTGCTAGAGACAACTGAATCATATTGTGTGTATTCTCTATGAGATCATTATTATCTTCCTTTGACAACGTTGTTAGGAATGTATCTTTACTCTTTTATGCTTTTAGTAATTTTTGTTGAACTAATAGGGCTTGCATCTTCACTCACTAATGGTTGAAATTATTTTTTTGATTAAACCTTTCGATCTCGAATTTCATAGCAATCATAAAGAAATTACAAAAAAATAAATATAAAATTAATAGTTAATCAGAATCCAAAATAGATCTATCCAACAAATATGAAACCCAAGGCTTTGATACTAGTTTATTACAAGATTATCTATTAATTAGTATAAAATTCAAAATAACAATATACAATCTCATACAGAAAAAGAGGATACAATGATTTATATGATTCAACTTTTGGCCTACATCCACGGATGAAGATAGAGAGAGATTTCACTATACCAAATAGATGGAATACGAAGAGTATGTGGCGGTTTAAATAACAAATGATCACTACAAGAAAATAGAGATTTTACAATCGATTTTATGATCAAAAATTTTTGATTGAAATTTACGATCGATTTTGTGATCGATTTTACGATCGATTATTAAAAGAAATTAATATAGAGACCAAAAAATATTGATTACAAAATCGATCACAAAATTTTAATTTTACGTTCGATTTTATAATAAAAAATTTAAATATAAAAGTAAATTTATAAAATATTAATTTTATAAAATTTTGCAACTAATTTTATAACCAATTTTTCAGTCATAAAATTTATGATCGAAAAATTGATCATAATTTTTTCAACTAAAAAATCGATATAGAAATGCCAAAATTAATTTTTTTTAATTTAAAATAATTAAAAAAAATTTTTGATAAATTTTTTGATTGAAAAATTAATTTTTTTAGATTAATTTTTTGGTTGTAAATTTTTTGACTGAAAAATTAGTCAAAAAATATCAAAATTAATTTTTAAATTTAAAATAATTTTTTTAAAAAAAATTAATCAATTTTTTGGTCATAAAATTTACAACAAAAAAATTGGTCAAAAAATACCATAATTAATTTTTTTATTCAAAATAATTTAAAAATTTAGCGATCAGTTTTTCAATCATAAAATTAATTTTTTTTGACTAATTTTTTTATCATAAAATTTATAATCAAAAAATCAATCAAAAAATGACATAATTAATTTTTTTATTTAAAATAATTTAAAAATTTAGCGATCGATTTTTCATCATAAAATTAATTTTTTTCATCCAATTTTTGGATCATAAATGTATTTTCAATCAAATATATATATATATATATTTTTTGAATATTATATAATTTTAAAATTTAAAGCTCATCTTCATCATTCATTATTTAAATAATTACCGTTGGAGTATTATCATAAAAGATCACCTCAATCCGATAGCCCTATCTATATCGATCAATAAAATTTAATTTTGATGGCTACGAATGACTGTATGATGATCTGATAGATAGAGATTATAGATGAGTTCGAAAACTTACAATGATGATCTCGGTGATATTTATAGCATACTATCAAAATTTTACTTCGATCGAATATCATTATCATGGTTAATTTAGCACAGGATGATTTAAATCGTTAAATAAAAAATAAATGATTAAAAGGCCAAACAATATCTGATTATAAGATAAGTTTTTAGATAAATGATTTTTGCTACTATTTTAATCATTTGTATGGTGGTGATCGTAAAATCTAAATCATGCATATATAAATCATTGATATTAAGCAGATTTTACAAAAGCACAAATATAATTACCTAAGAACTTTAAGAATGAATATCAAAAAACATATAGTTTTAGATCATTCATATATGTATGATTTAAATTTTACGATCACCACCATACAAACGATCAAAGTAGTTGCAAAGATCATTTATCTAAAAAGTTACTTTATAATCGAAAATCGTTTGATCTTTTGATCATTCATTTTTTATTTATTGATTTAAATTATCTCATACTAAATTGATCATGATAATAATGTCTGATTGAAGTAAAATTTTGATAGTATATTACAAATATCATCGAGATCATCATTGCAAGTTTTCGAACCCATCGATTATCTCTATCTATTAAATCATCATACGATCATTCATAACCATCGAAATCAAATTTCATTGATCGACATAGTTAGGGCTACCGGATCGACTTGGTCTTTTGTAATGATACTCTAACGATAATTATTTAGATAATGAACGATGAAGATGGACTTTAAATTCTAAAATTATATCATATTCAGAAAAAAATAAAAAAATATATTTGGTTACAAAATATATTTATGACTCAAAAATTGGTTGGAAAAAATTAATTTTATGACCAAAAAATTGATCTCTAAAATTTTAAATTATTTAAATAAAAAAATTAATTATGATATTTTTTGACTGATTTTTTATCATAAATTTTGTGATCGAAAACTTGATCGATAAAAATTAATTTTACGATCAAAAAATTGATTGCTAAATTTTTAAATTATTTTAAATAATAATATTTAATTATGGCATTTTTTGATCAATTTTTTAATTGAAAAATTTATGATCAAAAAATTAATTATTAAAATTTTAAATTATTTTAAATTATAAAAATTAATTTTGATATTTTTTTATCAATTTTTTGATCATAAATTTTTTTTAATTTTTACAATCAAAAAATCGATCGTAAATTTAAATTTTAAAAAATTTTAGTTGATGTTTTTTTAGTGATCGTGATTATTTTTTATAAATGAAAAAAAAATTTATAAGCCGCCCCAGCCCTAGCGCCATCCCAGCCATCCTCGATCCCAACTTCCCCTCTCTGGCCCACCCTCCCCTCTCCGATGATCGTCCGCTTGGTCTACCCACGTACTTGGCCCACCACGACGGCCCCCCTCCCCTCCCGGACGAGCGCCCCCGACGACCTCCCCTCGTTGGCCCACTGCGATGGCCCCCCTCCTCTCCTCGGTTACTGCTCGCGACGACCTCCCCTTGCCGGCCCACCGCGATGGCTCCCCTTCCTCTTCCCGGTGATCGCCCGTGATGACCTCCCCTCGCCGGCATGCCACGACGGCCCCCCTCCCCTCCCCGATCTGCGATGCCCCCTCCCCTTCGGCCTCCCCTCATCTGCCCGCCCACGACGGCCTCCCTTCCCCTTCTCCTTGTTGCCACCTATTGCTGATCTCCATTATCGGGGGATTGGAGGCGGCACGGGCAGTCGGAGGACCGGGGTGAGGTGCTGGAGGTGCGGAGCAGTGCTCGGGGGGGAGGTTGCGGTGCCGGAAGCACAGAGCAGCGGTCGGGGGGATGCGGTGTCGGAGGTGCGAAGTAGCGACCAGCGGTAGTGTGGTGGCCAGGGGGTAGCACGGGCGGTGCGGATGGCTGGGGGTAGGACGGGCGGTCGAAGGACGGTGCGGGTGGCCAGGAGGCAGCATGGGTGGTGCGGGGGTAGGGTGGGCGATTGGGGTGGTGCCAGTGGCTAGGAGGCAGCGCAGGCAGTGTGGATGGTCGGAGGGCAGGGCGGACAAACGAGGGATGGTGCGGGTGTCCAGGGGGTAGCGTAGGTAGCCAACGGGCGGTGTAGATGGCCAGGGGGCAGTGTGGGGGGTGGGGTGAGGGCGACGATGGAGGCGGTACTGTCGACACATGGGAGAAGGATGAGGAAAAAAATAAATAAATAAAATATTAAAAAAATTATTTAAAAATATTAATAATTTATTATTTTATAAAAATAAAATATAAAAAATAAAAATAATATAAATTTAAAATATAGAATAAAAATTAATGATCGATTTTGCAACTAATTTTGAAAATTTAAATATTATAAAAAATAAATAGCGATCGATTTTTTAGTTAAAAAATTTAAAAATAATTAATGATCGATTTTATGATTGATTTTTTTGATAAAAATATTTAATAAAATTAACGATCGATTGTGTTAATAAAAATTTTTTTAAAAAAAGCTATCAATTTTTTTTAAAAATGTATTTTTTAAAAAAATTTATGACTGAATTTTTGATTGATTATTATTTAAATTTTTAGTTTAATATTTTTTATTAATTTAATGGTTGATTTTTTAAAAAAATATTTTTTAAAAAATTTATGATAGAATTTTTGAATGATTCTTATTTAAATTTTTAGTTTAATATTTTTTAAATTAATTTTACAGTCAATTTTATGATCAATTTTTTTAAAAAAAATATTTTTCAAAAAATTTACGATCAAATTTTTGATCAATTTGAAATTTATAAAAAAATTATAATTTTTTAAATTATTTTTAGAAATTAGAAACCATTTTTTTATAAATTTTTAATTTTTAGAAATTAAATAATTTATTTTTAATATTTTTTTGAAAATTAGTAATTAATTTTTTGGTTGGAAAATTGATCGCAAGTTTTTAATTTTTTTAAAATTTTAATAATTTTTTTCAATCGGTAAATCAATCGTTAGATTTTATGATCGAAAAAAATCGGTTGAAAAATATTTTCAATCAATTTTTTTGAGATCAAAATTTGATCACAGAATTGGTCGCTAAATTATTAGTGATCGATTTTTGATTTTTAAAAAAATCAAAAATTCAAATGGACCAAAATTCATAACTGATCGAGTTCGTATCGTATCGTAGATCATACTAAAATTCATGCCACACTCAATAATATTAGCCCTTTCTATACTATTTTTAGCTTAGTTACAAAATAGACGAAGCTAAAAATCATCTAATATGATGATGATGATGATTTCGAATATGAAATCCTGCATGCCTTAATCATCTTTGAAGGAGCCATGAAAGTTGTGGATTTTAAAATCCGAAGAATGGAGGTATCCATTGAATCTGTAATCGAGAGAAAGGTAAGCTACCAGCCAGTGCTGCAGTAACCCAACTTCCTAAAGGATTGAAGCAAGGAGCAGACAATTTCTCCGCATATTTAAAAACCAAACCAACGGAGTGATGGGCAGTAGATCTTGGATTTAAGGTAGTTTGCTGAAATATACAATGATTTCTGTACTTTTCCCGTACTTCAACAGTTAGATTAATTATAGTTGCCTACGTAATACTCACATGCATTGCCCTGCAGAACAGTAGTTGATCATTGCAAAGACTATGTTGCCACCAGCCAGGCAATTTTTTTTCCTCGTCACCGAAATTTTGGTACGGAGTTGTGGACGAAATGTGATTTGGATTTTTAGTAATTCAGAAATCCCATAATTAAGATGGCATCATCACTGCTGTCTGTTCTCCTTGACGCTTGTGCAAGTATCAACGCGACATGATGACGGTCCCGTGTCCCCAAAAGCGATGTCCAAACGTTCCCAAGTTTGCTGCCGCACGTCGGGTGGCGGTGGATCCTCCGTATCTTGGGAGCCCAGCTGAGATTCCATGCATGACGATCCATCATATAATGAATGATGCATATCATATATCACACCATATAATTTACAGCAGAAGATCTACGCTCGGTATCAGGATTCCTATTCCTCCTATCGATTTTTCACTGGTTATATTTTGTGGTCCTGCAGGGATCATCAGCCATTTCCCCAAAGCGATGATAGCCGGCAGTGCGTAAAATAGTGGCCTAATACGGGATTTTGTGGACTTCCACAAATGGGATGTACACGTGCGCCGATAGGAAAAACTAGCAGATTGGAATACGGCTGAGCAAAGATCAGATTGAAAGAAAAATTTTATCAAATCAAACTTAATTAAATTAAAAAAAATTAATTTATTATCTACTATTTATCATATATAAATTATTTGAAATCGAAATGAATAATTTATATTGGATTCAGATTGATTATATCTACAATATTAGTTCAATATTGATTTTAAATCTGATGTTAGTTTACTTAAATTTATTTATATTTTTTTTAATTAATTTAATATAAAAAAGTTTAAAGTTATAAATTTTTGGGCTTATTTAAGTTTATAAATATAGAAATTGAATCGATTATAAATAATTAATTTTTTTTATAAATTTTAATTTAATTTTATTTAATTTATATCTTTCGATCAATCGAAATTGATATTCATTCGATTGGATTGGATGGTTTCTTTGTGTTTTGATTGCTTGCTCAGCCCTGGATCGGAAGGTGTTGAGAAGGCATGTGAGAGTAACTCAGTGGTGCTTTCGGTGTCAACGATGCAGCGTGCGCGTGCCGAGTTGGCCCGGTGCTGGATCGTTTTCTCCGTTGATCCAGATGCATTTTACTATTCTTCTCCACTTGGTCACGGTTGATGGGCTGATGGTGACTTTCAAACGCTTTCAGTTCTTATTAACTTGGAAGCTACGCACTTTCTTGCGGGAGGATGAATGGTTTTAGTATGATGTAGGGGCATGACCTTATTCTTTTTCGATTTTCAGAAATTTAATTTATTTTTTAATGAAAAGGAGACTAATGAAGGGGAAACCTTAGTCACCTAAATTTTATTCCAAGAAGAAAAAGATTTACAGGAGAATGAGGGAGGATGTACCGAAAAAAGAAACATGAAAGATGGAACTTGTCACAACATCTCAATAAAATAGTGCATTTAATGAAACTTCAAGTGATCTCAGTTCATGAATTAAGATAGACTAAGGCTTACAGTCATTTATTATAAAGAGAACGAACTTCAAAAGAATGATTCGAAGTTCTTACAGAGTGGAATCATGCATTACCAGAGATAGATCTTCCAAAGAACAAGGCTTTTTTTCAAATAAGCCAATTCATTGGAGATCCTGCGGATCCATTTTTTTTCCTATTCAAAAATCAGCCTTTTATCTCTATATTTTCATATCGAGAATTCTTTGCAGATGAAGAGATATCAAAGAGGCTTATTACTTACCAAATAAATTCTCTTAGGTTGCGTTTGATAGCCAGCAATCTATCTAGATTGCTGGTAATTTAAAAAGACCCCACCAGATTACCATGTTTGGTATACCCTTTAAGTGGTAATCTGGATTATCTTCGTTATCTGGATTACCTCTTAGAAGATAACCTGGATAGCTTTGAGGAAAGATGGCTATCTAGATTACCAGAAATTTGGTAATGTTGTAATAATATTTTTGGACAAAAATATCCTCAAAAAAATTACGTGCCTTTTCTTCCCACGACATTTTCTTCTCTTCTCCCGTAACCCTCGAGAATGCCCTAGCCATCCAAATCTCCGTCTCTTGCATCCCCTCCAGTCAAATTGCCACCGCCATTTGGTTTGTTTCAGTCGTTGCCGGCGACCTCCCACCGTAATGGTAATTTTTTTTTCTTTCTTCTTGGTGTCACTATTTTTTTCCCCTTTTTTTTGGATGGATTGTCTCCATAAGCGTCGGAGGAGGGAGAGGTTAGGGGAGAGGCAGTTGGCGTCGAGGAAGGGAGGAGGGTGGGGGCGCCGGGGTTGCGGGCGCGGCGGAGGGGATATGCCACCGTCGGCATCCAGGATGGAGGAGGAGGGGGGTTGCAGGCACGGTGAAGCGGAGATGCCACCGTCGGCATCCAGGAAGAGGAGGAGAAGGGCAGGTGGGGTTGCGGGCGCGGCAGAGGGGAGATGCCACTGTCGGAGGGGATGGGGGGTGGGTTTGCAGGGGTGGTGGAGGGGAGTTGCCATCGTTGCAAGGGCGGGGGAGTGGGGTTGTAGGCGTGACAGAGGGGAGATGCTGCCATCGGGGGGAGGGTGGGGTTGCGGGCGTAGTGCAGTGGAGTGCCACCATTGGAGGGTGGGGGAGTGGGGTTGCGGGTGCGGTGTAGGGGAGTGCCACTATCTTGGGGCGGGGGAGTGGGGTTGCGCCCGCGTGGCAGAGGGAGATGCCACCATCGGAGGTAGGGTGGGATTGCAGGGGCGGTGGAGGGGAGTTGCCACCGTCGGGGGGGGGGCTAGCACGGTAGAGGAGAGATGCCACCGTCGAGGGCGACAAAGGTGAGATGTTGTCGGGAGTGTGGTTGCGGGCATGGAAGAGATGCTGGAATTTGGTTGAAAGTAGTTTTTTTTTTATAATTGGGTTGAGAGTGGGAGGTGGGGGTGGGGTGTTGGATAGGGGTAGATGTGGTGTTAAAATGGTGGAATCGTGGCAAGGGTTTTGCACCGATCATGAAGATAAGGCTGTGGAGATGCTGGGATCGTAGAAGTTAGAAGAGTGCAGGAGGGGAGAGGAGAGGAAGGAGAAGGGAGAAATGATACTGATTTTTTATGAGAGGATTTTATTGTGGTCATGGACTCAATAGCTATTGTTTGGACTTAATTTTTTAATAATTTTTTTATTTATCATCCTATTTTAATTTAATTTTTTTTGAAATATTTTTTTATGATAATACTATGATTTAGATGGATCAATTGCCAGAGGAGTTGCTTCCAAAATTGGCATCTATTATTGCAATGTACATCAACCTTCATAGGGCCATTATTTCATTAACTGGTGTATTACATACATATTGTACTTATTTATTGATTAGGAGAAGAAACAAGGGAAGAAGAATTGATCTTGGTAAGTATGATAGACACAAGATTAGAAAAATTAGTTTAAGGAGGATTATATTTGATTCTGAGTTGGCATGTATAGAAAATATGCGTATGGATAGGAGATGTTTTCATGCATTATGTGATATGTTACAAACTACTGGGAGATTGTTGAGTACCAAAAATATATGTATTAAGGAGATAGTTGCTATATTTTTACATATATGTGCTCACCATGCTAAGAATAGAGTAATTAAAAGATAATTTGTAAGGAGAAGGGAGACAATCAGTAGATAGTTTGCAGTTATGTTAAAGTCTATTCTTCTTTATCATGAAATATTACTCAAGGAATCAGAGCCTGTACTTGGTAACTCAATTGATTACAGATGAAAATGGCTCAAGATAATTTTTCTAATTAAGTGGATAAATATTTGTTAATTTTAAATTATTTAAGAAATATCTTATAATAATAATATATTTATTTTGTTGTAGAATTGTCTAGGTGCCTTGGATAGGACATATATTAGATGCACTGTCTTTGATATTGATAAGCCTAGGTACAGAACAAGAAAAGATGAAATAGCTATGAATGTTCTAGGAGTTTGCAGTCAAGATATGCAATTCATTTATATTTTACTTGGTTGGAAAGGATCAGCTGCAGATGGTAGAGTACTACGAGATGCTTTATCTAAAAGAAAAGATTTAAAAGTGCCACAAGGTAATAATTTTAGTTATTTTGAACTTGTTTTCTAACACATATGTTAAACTTAATTTCTAATAAGATTTTTATTTATGTTAGGTTATTATTACTTGTGTGATGCTGGATATACAAATGCAGAAAGATTTTTAACTCCATATAGGAATCAACGATGTCATTTAAATGACTGGAGACAAAATCATCAACCAACAACACCACAAAAATACTTTAACTATAGACACTCATCTGCTAGAAATATCATGAAGAGATGCTTCGGATGTCTTAAAATGAGATGGGCGATTCTTAGAGGAAAATCATTCTATCCAGTAAAGACATAAGCAAGAATTATTAGTGCATGTGCTCTTATACATAATCATATTAGAAGAGAGATGTCAATCGATCCAATTGAGGATGAGGTGTCTGATGTCCTTTCGATAGAAGAAAATGGCAATGAAGGAGAAATAATTGATCATATTGAGAGTACAAATGCTTGGACTCAATTTAGAGATGACTTGGCATAAGAAATGTGGGACCAATCCAGAGCTTGATGTATTTTGTATGTTGCATTACTATTTGATGTATTCGAGACTTTTTATTTATGTTTTGTATTTTGGATATTGTTTTCGGACTGTTTGTCTTAATGATGCACTCAAATATCATCTTGTTATCATTATTTGGAATTTTTTATTCAACTTATTGTTATTGTTATTTAGATTTGTAATATAAACATCTCTTGTATTTTGTATTGAATAATCATCTTGTAGATATGGATGTTTCTTCAAGTCAAAAAAGGAACCAGGGGAAGAAGCATCAATGGAATGCGGAGCAAGATGCCATACTAATTGGATGTTTGGTTGATTTGAAGAATGATCCTATGTGGAAGGGAGAAGATAGTAATTTCAAGCCTGGGTTCTTATTAATTTCAAGCCTGAGTTCTTACTCCAATTGGAGAAGATGATTGCAAACAAGATACCTAATTGTGGCATCAAGACTCAGCCACATATTCAGTCAAGGTTCAAGTTGTTGAAATAACAATATGGTGCTATTTATGATATGTTGAACACATCAGGATTTGGATGGGATGATACAAGAAAATGTATTACTTGTGATCAAGATGTATGGGACACTGGGTCAAGGTAAATGCACAACATATTAATTAATTCTCTATTTCTATTTAATTTTTGATGTCTTAGTTATAGTTTGCTAAATTTATATTGGTTTGTTATAATAGAGTCATCCTCAAGCATCTGGTCTTCGGAACAAGCCATTTTATACTTGGAGGAACTCTCGATCATATTTGAAAAAGATCGAGCAATTGGTCAGAGAGCTAAGGACCTTGCAGATGCAGCCGTTGAAATTTTTACAGATGTAATGAATAGTGAGGAGGTCCGATTTATAGATTCTACTGGGTTTGAAAGTAATAGCCCTATTCCCCAAACTCCTATTGGTCATCCTCAATAGAGTACTTCATCTCAAAATCCTTCAAGGTCAAAAAAAAGAAAGGTTTCTAATGATGAAGAAGTTGCTCTTATTGGCAATTTGATTGAAATTGTAGGCAATCTTGAAATAATGTGTCAAGCTTCAAGTAAAGGTATTGATAAGTTGGCAGATTATTTTCAATTTCTTGCATATGATCAAGAGTTGAAGAAGGTTTATGAGGCAATAGCTGAGATTGAAGATTTAGAGCTGCATGAGTCATTGATGGTTAAAGCTGGATTGCTAATTGCTCGTGATAGTGCAAGTCTTACTTACTTCTTTTCATTACCTCAGAGGTTGAGAAAATATCATGTATTGGATGTCCTTGGTTTGGGACATGGTTAGGACATCTATTTTGCTAGATGTGGTTGTCTTTGATGCTATGGTTGTTTGGTTGGATTATTTATGGTATTTTGGTTTGAATATATTAACTTTAGATTTTGGTATTTTGATATTTTGACAGGCTAGCGGATAGTTTTATCAGTAGTTTTGGATTTAAACATGTTAACTTTTGTGATGTGTAGTTGTTTTAACAAACTACAAATGCTTTTTGCCGAAAGAAGTATAATGAAGTAATTTTGTTGGCTTATTTCAGTTGCCTTATTTCAGTTGTATTGTATAGTTATTTTTTTTGTACCCTGCCTTGGGAACCAGTTTTTTAATATTGTTAGCTTCTGCATCTCATGAATATTAGAAGACTTACATCCTTATTGGGCATTAGAAAACTGATTCATTCTATTTGTGTGTGGTGCTTTGAATTTTAAATGGTTTCTACAATGTCCTATGAGTATTTGGTATTGGTTTTATGCTATACCGATCCCATGATAACAAATTTGCAGGGGAAATGGCAGTTCTCCCAAAACCTTAATATATGAGATGCCGTTCTAGGAATTCTAGTGATTGTGAGATGAGAATGAGAATTTAAGAATCGTCAGACAGTAATTGAACTGCTCATAGACAGTACCATTGGAGGGGTTTTGGGGCTTCTTCTTTGTACTTCTGTTGCTTGGCTTGTCGGATTGTTATTTGGCATCTGCATTCATGGTAGCCCTAGTTGTATTTTCCAATAAGCTTTTTCTCTTTTGTTTTTGGCATTTTGGCTTGTGATATTGTTGTTAGGAATCTTTTTGTTTGGTATTTTTATCTTGGACTTGTCATATTTGAAGGCATACCTTTGGTTTTGGTCCCGAAGGCTTCTATGCTTGGCTAAAGCATCATTTGTCATTTGGTTTCTCATTCACTGATTGCTGATTTAATTAAGCCTTATTCTTTAAATAATTAAAAAAATAAAAATAAAAAGGAAAGAATTAAGCTCACATTGCCGTCCAATAGCCATGATGCTAGGATGATATTGAGTGTAAGTCATAGTATATGAACTTTTAATATATTTGACTTAGCGATATTTTAGAAATTTAATTTTAAATTACCAGTAATATGCTTATCATACCAAACATGTTAATTTAGATTTTCAAAAATTTTACTGCAATATTATCTATTTGTACCAAATACAGTAATCAACATTATTAGCAATCTATCCAGATTCCAGATAATCCAGATTACCTAATAATCTGGATTACTAATGCACCAAATGTAATATTACATCTATATATAAATGCAGATTCATCAAGAATATACCAAAAAAGTACTTCGAATTGTTGATTCATCAGAGATGGCTTAGAACCAATAATTCATTATCTAATGAATCTTTCCATTCTAATGTTCTATTCGAAGGTTATCAGTATTTATCAAATTTATTTCTATCTAACGGAATGCTACAATGCCAATCCAGATTTAGGTAGGCTTCTTTGAAGCTTACAAATGTGATTATAGTATAAAATTACGCAAACCACTCCCATGCGGCAGCTACGAAGGTTCTAACCACTTTCTCACCAAAACGTGGATCCAACGGGAATCCGTTACGACGACTAAACAAAAGTCAATAAGAGCTGGTCAGTCTTTTAGCCACACAAGTTAGTTGACGTATAAAGAAAAAAAAGACGACGACCGAGAGAAAGCATCGATTATAGAACATTATATAATTGGCCCAATACACTTTCAAAGATGTCCAAAGACCAATCAGAAGCATCGGTCCCGCGAGAAAATCCCAATGAAAAGTCTTAACAAATTGTACCTTTTCAGATATCCAAATTCGCGTTACGGCCTACAAAATATCAAGCACGCAGAAAGTCATATCCAAAGCGGTTCCTAACGATTAAAATCCCTCAATTTGACGTTTCAGCATCAGTAGATTCTGCTGGCTTTGTGCATCGGTCCTTGTTGTACCAAAACGATAAAAAATAAAATAACTTACAATTTGAAATAAAATGAGAATATTTAAATTACTGATTTAATGGGGTAGGAAGAAAGGATATGTATTGCATCGGTCTGGGTTGAGTCAGATGGTTAGATGCAAGAACGATTGCCGGATTCCTTAAGCAATCCTTTGAATGGCCTACCAAAACGAGTTGGCTGATTTATTTGGAAATGCACACTGTCATATGAAAAAACTATGATCAATATAAATAATTTAAATAAAATTAAAAATAAAGTTATTTTAAAGACTAGTTAAAGAAGTTTATTCAGGAGATATTTTGTATTTACATATTAGTTCCTGTCTTTTCCATATTTATATTATATAAATTCTGAAATCTTATAACTCACCGACCATCCATGCTTACATTAAGTAAACTAGTAAGAATGAAATATCCTAAATATTTCTTAACAACATTTGTTTCTAGTTCTTCGGCTTATCTCTCGCTTATTGATCCCAAACAGCCAAATCTCATATGACAAGAGGGCAAAGTAAGTGAGAAAACACTAAGTTCGGTTCTTATAAGATCTTGAAATATGGATAATTTTGTTTTCTATAACCCCGATTAATCTTGACCTGTATTCAATCCGCAAAAAGATTGATTTGTACAAACAGCAAACGTTACAGAAATTTTTATATAAATATAAAAGATAACAATTAATATATAATATATAAGCAAGAAAAATTCATGAATTAATATCTAAAACTGAGAAAAATAATTTAAAGCGGAGGCTTATCATTAGACCACCAAAAAAAAAAAAAAAAAAAAAAAAAAAGGCCGACTCTCGACGCCATTACTGGTGATCAAAACCTTTCACCATTTAAAACAAGTAAACAACTAAAAATTATCCAATAAATATAAACATATATATTTGCGGATGATAGAACGCTTGAAGCACGCAAGTCCATTTCATCTATCCATCTTATCAGAAGAAGCATCAACGGGCCGGTCATCCCTGCAGTAGCCGCACAAATCACGGTAGCGGTGTGCATGACCGATCGAAATCATTACAAGAACTTGGACAGAAGAGTTTGATGTATTTACACTCTGCAACCATTGGCCTGCCAAGAAGAAAACTCGCCCGGGATCGATGTCGATCAGGCATGTCCTCGTGACTGATAGAGCTCCATCCTACCTTTGGCCTCTGGCAACAAGGAATCCACCCTCGGGTCCTGCACCATGCTCCCCTGCTTCGAAGCCCAGGCGAGCACCGCAGGGACCCCTGCCTCTGCGAGTCCCTCACTCTCCGGTACGTTGAGGGCGATGTAACACAAGAGGATCAACGCCTCGGTCTGGACCAGATCCCCAAAGTACACCAGCTGGACGAGGTGTTTGGCCCCTCCGGCTTCAATGATGGCCTTCGAATGCTCGACGCGAAGGAAATTCTCCTTGCACGCGAACTTGGTCAGGGCAATCACCGCCTCCCTCGACACGATGGCCTCCCTCTCGTCCATTAGCCGCACCAGCGGCCCGATGATCCTCGTCTCCGTCGCCCGGAAGGTCCTCGACAGGCACCCGACAGCCGTGATGCTGGGAATCAGAAGCTCGTTGAAGACGCCCTTGTCGGCGATCCGAAGGAGCTGGTCGACGACCGCCTTGGCGGCCGGCGAGGTGGGCTTGAAGGCGGAGCGGCGGAGATCAGGGTTGTGCTCGGCGACGCGGGCGATCTCCATGAGCGCCATGGCAGAGTGGTAGCGCACGTCGCCGGAGCCCTTCTCGAGGAGGACGGCGAAGCAGAGGAGGGCGCGGGACTCGGTAATGCGCTTGCAGATGGCCGGGTTGTTCTTGGCCAACCACCACAGCGCCTTCGCCGCCATGGCCTTCATCTCGGCCTTGGTGGCCGGGTCCTCCGCCTCCCTCCCCTTGGTCCCGAATCCGGAGGACAAGTGGGGCTTCCAGGAAGGGACGGCGCCGTTGGCAGTTGCGGTGGCGTATTTGGAGGATTTGGCGGAGGCTATGGTGGATTGAATCACGGAATGGATCTGGGACCGCGCATTGGGCTTCCGGAATTGGCTGCTGCTACTGCTGTCGTCTTCCGGTTTGGGGGTGTAGGAATTGGCAAGTTGGTTGTTCGCGGTGGTGGCGAGGACGACGGAGTGGATGGACGTGGCCTTGGAGGAGGGGATGATGGAGTACCTGCTGTGCTCCTGAACGGTCTCGAAGGCAAGGTGGCCGACAAGATGGCGGATGACGTTGTTCTGGGCGAAGAGGTCCTGGCAAGCGGGGTGGTTGGCGGCGAGCTCGGCGACGGCCCAGGCGGCGGCCGCCTGGGCTCTCATTGGCCCCCCGTCCTTGAGGAGCTTGGGGAGGGCGGAGCAGACGCCGGCGTGGAGCATGCGGTCGACGCCCTCCGGGTCGCGGCCGAGAAGGCCGAGGGCGCGGGCGGCGTTCTCCTGGCCGTCGGCCCGGCCCTCCCTGACGAGGCGGAGGAGATGCCCCACGCCGTCCTCCTGGATGATGAGCTTGGCGTAGTGGAGGTTGTCGCGGGCCAGGGAGGCGAGGGAGGCGGCCGAGTCGGAGCGGGCATCGAGAGAGCCCGTGTAGAGGGTGGCGATGTGGCCCCAGATGAGGAAGAGGATAGGCTCGTTCTGGGCGATAGGGGGCAGCCCGTGGAGCTGGTCGTCGTCGGCCGCCGCGGTGGAGACGCGGAGGAGCCACGAGACGTCGGCGATGGAGTTGTCGAGCTGGGTGGCCATCTTAACGAAGGCGGTGGGGGGGATGATGGTGAAGACGCGGCGCATCAGGCCGTGATCTCGACACTTGGACGCCAGGCCCAGCGCCTTCTCCAGGACCAGCTCGGTGTCCAGCATGATGCGGTGAGCGGGCCGCTCGTAGAGCTCCCCCCGCGCGGCCTGCCGGAGGAGGGCCGCCAGCCTCTCGGTCTTGGCCTTGAGCTCCAGGCACTCCTGCCGGGACGTGGGCGCATCGCCCGCCAGCTTGGTCACCTGGTCCGCCAGCTGGATCGGCTTCGCCAGGATCTGCTTCACCCCGTCGCCCATCATCACATCTCCACCTCCGCCGTTCTAATTCCCCACCACCACTTGTTGCTCTTTAACTTCTCTTTTTCCTCCAACTGATCCGCCGATAGTGTGACTAAATCGAGGACCTTAGCCCTACCCTTCTTCTCCGACGGATACGGTGAGATATTTCTTAATCTCTGGGTCCTTGTGGGGAGGTTGGATGGGGTAGATGGGAGGGAGGGAAGAGGAGCACCAGGTCAAACGCGTGCCTTTTAACCGATATTTCTTTTATTAACATCCTTGGAAGGGAAGAAAGATCGAATCCGCTGCTCCGCTGACCGCCCATGACGGCTGGGGCGGTGGGAGAGCCACGTCTGACTGGGGTCTCGCTTGGGGTCACCTCCAGTTCCCGAAATTCGTCCCGCAGCTCCAGGTGGCTCCAACTATAATCAACATGAACTGGGGTTCTCCAAGCCATTCAACCGTTCCCGAAAGAAATTATTAAATACATTCATTCTACCGTAGATAAAATATTTATAAATTTTAATTGATTTTTTCTCATTTTATAATTAATTATGATCAATTTAAATTATTAATTAATAAAATATAATTAATATATAAATTTTTTATTAACTTTGTCTAAGTCCATCAAATAAGTAGGCCCGTGGAGACTAACGGGCAGTCCACCTGCTAATACGGTCGGCATCAGTTCATCAATGTCCGCCAGAAATAAGTAACGGGGCATTCATGTCCACCGGTGCGTGATTCGACTAACACCTGCCATCTGGGAAGCCAATTTTTAAGCATAGCCCAAACAATTTAACTTTTTAACAATGGCTTGGACATGGATCGGCGTATAATTATTGGGGCCACACCTATAACCATCGTCAACACGATGCACCGCAGGGTATCCGGGGTCAACTCGATAAACGTCACCACCAAAGACCTGTTTGGTCAAATTTTTGAGGAAATTTTTTTTAAAAAAAAAATTATTTTAAAAAAATATTTAGTCAAATTTATTTTAAAAAATAATTTATTTTTAAGTGGTGTTGCTTCTGGATCTTCCGACTTGAGGTCGACTGACGAGAATGGAGGAGCTCGACCGCTGAAGATTATAAGACCGAGGACAAACTTCACTAGAGCTTCACCCATTCCTCTGCAATAAAGTTCCCACCGGAGTGTTCTCCGATGAAGATCCTTCGACGCTCAAGTTAGAAGATTGGAGAATAAAGAGAGGAGAAAGCGTCGAATTAAATAGCATACCTGAAGAGTTTCGGAGCCTCTTTATTTATAGGGGAGGAGTTGGAGTCGTATCCGTTTCGGACTTTAACAGCTTTTCGAATTAGTCGCCCTGAATTGATTCGGAAGATTTCTTTTCTTCTTAGGAGACGGGATTGCGAAAGATTTCTCTTTATCCAAGTTTTTCGATTCGAAGGGAACGCAGTTTATGTAGGGATGGTTGTAGGTCGGTCGTTGACGAACTATGAACCTCTTCACATAGCTCGGCAATCGATCTGAGTCCGACAAGGATGAGGTATGAAGACTTATCTCATTTTGTCAGGAGGCGATCTTCAGTCGGTCGGTTGGAATTGTAGGTCGGCTTAAGTGGACCTACAGGTAACCATGGGCAAAGTGTCGCGTTGTTCCACTCAGACGATCCATTGGAATAGATCGACGGCCGACCTTAAATAGGTCGAGGCCATACCAGCCCCGTTCCACAATAAGTGGTAGCAAAAATAATTTTTCTACTGTAGAAAGAAAGCAGAAAATTAAAGGTTCTCCTTGGAAGTAGAAGCAAAAAATTAATTTTTTTAAGTTAAAAATATTCTTACTCAAAATTATTATTTATCATAACTATCTCTATTTATTTTTATCTAATGCTTTCATTATTTAGTGAATGATGTATTTTGATGTATTTTAAAACATGTATATTATCGTATAAAAATGATGTAAAATATTTAATATATATTATCTTTAGTTCAATTATATTTATATTAATTAAAATTTTAATATATTTTTATTTTAATTAAATAAAAAATAAAAAAATTAAATTAAAATTAATTATAATAAATATTTAAAATTATTTATTTATTTAAATAATATTAATTATAAAGTAAATCTATATATATCTGTTTTCGTAATTTGATAGTCAAAAATATTTTTTTGTAAAAAATTTGTCAAACATAAACTATTTCTTAAATACTAATAAAAATATTTATTAAATAATTTTATCAAAAATAAACTATTTTTTTCTCATAATATTTTTTTTAAAATTTTATTTTAAAAAATAATTTTAAAATAAATTAATTTTTATAGTTTGGTCAAATAGGTCCCATCAGCAATGGAACTACAAGGGTCCGTGGGTCAATGTGTTTTATTAGCTTCAGGTTGAACGAGTTCAGATCAAATTTTTATATCATCTTCAACCAATTTATGTCGGAAGCAAGCCAAGATTTTCCATTTGTAAGCTTCTAAACAGCCCTATCTTATGGGTTTTCTATTCATGCCCGAGAGATTGAACCTCGTCCCATCCCTAAGGGGAGATGGTGCCAATTAAAGTTGAACCAAGTGATGTTGGCCATCTCGTTAATCCTCAGATAACACACAAAACCCAAATTCTTGCTAAATGGATATCCTATTGCAAATGCCTACTTATGCCCTGCCTGTAGCTGAGAAAAAGCTAAAATGATTTTGGCATCGTCGTGCATCACCCAAACAAAAGCACTGCATCTTTTAGACATTGCGTTTAACCCTTGAAACAAAAGCATGATTTTTTGTGAATTTCTAGGTGATGGAGGGCTTCTCATAGAGGTTATTAAATAGACTTGATATACTATATATGCTGTAGACAGAAATAATTAAAAAAATATCACATCAGTATTTTAAATTAAAAAATTCTGTAATCATCTTAACAAATCGCTATTTAACCATCTTAATACTGTTATTAGGATAGTTGTAGAATTTTTCAGTTAAAAACATTGGTGTGGCATTTTTTTTTCTTTTACGAGTATAAATGAGAGAAGTAAGGCACTTCCCAATGTTTATTTATTAAGTTGTAATAGGAGCACCGCACAAACTGCTGACAAAAAAGATGGTGTGCTCTCTCTCTAGACACAAGGTGGTGATCCTTTCTAGTAAAATGATGATTTTTAAGATAATTCTAGAAGATGCTTGGTTCGCAATTGGACTCGAAATTGAAATGAAAATCAAAATAGATTAGAATCGAAATTGAAATAAACTAATTCTCTGAAGTATTTGGTTTATGACTGAAATCGAAATCAGAATGAAAATTTAAATCCATAAGAAAGAGTGAGGGTTGAGTTTTAGATAGATTGAGCCATTTTTATTCCATCCTGAAATCGAAATGGAACTTCTTTCAACCAAGCGATTGGAATGGGAATCATCAATTCTTATTTCGATTTCGGATCCCTATTCCTCCCAACCAAGCACCCCTCTATTCTATTGTTGAGAGCTTAAAATATTCAGCTGATGATAAATAATAACTGACTTCTTGAGGAGACTTTTCTTTATGTCGATGTGGCATTTTTCTATTAGCATTATTTTTTGGTAAGCAAAACAAGATTTGGAGGGGGTGCCCGACGTAGCTACCTTCACTGGAGGTGACAATGAGGCTCCAAACTCCACTGAAGAATATTCAATTTATGGGCTAATTTAGTTATGGGATCCTCCTTCCCACCATTTGGGCGAATCCAATGATGAGTACGTCATCCGATTTAAAGGGGGTGACCCGACGTAGCTACCTCCTCTAGAGATGACCATGAGGCTCTAAATAATATTTGATTCGTGGGCCAGTTTAGTTATGAGATCCTCCTTCATATCATATGGGCGAATCTAATAGATGAGTACATCATCCCAGCCCCACTATAAGCCGATAAACCAGATATCCTTTTCAGACCCCATGTCCAGATCTGTTCCATTGGTCTATTAGCATTGTTTAGCACATATGGTAGACTAAGTAAAGAATTCCTCTTTTTTATAGGGTGAGGTGCGTTTCAACTCTATTTTTAAAGTAGTTCCATCCTTTGAGAGGACCCTGTTGGCAAAACAGTCACGGGTGGAATTACTTTAATATTTTGCTGTCTTAATGATATTTAACTACAATCATAATGATAGTCTTAATTAATCTCTTTACATAAAAAGAAAAAAAAGTACACTATAATCATAATAATATTTAGTTCTCTTAATTTCTCTTTTCTGTACATGCTCACTAGTGATAGTGTGATGGAGGCTCACAGCGAGAGTCACAATGCCATTTTAACTACTCCTATTCAAAATGATGTAGAACATGATGCGTACATACAAAGGAACAGGAAATTTCAGCAAAAATGATTTGGCACGCACCATCAACCCCAGTTTGGGAAGCTATATAAAGATGAAATGACCTACATGCACTGCTCAGTCTTGAGACTATAGGCTTGTATGGTCCTTCTCAGAAAACTTATGGTTTAAGCCTTTCGGCCTTCCTGCTGATGTCTGGGGTCCTAGCAGCTCGTAAATCAATCAGATTATTTCTTCTTTACAAGACGAACACCTGGAAGTGGAACCCACGTATCTCTAATTTCAACTTCCCTACCTCCACTTCCATGCATTTGATGTCCATGGAAATGTGTGGAATTCTATTTGGGCATTCCCTTGTTATATGAATGCTACAATATTTGTTGGTAAAAGGGACAAAATAGAAGAAAGAAATTATCCTCCCTCCGACCTCTGTTTTCCTTTTTTTTTTTTTTCTTCTTCTTCTTCTTCTTCTTTCTTTTTCATCGGTCCTTTCATCATTCCCGTTAGAGTGGATTGACGGATACATAAAAATGAAATGGGGCGTCCATCATGCAACTCTCAACGTAAGAAGGAAAACGGCTTCAGAGCACCTTTCCATACTTAAATAACAATTTTCTTTAATTACATTTTGTATTGTAAAAAAAAAAACAAAAAACTTAGGGCATCTTTCTCCTAAAATATTATGAATCTCTTTTATAGAAAGACTTGGGGCATCTTCTACATTCAGAAGGCAATGTTGAAAATCTTTCTCCTAAAATATTATAAATCTCTTTTTATAGAATTTTATTATTTTATTTTAAATATTTAATTAATAACTTTCTGCATGTAGTTTAATTTTTTTTATTAAGTTTTGATATTATCTGGTTCAAGGTAAAATGTAGAAGATGCTATTTTTTTAGAGTATAATTCCCCCTACCAATATGTTGATGATGATCTTTTTTTTTTTTCAAGATATAACAAATTGCTTCATGAATGCACCGAAATGAAGAAGTATTAAGTCGAATCCAAGCTAGCTAAATTCAGATGTGTTGAAAATCAATAAATTTGATTGAAATAATCTCTTAATCTTTTTTTACATGAATATAATCCACCTCTCAAATACTTAATGGATGAACTTGAATTCACTCATTTATACTCTCAAATTCTTTTCTATAGTATTATTTAGATAGAATAGCATGTTATTCTAATTGATAGGAAGTATGATTACTTTTTTATTCATAGATGTGAAAAGATGAGTGCAATTAGATATTCACGTACTCTTTTATTTTCGATCATTAGAAAAAAAAATTTAAGTCTCTATAATAATCCATTTTATGCCTTCTAGAATTTCTATAGAATTTTAATAGAGGAGATGGAATCAGGAAAATAAAGATAAAAAAATTAAGTCTTATCTATTTAGAAAATTAAGTTATTTAAGAGTTTAAAATAATATTTTATATATAAATAGATTTATATTTAGATAAGCATTTAATATAAAATTCTAAAGTTTTGAATTAAATATTTATTAATAAATCAACAGGCTTTGAGGTAAGTCTTGTGGCAAGTCCTTTCCTATTTATCTCTTCCGGCAAGCTTCTCGGGACTTGAGATCTCCTCCAGATGCGAGTTACTAAAGGACAACCTGTTTCCCATCTACTAATGGCGAGCTTAACAGTGACATCCAGAACTCGTTTTCTATCATCATCTTCATAAAGAGATATTACCTTGTGATATTTGATACGTTGGCTTCTGTGGCCACGGAAGTCAAACAAATAGAGTGTCCTGGTATTCTGTGACAACAAACCATCCGAGCCCAAACAAACTTCTTCCATTTGCGAAGAAATGGAATACAATTGTCGCGCAATTTCGCTCTAGTTAAAGAATCTAAACAATGGGACCTCTTCTAAAAGGGATGGACCTCGAGATCGAGTGAGATGCAACTATATAACCAAGTTCATCTACATCCACGTTCTGACTAAGCGAACTTGAGAGGTTCCTAGTCTCCCAACTGATTGGGACAGAGAGAGAGAGAGAGAGAGAGAGAAGGGACGAATAGATTGGGCGGATGAGTGTATATGAGAGAGAGGGAGAGAGAGTTGAAGAGGAGGAAGGCGGAATAGCTGCCGGATGGTAGCAGAACAAGAAGTGGTGGCTGTCCCTCTTCAGGTGAAGAAGAGAAGAAGAAGAAGAGGGCGAAAGATTGTGGCGTTTTTACCCGAAAAAAAAAAGAAAAAAAAAAAGATTGGAGCGTTTGCGCAGAGGAGGGAGGTGGAAGGGAGTGCGGCTGGATTCCGATGAAAGAAGGGAGTGCTCGAGAGTTATTTCACTAGGTCCAGGCCCAAGCCGGGTTGGGCTGTGGACCCAGGTACTATATTGATGGTAGAGTCCATCACCATAGCTCCCTTACAATCCCATCAATCCATAACTCAAGGATGTCCATGTGGTATTACCGCAATCGAAGGGAGCTTGCTAAGACAATTATAAATAGGATCGATACCAAAAGTGGGGCTAGAAGATGATAACAGACTGAAACCGAGTGTTGAGTTGAGACAAGAAAGATCATCGCGTTCTCTCCCATGCATATTGTGTTCCAAAGTTCAAGTGAAAGATTTGTGCCTCTTTGCCTTCTTTTGTTGATAAACCAGCATCATTAAATTAATCTACAGTAAATACATCCATGAGCATCCGATAATAAAATATCTAATAATTTAAAAGAAATATCTATCACAAAAATAATTATATTTTTTTTGGATACCTTTGTTCAAATATTATAGCATTGTCGTATGGTATGGAAGTCTAAGTTTAGCAAAATTATATTAAAAAAAAAAATTTATGTTTCGGTTGATTGGGCAATTATATAATACATGCTTATTTTGAGCTATGGATCAAAGATGCTATGTCATGATTTGTAGCATGGGTTCAGCATAAGTGGAACGAGATTATCACTACGTTATAGCAAGTTTGTATGTCATATTTTGATTTGCCCTAAATCTAATGCCGATATGCTAAAGTGGAATTAATTGAAGCATCTAATATATATATATATCATTGCTTAGTTCCAAAATAATGAAAAATCTTAAAATTGTAAAATAACACCAAACATGCGGTCTTGCGTAGTAGGTGAATATGGAAGAATTTCAAAAATCAAATTTCACCTTATCGACATATGGTGGTGAACATTGAATGAATTTAGCCTATCTTCAAACTCAAATTTGCCGCTTAGTGACACTAATCTTGAAGTAAATCCTACTAACACCCATTCGTCTATAATGACATGGGCATCAAAAGCTTTGTCTCACGAACCGGTACAAAGGTTTCATGTTACAATGTTAAACTGTGTCTATCATTATATAAGTAAATTATGTGATGGTAAGATGCTACACATTAGTTTCTTAAATGATTCTTTCATATGTTATAAATATCGCATCACTCGAATCTCCATGAAAATTATTGTTCTTATGATCATTATTTATCTCAAAAGTAACTTTTCAATTTTTTATATAATTATTTAATAACAAATTTTATAATAATATCAAGATAGAAAATTAATAACTAATAATGCAAAAAATACTTTTATTTTTCTCTTCACTTTTTATTAGATAAAATAATATTGTTTTTTGACTGTACAATTATTTTTAAGGAGAACTTTGGGGTAAACAAATGAATTTTGAAAATTATAGATAAATAAAAATAACAAAATATTATAATAAAAATAGTATAAAAAAAAAAATCCTTACTTATTGGTGGGTGGCCCAAATGAATATAATAGCGACCACACGTTGTATCTTTTGTGTGAAAGAAGCATCATCTTCTTTGATACGAATCTACCGTTGGATCACATACCGTGCAAAGATGGATGAATCCATGTTTTAAATGGAAGATACAACCCCTCTTCCAATGTTATAACCGTCATAACGGTTAAATACCATCGTTTCAGACCATGGTTCCTTCGATGACCAACGAACCATGATTCCTTCCAGAATATTAGTCAAATGCGTTTGGATGCGCGGTCCTGATCGTGCAAGAATTCTCGTGATCAGCGATCCCAAGCTTCCTCATGCGCCGGTGGATGGAAAACGGACAAAATCACCGTCGTGGCCGTGCCCCCAAACCAAAGATGCTCTCGTGTCGGTCAACCCAAGGTCCCTAACTCTTGGATGGGGAAAAAAAATACTAAAAGAATCTTGGCGGTAAAAAAAAATCTTCCCTGTTATCTGTGATTGCTGCTATCCATTAACGAACCTTTGAGTACCAATCTCCTCGTGCCATTTGCCACGAAGTTTCTCATTTTATTTTAGCACCATGACTAGGTCCCAGAGCACTCCCCGGCAAAAAGCGTAGCCAAGTTGAAGCCCTACAAGTAAATGGAGCCTCCTCAGTCCTCATCTGTCCCTCTCAGCACCATGCTGGCACCGCGTCATGCCTATTATTTCTACCTTTCTCTATCTTCGGATCCATGTGCTTCAGCGTCATGTAATGGCTTGTATATGCTAGATAATAGATTGATTGGAGCTAAAGTCTCCCTCGATTTGGACGGCCATGCTCTAGAAGCCTAGAATCCTTCCAAACCCGGATAAAGATCGGAGAGGACCTATCATAAATCCATTCACATAGCATGCCTATTTTCCTAGAAAAATAAAAAATTGCAGCCACTCGGTCACTCAATATATAATCAACTACGATCGGCTCATATACCATGGAATACAGTGTACATGGCTGCCGTCAGAAAATAGACAATCGTGAAACGGCAACACCGTGAATGACAAGGCACACGATCGATCTCATACTGTCTTTTTATTTTATGACAGTTCATCTCTTGACGATGACCGCTCATGACTGCCTAATACGATACGATCGGTGCCGTGCACCCCACAAACGAACAGTGTTCTCATGTAATTGGCCCAAACCAAAAGTCACCGGCCCCACCCGACGGTGAAGTGGAGCCAATGGGATCCCCACTAGCTTTGAAGTCCCATTCACGCCGAGAGGGATGGGCCCCGAATCCCCTCTGGGCGGGAGTCCCATTGGATTGGCTATGGCTTGATTTCGTAATCTCTTTTGTCGTGTTAATGACTCGTTCGAGGGCCGCCCACTGACAAGGATGGCTCTTTCTTTTACGGGTTTACATGGCATTTTCTCCGTGCCTCTTGACTTGGCCTTCACAAAGGAAGCTCCAATGCTCCCCAGCTCCCCACCATTTCTCCATCTCGCACGTTACTCCGTTATACGCTGACTTATTTGCTTTCTCCTTGTCCTTTTTTTTTCCTCGGTACAACGAGGCCCCAAAACAGAAACAAAGAGTTAATATCTTACATAACACAGCCGTTGGGCGTTCTCTCTGTTTTTTTTTTGGTTGATCTCCGAGGAAATATTAAGTGAATATCACGTGAAATATGGGTTCAAAATATACCTAGATATTCTGGATTGGATTAGGTCTAATTTAGATCTAAATTAGATCAAGTTGATGATCCACCTCTTTATCTTAAAAAATAGTATATGATCCATTATTTTTTAAGAGCTACTGGGGAAATAAAAGTCCGATTTAAAATTTCGAACGTTGGATTTGCAATTGGATCAGACTCACACGCAAGCTTTAAAATTTAAAATGTTGTAGCCTCCTGAAATTGTACCAACCAGATATTATTTTTTTAGACTCCTGAAATAGTGCCAAGTAGATATGAAAATTTGGTCATATAGCTTTTCAAGCTCACCTTTTCAAACGCATGTAATTTGTCTTTGCTTTACTGCAATTTATCTTTGCTTTACTCAGGACTCATTTGATTTATGAAAAATATTTTTTTATTAAAATATTTTTCTAAAAAATTGATATTTGGATATATTGGAGATAAATTTTACTCCTGTCGAAGTCTAATTCGATGCTCTGCCTAATACAATCAGTAGCTACGGAAAAACTTCAGCAGATGGATCTTAGTCAAATCCTTACAGTCGGCTGAACTGCTAAGCCGGTCGAGCTCATTCGGACTTCTCAGCGGCCAAACTCCTCAGCGGTCATCCCTCAGCCGAACTTCTCAGCGATCGAGCTCCTTTCGAACTCCCAGTGGCCGAGCCTTAGCCGCACTCCTCCAGCCAGATGCTTACGAGAGCCGAACTCCCCTCCAAGCTTCCTCTTCGATCGGACTTCTTCAGGAGCCGGACTCCTCCCAGACACCCCCTTCGGTCGACCGAGCTCCTACCGAACTCTCCAGCGGTCGAGCCTTAGCCGCGTACCTCCAGCCAGACGCCCATGGGAGCCGAACTCCTTCCAAGCTTCCTCTTCAGGAGTCCGAACTCCTCCGAAATGGGCACACGTCGAAGCCCTTCAACCCTTCATTCAGCCCCGAGCGGCTCAGTATCAAGACAGTTGCATCCATCACCATCAGTCCGCCGCAAGCGATAGCGATCTGCTATCAGGCGGTAATGGCTGTCACCATCAATCCGCTGCAGACGGCACCTTTCCGTGAGACTGACTCTGCCGGACCTCGAGCGGCCCGCCAGCATGCAGCTACAGCTGTCATCATCAAGCTCCGCTATAAAAAGGACCCTCCAGATACGCTAATTCGGATCTCTAATTTTTTTGATCTCTAAGCTATCCTCTTTTTCTCCAAGCTCCGGAACTCATTTCCGAGCACTCCATTGTTGTTGGCCAGAGCTGACTTAATCATCGAAGGGTCCTGCCGGCCCCATCAGCTCCGCATGAAACTTTATTTTGCAGGTCTCCGATGGCGACCTCATCGGCCTCCACTCCAGCGGATTCCGACGACGATCACATTCTGCGTCAACAGATTGGCGCTGAAAGAAGGGAACGAACCTCCGAGGTTTCCTTATTCTTAAAGGAGTGCTCGGCGATGATTTCTCTCTTCTCACTCCAGAGATCTCTCTTCTTCCTCTTTAGAATTTCTTTCCAAAAAAATGTTTCCTAGGAGAGCCTTGACCCGACAATCGACGACCTCCGCGACCCGATCCCGTTCGAATCCGTCTGCTCCCGCTCCAGCCCCGACGACTCAGGCTCACCCTGTAGCCGCGGTGGATGCGGAGCAGTTCAACCTGCTCATCCAGCAGGTTCATGGTCTTATGGAGGCAATGCAGGCGGTGCAGGCCATGCACTAGCAGGCCTCAGTACCAGCTCAACCGACGCGGGATTCTCCAGAGTCGTATGGTCCAGTCCAGGGGCGACCGACATGGGCTACCCGACCTCCAATCCCCGAAAGAGAAAGGCAAAGAGGGAGAGCCCCTGCTCGGACCGCGGCTCGATCCAGGGTGAAGCTTCGCACACATTCTGCAAGAAAACCTTGGAGATCAGAGACCGCGAAGATCTCATGGATCAAAGGCTCTTAGAAATGAGCCGACGAATCGAAGAACTTCGTCACACTCTCTCCTCATGCGGTAATGACATCTGCACTGACCCTCCTTTTTCGTAGAAAATCATGCAGAAATCGATCCAGCCGAACTTCAAGCTTCCGCAGTTCGAGAGCTACGATGGGACCACCGATTCGATCGACCACTTGGAAGTCTTTCGGACAATGATGTTGCTCCATGGCGTGCCAGACGCTATCCTGTGCCGGACTTTTTCTCTACCCTTAAAGGGGCCGCCAAGAACTGATACTCGATGCTTAAACTGAGTACCATCTTATCGTTTGACCAGATGAGTCAATAGTTCGCGGCCCACTTCATCAGTAGTCAACGTCCATGCCGAGGTTTGAATTTCTTAATGGCCATCAGGCAGAAGGAGGGGGAACCCATCCGGGCTTATGTCACCTAATTTAATACTGCCGCATTGGAGGTTCGGGACCTGAACCAGTCAGTCGCCATGGCCGCTCTCAAGGGCAGCCTTCAGAAGAACGACTTACTGTTCTCCCTGAAAAAGAAGTATCCCAGAAATTTTGCCGACATGCTTGCTCGAGCCGAAAGTTATGCCCGGGCAGAGGAGGCTTTCGAGGCTAAGGACGATGAAGCCAGCGGCAAGCGGCGAATCGATGGGCCAGATAGGCCCATCGAAGAAAGAAAGTAGACTGAAGCTCGGCCGCGTTCCCGAACTCTCCCTGGTCGTGGGCGAGCCCGAACTCCCCCTCAGGCTCGGAGGCAGAGAAGCCCTGACGGAAGGGCGCGCCAAGGTTCCCCCAGTGCCAAAGTTCTCCCCGACGACGACGATTTCATAACTACACCCTCCTTAATGCCCCAAAGACTCAAGTACTGATGGAGATCCGGAAGCGACTTCCAAGATCGGAGAGAATGCGTTCCCATCTTAGTAAGCGCAATCCCAACAAATTCTATTTTTACCATCGCGACCACGGTCATGATACTGAGGAGTGCATTCAACTCCAGAACGAGATCGAAGAGCTCGTCAGGCGAGGCAGACTTAGCCAATTTCTGCGAAGATGGCCTGAGGAGAAGGAAGATCAGCTAAGAGCATTACCGCCAAGTGAAAAAAACCAGCAAGAAGATCGGCTGCCCCTTGATATCATCAACACTATCTCAGAAGGACTTCAGCAAGGGGAGGCCACCGGATCCGAGGAACCGATGAAAAGGCGGAGGACCATGAAACCCATGACCTTTACCGAGGTGGACGGCCAGGAGATCCAATTCCCGCATAATGATGCGGTTGTAATTTTTTTGAACATTGCTGACTACGATGTACGCCGCATTTTGGTAGATAATGGAAGCTCAATCAATGTGTTATTTTACGATGCCTTCTCAAAAATATCCCTGTCTGACGACCGCTTGGGGCCTATGAATTCCCCACTAGTAGGGTTCGCTGGCAACGTCCAAAGCTGGCCAAGGTGCGGGTCGACTTCCTAGTTGTAAGGATACCATCCACCTATAATGCGATCCTTGGCCAACCTAGTCTAAATGCACTTCGGACGGTAGTGTCAACCTATTATTTGAAGATGAAGTTCCCGAAGAGTCATGGGATCGAAGAAGTCAGAGGAGACCAGGCTCTGGAGAGGTATTGCTACTCGATCGCCCTACATAAGGGAGATCAGTCCGACCCTTATCTTATTGATGGACTGGACGTCCGCGATGACCTTACTGAGGAGCGGGGTGAGCCTGCGGAGGACCTCGTCTCTGTGCCCTTGAATGACGAAAACTTGGAGCACGTGGTGCAGATCGGCTCCAATTTGGCAGCCGAGGTTCGGGAGCAACTCGTCGCTTTCCTCAGAAGAAATGCGGACGTCTTCACCTGGACCCCAGCGGATATGCCAAGGATCGACGTTGAGGTCATGGAACATCGACTGATCGTCAATCCGAGGCACCGACCGATAAGAGAAAAGATGCGCCACCATGCCCTGGAGAGGCAGAAAGTGATCGTCGAAGAAGTAGACAAGCTTCTCAAAGCTGGACTCATTCGAGAGGTTAACTATCCGACCTGGATCTCGAACGTGGTTCTCGTCAAGAAAGCGAATAACAAATGGAGGATGTGCGTCGACTTCAAGAAGCTGAATAAGGCCTGCCCGAAGGATAGCTACCCCTTACCCAGGATCGACCAGCTGGTGGACGTAACCTCGGGCCATGAGCTCCTCACCTTCATGGATGCCTTTTCTGATTACAACTAGATACGCATGGCGCTCGAGGATGAAGAGAAGACCGCCTTCATTACTGACCGAGATCTTTATTGCTACAGGGTCATGCCTTTTGGACTCAAGAATGCAGGGGCAATATACCAGCGTTTGGTTAATAAGGTCTTCAAGGAGCAGATCGACCGCAATATTGAGGTGTACGTAGATGATATGCTCGTCAAAAGCCAAGTTTCAACAGACCATCTGACCGACCTTGAAGAGACCTTCGGTGCACTCAGGAAGTACAAGATGAAGCTGAACCCGACCAAATGCGCCTTTGGTGTGACCTCCAAAAAATTTCTCGGATTCATGGTGTCGAGATGCGGAATCGAGGCAAACCCTCAGAAAATTTGAGCCATTCGAAAAATGATAATTCCAAAGACAATCAAGAAAGTTCAGCACCTGGCCGGGAATGTGGCATCCCTAAATCGCTTCGTCTTAAGGTCGGCCGAATGATGCATGCCCTTCTTCGAGGTTCTCAGATGATCAAAGGACTTTCGCTGGACGGCGGAGTACCAACAGGCATTCGAGGAGCTCAAAAACTACCTCGGCATGCCCCCGTTGCTGGCAAAGCCCGAACCTAGAGAAGAATTATTTCTATATTTAGCTGTCTCCCCGGTAGCACTAGCGATAGTCCTGGTTAGGGAAGAAGCAAAGATGCAGCGATCGGTCTACTACGTGAGCCGAGTCCTGAGGGACGCGGAGATCAGGTACTCTAGGCTAGAAAAACTAACTTACTGTCTTCTAATTGCTGTCAGGAGGCTTCGACCTTACTTTCAGGAGCACACCATAACGATCCTCATGGACCAATCAATAAGAGCAGTCCTCCATCGAGCAGACGCTTTCGAAAGAATCGTAAAATAGGCAATCGAGCTCACAGAGTTCGACATCAACTACCGGCCCAGGCCATCGATTAAGGCTCAAATATTGGCGGATTTTGTGCTAGAATGCACCATTCCAGTTGAAGCCGAGCTTGAATCGAGCGGGACCGGCACCAGAGCGAGGTCGAACTTCGACGAAGCCGAGTTATCGCAGTCGAACCTCCCCGAAGAGAGCGCCGACCTCCCTGAAGGTTCCTGGGCTCTGCACGTGGATGGTTCATCCAACTCCACTGGAGCTGGTGTGGGGCTGATCTTGGTTAGCCCCGAAGGAGGAGTCGTCGAGTATGCGCTGCATCTCGAGTTTCCCGCGACCAATAATGAGGCCGAATATGAAGCGCTGATCGTCGGATTAAAGATAGTAAGAAAATTAAAAGTAGATCGGCTTCAAGTCTATAGCGATTCTCAGCTGATGGTCGATCAAGTTGGCAGCGGCTACGAGGCACGGAAGGAAAGCATGGTGAGGTACCTCGAAAAAGTGAAGAATTTGATCCCGACCTTCGACAGTTTCGATATTCAGCACATCTCGAGGGAGGAAAATACAAGAACCGATCTTCTCTCCAAGTTGACCGCTTCAACCCCGGCCGAACTGCCCAAAGAAGTATTTTTGGAAACTTTGAAGTGCCCGACCATAGAGGAATCTCAGGTCATTCTGCAGACGAAATTCGAGCCCGGCTGGATCGACCCATTGATCGCCTACCTTGAAGAGGGGGTCCTTCCCCACGATCGAAAAGAAGCTCGAAAGCTCAGGAATCAGGCCTCTCGCTACGTCTTATACGAAGGCAGGTTGTATAAGAGGTCGTACTCCCTCCCATTGCTGAGATATCTCCGACCTCCGGAGGCCGACCTCGCGCTATGGGATGTGCACGAAGGACTCTGCGGAAGTCACGTAGGAGCCAGATCTTTGTCGCAAAAACTATTCCGGCAGGGATACTACTGGCCGACCTTGTTTCGTGATTCCATGGAATACGTAAAGAGGTGCGATCGCTGTCAAAAGAACGCCAGCGTACAGAGACAGCCGGCATCTGAACTCACTCCGCTCAGCTCATCCCGGCCATTTGCACAGTGGAAAATGGATATACTCGGCCCCTTCCCAACGGCGTCTGGGCAGCGGAAGTTCCTCCTGATCGCGATCGACTACTTCACCAAGTAGGTCAAAGCCGAACCACTCGTGAAGATTACCAAGGCCAAGGTGCAGGACTTCATTTGGAAGTCACTAGTCTGTCAGTTCAGCCTGCCCCGAACCCTCATAACCGACAACGGGCGACAGTTCGCTGGGGCAAGGTTCGCCGAGTTTTGCGAAGGACTAAACATCTCCCACCGCTTCACATCGGTGGCTCACCCACAGGCCAATAGGAAAGCTGAGATAACCAACTGGACCCTGCTGCAAGGAATCAAAACGAGGCTCGATAGGACAAAAGGGGCCTGGATGGACGAACTCTACTATGTCCTCTGGGTATACCGAAATACTCAAAGGGTGCTGACTGGAGAAACACCCTTCGCCTTAGCCTTCGATACTGAGGCAGTTATCCCGGTCGAGCTCAAGCTCCCGTCTACACGAGTTATGGGCTTCAACAAGCGGCACAACCCTAGGACCTCAGAGTCAACCTCGACTTTCTGGAAGAAAAAAGGGAGGAAGCTCGCATCCGGATGGCAGCCTACAAATGGAAGGTGGCTCGGTACTACAACTCCAGGGTTAAAAATAAGACGTTCAGAGTGGGGGACTTAGTGCTCTGGTGAGCCACTATCGCTCAGCCTCAGAGTCAAGGAAAGCTCGTCCCAAACTGGAAAGGTCCGTATGAGGTGATGGAGGTCATCCGACCCAAAACTTATCGTCTGAAGGAACTCGGAGGGATAGTACTTCCCCGACCTTGGAACTCAGAAAATCTAAGGATGTATTATCAGTAGACTTCCTTTAAAAACTCCTTCGCTCTGCATTATTGATTTCTGATATAAGGATTACGTGATGGTAGGAAAGAAATGAGCGAAAGTGGCTCGTTAGGAACAAGAGGAGAACCTCGTCCTAATGCAAGCAGGTTAAAAACCTCTAAACCTCGATCGTAGGAGATAAGATCTCCCCCGGATTAACCTCGGACGCGGGAAATAAGACCTTTCCAAAGTCGAAGGCCTCGTTCACCTTAGACGAGATGGAGGGAGAGGCTCGGACGACGGTCCGCATGTGCCTCCACAGCCCGTTAGGAGCAGGAGGAGGACCTCATCCTAATGTGAGCAAAGTCGAAGGCCTCGTTCATCTTAGACGAGATGGGAGGAGAGGCTCGGACGATGGTTCGCATGTGCCCCTACAGTCCGTTAGAAATAGGAGGAGCACATCGTCCTAATGCGAGCAAAGTCGAAGGCCTCATTCACAAAGGATGAGATGGGGGGAGAGGCTCGGACGACGGTCTGCATGTACCCCCACAGCCCGTTAGAAGCAGGAGGAGGACCTCATTCTAACACAAGCAAAGTCGAAGACCTCGTTCACCTTAGATGAGATGGGGGGAGAGACTCGGACGATGGTCCGCATGTGCCCCCACAGCCCATTAGAAACAGGAGGAGCACCTCATCGTAATGCGAGCAAAGTCGAAGGCCTCGTTCACAAAGAATGAGATGGAGGAAGAGGCTCGGACGACGATCCGCATGTGCCCCCATAGTCCATTAGGAATATGAGGAGAATCTCGTCCTAACACGAGCAAAGTCAAAGGCTTCGTTCACAAAGGACGAGATGGGGGGAGAGGCTCGGACGACAGTCCGCATGTGCCCCTACAGCCCATTAGGAGCAGGAGGAGGACCTCGTCCTAACGCGAGCAAAGTCGAAGGCCTCGTTCACCTTAGATGAGATGGGAGGGGGAGAGGCTCGGATGATGGTCCGCATGTGCCCCCACAGCCCGTTAGGAATAGGAGAAGCACCTCATCCTAACGCGAGCAAAGTCGAAGGCCTCGTTCACAAAGGATGAGATGGGGAAAGAGGCTCGGACGATGGTCTGCATGTACCCCCACAGCCCATTAGGAGTAGAAGGAGGACCTCATCCTAACGTGAGCAAAGTCAAAGGCCTCGTTCACCTTAGACGAGACGAGGAGAGACGGACGATGGTCCGAATGTGCCCCCACAGCCCGTTAGGAAATAGGAGGAGAACCTCATCCTAACGCGAGCAAAGTCGAAGGCCTCATTCACCTTAGACGAGATGGGGGAGAGGCTTGAACGATGGTCTGTATGTGCCCTCACAGCCCGTTAGGAACAAGAGGAGCACCTCGTCCTAACGCGAGCAAAGTCAAAGGCCTCATTCACAAAGGACGAGATGGGGGGAGAGCTCGGATGACGGTCCATATGTGCCCCCACAACCCGTTAGAAAAAGGAGGAGAATCTCGTCCTAACGCGAGCAAGTCGAAGGCCTCGTTCATAAAGGATGAGATGGAGGGAGAGGCTCGGATGACGGTCCGCATGTGCCCCCATAGCCCATTAGAAGCAGGAGGAGGAACCTCGTCCTAACACGAGCAAAGTCAAAGGCCTTGTTCACTTAGACGAGATGGGGGAAGAGGCTCGGACGACAGTCTGCATGTGCCCCCACAGTCCGTTAGGAATAGGAGGAGCACCTCGTCCTAACGCGAGCAAAGTCGAAGACCTCATTCATAAAGGACGAGATGGGGGGAGAGGCTCGGACGACGGTTTGCATGTGCCCCCACAGCCCGTTAGGAGCAGGAGGAGGACCTCATTCCTAACGCGAACAAAGTCGAAGGTCTCGTTCACCTTTAGACGAGATGGAGGGAGATGGACGATGATCCGAATGTGCCCCCATGGCTCATTAGGAACAGGAGAAGGACCCCGTCCTAATGCGAGCAAAGTCGAAGGCCTCGTTCACCTTAGACGAGATGGAAGGAGACGGACGATGGTCCGAATGTGCCCCCACGACCCGTTAGGAACAAGAGGAGAACCTCGTCCTAATGCGAGTAAAGTCGAAGGCCTCGTTCACCTTAGACGAGATGGGGGTAGATGGACGACGGTCCGAATGTGCCCCCACAGTCCGTTAGGAATAGGAGGAGAATTTCGTCCTAACGCGAGCGAAGTCGAAGTTAGGAATAGGAGGAGAACCTCGTCCTAACGCGAGCGCCCGCATCAACCTTGACCAAAGGAGATAAGACCTCCTCCGAGCGATCGGGCCAACCTCGGCTGGAGAGCTTCAACTTCAATCTCGATCAGATAAGGTCTCCCCCGAGTGACCCGGCCAACCTCGACTGGAGAGCTTCAACTTCAACCTCGGCTAGAGATAGGATCTCTTCTGAGCGACCGTGTCAACCTCGGCTGGAGAGCTTCAACTTCAACCTCGGCCAGAGAAGATCTCTCCCGAGCGGCCGAGACAACCTCGATCAGAGATAAGATCGGAGATAACCTCATCCTGAGATCAAATCTCTTTCGAGCGCCCGTATCAACCTCAGCTGTAGGAGACAATGTCGCCCCCGATGAGCTTAACCTCTGATCTCGATCGCAGAAGACGAGGCCTACCTCAACCTCGGTTGGAGATGGGATCTCCTTCGGGCTTCAACTTCAACATCAACTTTAGCTGGAGATGAGATCTCCCCCGAGCTTCGACCTGAACCAGCATGGAGCCCGGAAGAAGACTTCGACAGTCGCCCTTTCTGCACTCCCTTCCTTCGAGTTTCGAACTCGGGAGTGGGGGGACTAGTGTTGGAGATAAACCCCGCTCCTGCCGAAGTCTAGTTCGATGCTTAGCCTAATACAATCAGTAGCCACGGAAGAGCTTCAGCAGACGGATCTTAGCCGAACCCTTACAGCCGACCGAGTTCCTTCGGACTTCTCAGCAGTCGAACTCCTCAGCGGTCGTCCCTCGATCGAACTTCTCTGCGACCGAGCTCCTTCCGAACTCCCAGCGACCAAGCCTTAGCCGCAGTCCTCCAACCAGATGCTTACGAGAGCTGAACTCCCCTCCAAGCTTCCTCTTCGGCCGGACTTCTTCAGGAGTCGGACTCCTCCCAGACACCCCCTTCGGCCGACCGAGCTCCTACCAAACTCCCCAGCGGCCAAGCCTTGGCCGCGTACCTCCAGCTAGACGCCTACGGAAGCCGAACTCCTTCCAAGCTTCTTCTTCAGAAGTCCGAACTCCTCCGAAATAGGCACATGTCGAAGCCCTTCAACACTTCATTCGGTCCCGAGCGGCTCAGTATCAAGACAGTTGCAGCCATCACCATCAGTCCACCGCAAGCGACAATGACCCGCTATCAGGCGGCGATGGCTGTTACCATCAACCCACTGCAGATGGTACCTTCCCGTAAGACTGATTCTGCCGGATCTCGAGCGGCCCACCAGCACGCGACTATAGCTGTCATCATCAAGCTCCGCTATAAAAAGAACCCTTCAGATATGTTAATTCGGATCTCTAATCTCTCTGATCTCTAAGCTCTTCTCTTTTTCTCCAAGCTCTGAAACTCATTCCCGAGCACTCCATTTCTGTTGGCTAGAGCTGACTTGATCGTTGGAAAATTCTGCTGAAGCTACCTTCCACCAACTCCACACGGAACTTGTTTTGCAGGTCCCCGATGGCGACCTCATCGGCTTCCACTCCAACGGATTCCGACGACGATCAGATTCTGCATCAACAGGATGTATGATTTTTAAAAATATAATTTTTTATATTTAATTAATTAAAAAAAATATATTATACAGTAATTTATATTTAATTGAGTATCTATTTTTTTAAAAAAAATTATACAAAAAAAAATATTATTCCCTTAACAAAAGAATGGTCTTACTCCGGGCATAACAGCATATTTGAAAAAAAAAAAATTTAATTTTCAGTTGGTGGAATTAAGATATTTCATACCCCATATAATTTTTTTCTTATCTACAAAAATATAAAAATCTTATTATTATAAAAATACTATCTTTTCACCTCTTTTCTTTGAAAAGTCTACCTAAATATGAGGCTTTTCTTCGTATCGTTGTGGACCATAATTTTCCTCCACCATTTCCCGTAAAACAACCGAGTCCTTCAAACCGTGGACGATGATAAGTATAAGAACTACCAGTAGAACGATTGAAAAAAATGCCACAGACATCAAGCATGTGAGAGCAAAAATAAATAAATAAATAAATACCACACCACATCACTGCCTCCCAGTTTTTCAGAGGTAACTCTGTTTCGGTGTTATCAACGTAAATAACGACTACACAAATGTCATGCTCTTGGATCTTTCTCATTTGATAATGCTGGCTGCTCGTTAATATATTTCGATGGAAGAAAAGTTACTTTGATCATGTCTTGTAGGATTAGCACATCAAAAGTCTGCAGCTTTTGGCGCTTAGCACATCAAAAAGTCTGAAACCTTGCGATGTCGCCAAAAACAAAATGTTGAAACGAAGTCCGCGGTAACAATTTTTGTGAACATGTAAGTCCTCCAACTCCTTATGTAGGTCGACAATCCCCCAAACTTATCTTAGTTTCTGGAACTCAGTAATCTCGACTTTTAAAACTTTAAATTTTGAAAGTTTTAGACTGAGAAAAGAAATGCCCATTAAAGAAAAATACATCCAAAGATTCCTACCAGCAAAACGAAAGTTGTGCCTTTTCACCAAACTAATTCAAACCACACACCTAACCAATTCCAACCAGTAAAATTAAAAGCCAACACAAAACAGAGACAAGAACATTTAACATCGCTACTACGTCGTGTTAATAGTATTTTACATATATCAAACTCTCGTAGATGAGGAAGGGTTACAAAACCTGAAATTTTTTTTACAAGCAAGTACCAAAAGAAAAGAAGAAGAAGAAGATGGCTGTGGCAGCTTTACATAATACCTGGCTCCACCACCTTAAGCTACCTAGATCCGACCAAAGCCCAAGGATATCATCTCACGGCTCCGGTGGCCGCACGTGGCTACAGATCCGTCGGTAGAAATGATGGAAATTAATCTATGGAGGTTCAGATCCACTTCGTGCGAATCCCGTCGGACGGCTCCACCGACACTGGATCCCGATCGATCGACCGACCTACCAGCACTGATCGGTCTCCCAGGTCCGGCGTCCGTAGCCGGGGAAAGACGGGGAGGGCGAGAAAGGCTGGAAGGAGGAGGAAGATGGCGTCGGTTGTGGCGAGTGGAGGACGGTCCGGCGGTGGCGGCCGAGGAGGAGGAGGAGCTTGCGGTCGTAGTCGGCGCGCTTGTCGGGATCGGACAGGGTGGAGTAGGCGGCGTGAATCCGGATGAAGTCGTCGGCGGAGGTGCCCTTCCGGTCGGTGGCCAGGACGTCCGGGTGGCACGCCCGCGCCAGACGCCGGTACGCGGCCTTGATCTCCTGGCCGGTAGCGCCTGAGGGGAGGCCGAGCACGTCGTAGAGCGAAGCGAAGGAGTGCGAAGCCGGGGACAGGACGGCAGGCGGGGCCTGGCGCTCCGCCGCGGCCGTGTACGCCGCGGAGATGCCCGGCGAGCGGAGGGAGGTGACGGAGCGAGGGGAGGGAGGAGCGGCGGAGCGCGGGGTAAAGGGGATGATCCGCAGGCCGAGGAACGGGGAGGACGTGGTGATCATGATAGCACTTTAATAAAGCAGGGGACGATAGGATCGGCATGGGAATGGGAGAACCTCTTTTATAGAAATATATGCTTGGGTGTGGGGTTAAAAAAAGTGGGGTTGGTCTAACCGTGGTTAAGAGAGAACGAATTGTTATAAAAACGGTGGAGTGTAGGTAACTAACTTATCCCCATTTAAATGAATAACTTTGTCCGTGCATAACCACAAACTTGGCTTGGCCGAGTCAGCAGTGAAGGGGTGGATTAGTGGGATTGTGTCCCTTTTTTTTCTGTTTTTTAATAAAGTGGGATTATGGCCTTTGTGGCACGCTGAGAGGCGGGAAAAGAACTTCTCCAGTCGGGGCGGGTTACATCTTTCACGCGATAGAAGGATTCCCAGCCCCTTACCAATCCAGCGTTTGATCACGAAACGATGGCTTCGAGATTTGTGCAGATGAGGAGTGAAGGAATTTGGAGGTTTTTGAGATCTGTAGGATGCAATCCAAGAATCGACATCGTAAAAGAAATCAATCATTCTTTTTGCGCGAAAGAGAATCCATACCCCCTTTCGTTGCCACGGCCAGACAGCCGGGTTTCTCATCACCATTTTTTTTTTCCCCCCGATAGAACAATGGAAGCATAAGCTTTATTGGACCAAGTAAGAAACAACAAAAGAACAGTACTGCACAAAGACCGTATAGCTATGCTCAAAATATATACTGGCATAAATGTAGCAAGGTAGAAACCAAAGCAATCAATGCCCGGATGATTAGTAGGACTCATCTGCAAGGATGACAGAGATGGACAAGTAGACCGTGCGGTTAATTGAAGAACTTGTAAGGATCTAAGATTGCCAAGAGGAAAAAGGGTAACTGACGTCTTTTGATTAATTACTACTGGAGGAAGAATTGAATTTCTTTCTTTCAAATGATGAAGCATGATTCTAATTTTCTTTGCCACCAAGTGTGATGGCCGATTTGGATTTTGGGATGGTACTTGACCCACTAATAATCAAATAATTCTATAGGCATTTGTGGTCAGAATTGAAATCAAAAATTATAATAAAAATTAGAATGGTTATATTTTCTGATAAATTTGGTTTATAATCAAAATCGAAATAGAAATAAAATTTGGATCTTAAAGGAGAGTAGAGATTTAAATATTTTTTTATTTTTTTAAAATCAAAATGATAATTTTTTTTTTCAACCAAATGATTAAAATGAAAGTCGCTCATCCTCATTAATCCACCTCTTCCTTCAACTAAATATGCTTTATATAAAAAGAAGTTCCTCCAAGCGATAATCAAAAGTTTTAAGATGGACTCATTCGAGAATGAAAAATTAGCTTTGTGGTCTTTAGATGTTATCCAATTGCCAAGGACTACATATAGAATATTATCATAATGCCTCACTCATGGTACAACAATATTTTTTCTAGCAGAATTCAGTAATGATTTTTTTAATGCATAATCCATTTCAAGTACCTTTTTTTCTTTTTTTTAATGCCAGAAAAAACAAGCCTCCAGGAAGGAGAAGAAACCACGTTGATCGGGGCGGGACGCCGAAAGACTCCGAGAGGGAGCGGGGAGCTCCACCTTCAATATTTCACTTGAACATCCATCTTAAAATAATACTTAAAAAAGTCCATGACATCAAACTATTAACATGCGTCATAAGGTCAACTTGTTACATGAAATAAAAAAGCTTTTTGTTTCTTAATTTTTTCTTGTAGGGAAGCTTTGTTCTGGCGTGGCTATTGTAACATGTTTTTGAAAAAATTTAAAATTTTAACGTGGTTAGCTGTATGAATCTTCTTTTCTAATTGAATGTCAGGAGTGCCAAAATAGATTTCCTCTGATCTACCCCGGTTCTCATTTCAAGTTTCAAGCTTGCCCAATTAAATGAGGTGCCGTAATGCAAAAACCAACTTGCTTTGGTTATGCTGGTCGACATCCTCGGTGATATTTGGAGCTCAGATTCCAGAGGTGGCATCTCTTTTTGACAACTAAAAAAAAAGAGCAACTTCTGCGTACGTACATGTTTCTTTGCATCGTCCTCAAACTAACGAGCTTAGCTTACATTGAATTTAGAGCTGGCTAGGGAAATAAGTATCGCATCACCTTTAAAAAAAAAAAAAAAAGAACAGGTATCCATAAAATTTAGCTTAATGTTCCCTATGGTTTGGGCAATCTGCTGTTGTGGCGGAGCAACCCAACAATAAAATATAAGCTTTCTGGAAGAAAAGATCGGCCAGGCTACCGAAAGGTATACCTTCGGATGCGCCAAAATGGTTGTCGGAGGGGGACATAGGATGACAATATATTACAAGGAGGTGTTACAGATTTTTCCACATCAAAGACGTCTCACATTAGTACGCCAAAGACGACCGGGCCCGGTCGTCCGTCTAGAAGCGAGGAGGTTGGGATTTCAGTTGTCATCGGACTAGGTGGAGGGTAAAGGGATAAGCACCGATTAACATACTTGGCCAGTTTTAAATCCTTGCACGTAGATGCGTTATTAGGTGAGCTGTCCATTGCCGTACCATAAAAGCAAAAAAGGTCGCAACTCCTCCTTTAAGTTGACTCTATGTTGCATTCGGTGGCCTTGTCAGTCGTCATCTTCTTCCAATCCTTTGCTATAAACGAGAACGCTTCCTCTGTTCGTCTCTCCCATGAACAAATTGGGAACACCACCGATCAAATTATCATGACTTCCCACAATCAAGCATTTGGCAAATACATCTTAAGCTACTGATGCAGTATTTAATACCAAATGATTGAGTTAATGTTCCATGTTATCTGCCTCACAATTCTGGTTTCTTCTTGTTTCTTCAGAACGATATTGATTAGATTTAATTCTGCCATTCACATCTAGAAAGTGTATTTTGCTAAAAAGAAGAAAAATGGAGATTGTATACTGAGCATTTTTTGATTAGCGAACGAATTTTATTCCTCAAGTTTTTTTACCAGTAAATCGTACTTATCTGCCACCATGAGACCAAATTTCGGACCTTTTCTATAGAGAGTAGGATAACAATGAGCTGAACTAGCAGTTGTTACCAATACTAGTTAGTTTGCTCTCTCGCTCTCTCTCTCTCTCTCTGAGTGTATTTTGCCTTCCTAAACTTGCGCTCAAATATACAGCCCTGCCCTGAACTGTGCTATAAATTTATTAGTCTTTTTCATTAGTGGTACCATTCGTGCCACTTTTCAACAAGGATGTGATGAGACAAATAGCTTGCCCCAATCGCCAAGGAATCTTCTTTTTCCCAAACCAAAAAGTTCATTTCAACGTCTCAGTGGCAGGTTGGTTCTGGAGATGAAGGCCCGCAGGGAGTAGGACAGGTAGACCCTTTATACCATCCTGAAAGCAGCTGAGCAGCAGGAGACTGTGATCATCCTCGGGTGCGCTTGTTGGGATTGGAGGGGATGGAGTAGGCACAAAAAAAGGTATTAGTATTACACATCTTGGTTTCCAATTTGGCTGATCGTTGGCCAACTCGATCCAACTAATAATTTCTCGAAGGGCATCGAGTATTGGTGATGCTTAGTCTTGTTTCATAACTAGATTGGTTGGACTGTTTTCCAAGTTTCTCTGTCAGAAAATTGTTCCAGATTACTTTTGGACTGCACAATCCAACCTTAGACCCATTACATGATTGCAACCCTATAAACAACCGAGACATATCATTTAGTCATTTTATTACTATGATTTATTATAACCATAGAAAATATATTTTTGTCATTAAACGATAATTATGTTAAGATGTTTTAACATGCAATTATTTTCTTTTTAAAAGAAAATAAAAATAGAAGCTAGTTATAAAATAGAAATAGTTATAATTTAACTAATTATTTCATGCTTCGCAATTCTAAAAACCATAACTAATTAATTTCAAAACAATCGGAGATCTTTTAGCAACAGTCTGAGACGTCATATTTATTGCAGATAACTAGAAATTATTCAGCAACACTGATCAAAACCATCGCTAAGGATTGTAATTGGTGGTTCGGCAACATCTTAAAAATAGTTAACGATCTTCATATGATTTTGTGATGGACTTAAAGATCCTTACTAATTGCAATAGTAGTAGTGATAATATAGCAATGAACCTACTAAAATTGTTGTTAGTTGTAAGATAATTAGTTATAGTTAACGTCATTTTATAAATCATCATTAATTATAAGATAATTAGTGATGGATAGCGAAAGTTTATAACAAGCATTACTTTAAAATACTTTGAGCAAAGAATTTTATATTCCTTTAGCAGAAAATGCATCACTAAAAGTGCCTTTTGTTGTCGCGACTTGATACTTGTCCTGGAGCAAAATTTGTTTGGTAAGAGATCAATTATACCATGGCTTTCTATGTAACTCATGCAAAAACTGTGGTTTGTTTCTTGGCATTTTTATGAGACTGCTGACGAAGTATAATGCGAAAACTGGGAAAAATTTGCTGACAAAAAATTTATAAGAAGTATAGCTCTTTGAATGAGTTTCAGAATGTCAGCAAACTTTGCATGTCAACATGAGAACCTGAATGCCATCAAGAAACCCTTCAATGTAAGAAAGACTACAGCAATTGGATCGACCGCTGTGTTGGGGCAAACACATTCAATATTAAAACTTATGAGAAAGCTACCGATGTGAAGTACACTAGTGGCCCGGAAAATATTTTCTATACTGCAAGCGGTGTAACTCCGCGGACACCGTCCGTGGTGATTGACTCTCGCACGGGATCAGAATGAATTTTTTTTTTTTTTCGAACACCATGCTCCGACTTTACACCAGAATCAATCACCATGGGTGATGTTCGTAGAGCTACACCACCTGCGATGTAGAAAGAATTTTCTCTAGTGCCCTAATGAATGCCTAATGGGCCAAGTCAATAAAAAACACGTGGATCTGAAGTCAATAGAATTTTAAATTTTTCACATCGAACAAGTCAAGCATCACCGGTGAATGTTGACTGATTCAGATGGCAAGTAGGCCAGCAAAACCAAACACCAAACAATAATTTATTAACATATAATAAGAGCAAGTTTGGTTGGAGAGAGTTGGATTTAGAAACGAGGCTTCTATTCCAATCATTTGTTTGAAAAAAAGCCATATTCTCAATTTCAGAGTAGAATAAAAATATCTTAACTTTCCAAAATCTAATCTCCATAATTTCTTAGTATTTAAATTTTATTCTAGTTCTGAATTCTGATCATAAACCAAACACATTAGAAGGTACGATGGTTTCGATTTTCATTGCAATCAATTATAATTCCAATTTCGATTCAATGAAATGCGCCTTACATGCTGATACTTTCTTCTTTTTGAGCAGGATGGTTGAAGGAATAGTTGCCACTACCTTGCTACCTAAATTGCATAACCCGGAGCCACCACCTCCGTGCAAAACCAGTGAAATCATAAAAGCCCATGAGAATTTAGCAACTGAGAAGTATATAAACTTCTAAATATATCACGGACGACCCTCAAAAGAACCATTTTCTTGCTGCGCCGCGGAGTTAAAATATGAAAAAGAAACCACGTCCTTCAACCATTCAAGCACCGACGGGCAATTCAGTTTGGCTCCACTATTTGCTGCCAAAAAAAGATATGAATAAATAAAAAGGAAAAATATGCCGAGTAGCCGAGCAGCGTGAGGGATGTATGGAGCGCATCTCAAAATCAAACTTAGCTGCAGCTCTCCTTTACCAAATACGTAAACATATAAACGGATAAGATGAAATGCTTTTGTTGAGCACTTAATTAGATGCAATCTTTACAATGTAAATGATTGATTCACGCTCCAATTATAAGCCTAAAAGCAAGAAGGTCCTGACATGAGGCCTAAGATGCACCTAGATTATTAGTTTGTCTGGCAATGTTTTTTTGGTTTTTTTTTTTTTGTGATTCAGTGGTGATCTACTCCAATGTAATAACATAATGCTTTTTGCCGTCTACACGATTTTTTGAGGAAAACGGCGCTAAAAGCACCACCATTTTATCAAGTTAATGAAATGATAAGGGATACAAAATTACTTTCTACATGATTACATGCAACCTTTACAACGTCAAAGCTTGACACACACACTCCAATTTAAAATCAGGCTTCCAAGAGAATCCCATATTAAACCCATCCAAGTTTGCCTTGCAGAATATCCTGTTCTTTTTTCATTTGATTCGTTGGTAATTAGCTCTCTATGCAACTTCTGAGAGTTCACCATCTTGGCAATGGTTAGCACAATACTAAAGTAGAGAGAATCTTTAGTTGGTTTCGATTCGATATATCTGGATTTTAGACTCCTTATAGTTGATTGAGTTATGATGCGCTCACAGTTTTCACCATATTTGTACCATGTATGATCCAGTCCAACCATATGCCATGCATGTTAGTGTAAAGTTCTTTCTTCACATGGCTAATGGAGCCAATTATTTGTCATTCTATGTTTAGATATGATAATAGAGAAAAAAGGGAATTATCTAATATTAGCTTCACCTGAAAAAGTAACCAATCATGCAACCTGAACCATGCTAATTGAAATGGGAAGCCCACCGCACGCTTCACCATCTTCTTGAGTGTTTTTCTTTATTTTTCTTCTAAATAACATCCACCATATATAGCTCGAAGCAGCAGGTTAGGCATCAACTGGATGTTATGTAACTTGCAGCGCCATGACACATGCCGGCCTGATGGTTCGTTTTACTTTGCTACCCTTCATCATGAATTTTATTGTCAGCATCAACAAATATCATATGGGGTTACCTTCTCAAATTGCCATGTCTCCTTTAATATCATATCAATCTTAAAGAAGAAACTTAGAAATCAAAAACTTTTTCTATTAACTAAGTCACTTAATTCTATAATTGAAAATAAAAAAGCACAGCATTCCCCTACGTGGTGGCAAAAAACAAAACTTTTCAGAAGGAAAACACCGGCACCTAACATGTCTATCTATTGAAGTTGGCGAGCACCTGCCCCTATTGGATGTGAAAAATGGACGAGGGGCCATTGGATAACAAATTCATAGTAAAAGGTTTTGATGGGTTCATCCCCCCACTACTACTTGAGGCATCTAAGTTTAAAAAGAAATAATAATAAAGGGACACGGGCCCAGATCGTTCTCTAGAAGCTATGGTGGTTGGCATCTAGGTTGTCATGCAAGGTCACATTGGATCCTAGGCTGATGACACTATGAGGATAGCAGTCCAATTATAAAGCCTATTGCATGCAAGTATATTAGGTGAGCAGTCCATTCCCAACTTTAGAGTGGAAAGCCCGGCGACACCAGCTTTGAATCGACCCAACCGTTACGGAAGGTAGTCCGGTGCCGGTGATGCGGGACCTACATCAAAGTAAATTTCCTTTAAAGCGCCTCTATTTTTTCTTTTCTTGTATTCATTTGTCTTAAAATTTGAAAATGGTACTTGTCTTATTGAGGGTATGGAAACTAAAAATTAGACGTTGTTTAGCTTGCAAGTACCTACAAAAATAGGCTGTGCATGCACATGGGTGGCGAGTGGATCGAACAACCCACAATAAATTCTTTTCAATTTTTTGCCATTAGACTCTGTTTCATTTTTTTTCTCCAAAAAAGGAAAAATCACGAGAATTGTTGAATGTTCTTCACTGGCTAAGTGTCATGCATGGCAAATTACATGCTTTTATTGATCTTACAAGATAATGTTCATAAAATCATTAATAATGACTTTCTGTAGATATATGATCAAATAAAATGTTTTACCAAGAGAGTAGCGACGCTATAACACAGGAATTCTACCCAAAGATATTGATCTCTCTACTTGTTCACTTTTGAATTAATAACCAGCAAACTGCTAAACATGGAGCGATCGTGGAACCTTTTTTTCTTAATTTCCTGGTGAAATGTGTGTGTCACTAAACGAAAAAATGATTGTAAACTCTATTTACGGGGAAAACTTGGAGTTCCAATGGCCGTAAAAAGATAAATCAATTCTCATATTCACAAATGCTTAGCCTTGGATTGTGGCATATCAAATTCCCCTCCCAAGCGTGATCTTGCAGTGGAGATAACCCAATCACTCTGTTAACAGCCAATATTTGTTTTGGAGAAACGATGAATTTGTATAAAAATGGATAGAAGGAGAAAGAAAAAGCAATGGAGAATATGAGAGTTTGGAGGATGGCTGATTTGGGTATCCTTCTTCACTAGTTCAATCCATATTGCAGAGGCTTAGGTCCACGGCAAATATTGGGAGGGGAAATTCTTTGTTCACCGTAGGCGGTGGTTGGCTCATGGAAAAAAAAGGCATGGCATCCTATAAAATTACTTTTTTTTTTTTAATCCAGGCCAAGCGAACCCATCTCGTCACGGTGCGGCTCTTTAGTTGGGCTGTACTAGGCAGTAACAACTCCACCTGGTAAATGTAACGGGGCCCATTCTGTTTGGGCCCTGACCTACTAGCCCATCAAGGGTAAATAAAATGCAAGCAATTAGCGTATCTCCCAGGGAAGAGAGAGAGAGAGAGAACTTTCGTGTCCGTGCATGATTAATCAGTGGATTTACAAGAGCTCTTTGTATGGCCGTACAAAACTCTCTTCTAATATATTAAAATCAAGAACATGTTCAGCTTAACCATTACCGGTTTCTCCCCTAAAGGATAATCACCATAGGGTTGTTCTTCAACCACCTTTTTCTTGAATGAATGCAACTTAGAGTTCATGAGCTATGCTTCATTAACCACACAGTTATCACATGATGGAAAATAATTATTTGCAAAAATAAAAAACAAGTACAATAAAATCAACATGCAAGCAAAATTGAAAGAAGGATTCCCCTTTCTCTGTGTGAATCCACTATTCGATCGTTCTAAAAAATTCCGCACCGGCTTGAATCGATCGGTACATCTCGTACTGAGTTGGATTGGCGGAGAATCGAGATGACTCGATCGAAAAAAATGATATATCAGAGAAGACATAGGAAAAGAGAAGAAGAAGAAGAAGAAAGAGAGAAAGAGAGAGAGTAGGTCGATGGTAGTCCACTGGAGCAGTTCGAGGACCATGAAATCCTCGATTGTTGTCGGATAAAATTTTTAAATAAGCAAGAAAGAGAGAGAAATAGATTATGAAAAGGAAGGCAAATCTTCCTCCATGCGAAAGATGGAACCCCGGTCCTTTTTTTCTCTTCGTCAACATGCCACCTGCTCTCTCTTTCAAAATATCTTTTAACCTATGTGGAAACTTTGCGGCTTGGCTGATATCATGGTCACCACTTTCTGAGAGATATGATTAGATTGCCCCATTAAAGGTGATGGTTTATTATTAATGGCACATACCACATTTTCAGATAGGCCGGGCCTCAGTTTCATGCAGCCCCGTTAAGTTTTAATTAGATGGTTTAAAGAGCCCGGGCGAGGAGCTTTAAAGTATGAGCTTAGCAGCTAAACACAACCTGGTGGGCATACAACCAAGAGATGCATGTTCTGCATAATAATCCATATAATATTCGATGTATATTTGTTGTACAGTACATAAAATGTTTTGTTCACTTTTTTCTTTGCTAGTCCTTCCCGCTTCCTTTTATATGCAATGAAATCGACGGTAGTCTTTCCTGCCGTTAGCTGGCGAAGAAAAAATGATTGCACTAAAATAGCTCACAAGTAATTATTTCAATAATCAATATCATACCATCAAGCTCCTGCTCGATGGTACCACCCTTCGCAAATAACGGGCCATGAAATAACCAAAGATGACTTGCCGATTAAAGATTTTTCGGTTCTTTTTCTTCAAATTATTTAACGTATCATAAATACTATCTCATGAACCAATAAACATGATAACAATAAAAATAATATATATATTAAAATTATACCTAAGGAGGACTTAAAAGACCCCAAGAATAAAATAGATCCTACAATAATCAAACCCCTCTATATAAATATTAAATATAACAAATATTAATATTTCATATAAATTTTTACATAATATTAAATATAAACATAAAATCAAACTCTATATAGAGGGGTTGGCAAGAGAAGTAACAATCGGTAACAGGAATATCACGTGCGATTCTGTGTTCTGATCTTAGGCACTGTTTGTAAAAGGAGGGGGTAAAAAAAAGTAAGATTTTCCGGTGTATTTTACATCACACTTGTCAAAATCAAGGCTGCGGCCAAAAAAAAAAATTTTTTTTTTCAAATGCCGTACTTCAATCTCGTATCTAAATCAATCACCATGGGCGATGCATTCAACAATGTACAAAGAATTTTCCCATATAACAAACGGGCTTAATGAGGGCCCATGAAGTTTTTTTTGAGAAACATAAAGATTAATGATATTAAACTATTAGTCACCTAATTTATTTAAATCATGGACCATGAAATGATACAAGAACAACAACAGATTCGAGATTGGACCTTTCTGGTTCATCTTTGAAGTAGATAGGTTCCCGTCAATGAAATCTTCTTGACCTTTGAGATCTATAAATTTTCTGTTTCATCAAAGTAGAAAATATGTACCGCACAAATGAGAAAAAAAAAAATCTAAACAAATATAAATATTAAAATTTTAATATAATAAATAGAGTAAAGACATGATACATACAGTATGTATATAAATAGTTTTCAATACATATCTCATTCTATTTGTCATATTTGCATCTATTCCTGTTATAATTTCATGCATGGTTGAACCCTGTGATGGCAACTTAGCTGAAGAGGAAAATAACCATTAGTTTAGCATCAAATCAGAAATGCTTTACCTCTCTTCTCCGGTTCTACTTAGGCAAACAATTGATCATTGCCTATATGATACCTATGGTCCCATTAGGCATTACGTAAACATGTCAACTCGAAACCAAATTATTTACTAAATAAATTTTAAATTTAAATTTAAACTTGATTTATTTATTACATACATAACTCAACTCGATCGATGTAACTTGTTGCTTAATAAATTGATCGATTGCATTAGACAATTCTATTGGGTTATGTTATAATCTTGCCAGCCTGGTCCAATTATTAAATAGGCTAAAATTGGTTAGACAAGTTACAACACCAAACCTGGATTTGATATAATTAAGAGATAGATTAGGCCAAGTCGATCCATTTATAACTCAATTATGCTTCCGCGAAACCTTAATCCATTTTTCTTGGACCGGTTATGCATTGAATCACCAACCTGCCTCTAAATGAGGTGGAGTAGACTAGCCCATTTAACTGGCATGTTGGAAAAATCCTAATCCAATCCAACCTACTATATATAGGCTACAGGTTAAACGGGCTAACTCATCAAAATTTTCAACAACAACAATAATAATAATAATAATGTAAATAATAATATAAATAAAATTTTATATTCAATTCAAGCTTAAATCAATCTATCAAAATCTCACATCTCAATTCGCATTCACAATGACGAAATCAAAGTCTCTAATTTTAAATCGTAACTATTCAAAGCAAGTGCTAAGCATCTTTATTTACGGTGCTCTTCAAACTTAGAGTCATAAAATAAAATTATAAAATTTAAATATTTAATATAATCTAAATTTAAAATTCTTAAAGTTTCATATCATTATTCGGGGTCGGAACTTGGGACCAAAAAGAAAAAGAGGCGGACCAATCCATCTTGACCTGCCCCGAACCCACCACAATTAATAATCCAAATAGGATGGGTTGTTTAATCCATTTTTAAACAGCTTGTTAAAACATGAACCTAACCATTTTTTTTTACATGGTGGGATGGGCCGATCTTAATTGAAAAGCTCTATGGATCATACATGCTTTGTCAACTGTTGATACAAGGAAACTCTCCTGTATAGTATACCAATTCCTAGTGGTGAGCATGGTAGGAAGTGGAGAAGGAGAGGTAGCAGCACTCTTTTTTTGGTTGGTGAACATTAGCACTAGTCTCTTTACAAATGCCATGTTCATATTTAGCTAATCAAATAACAGCTGTCGTTTTGATCACAACGATTAATTTGTAATCATTAATAATGGTAACAGATGGGCTTGTCATCTCAAAGATATCGACATTATTGAAAGCTAAATATAAATTCTTTCCCATTCCTGCGAATCTGCAACGCATTCGTCCGCATTAATGCATGGCAAAAAGAACCCCTCCCATTCTCTGCATCACAAGCAAAATGTCCATCACGGCCCTCCAATTCCTTTCACCCTCCCAAACTCCCCTCTTTTTGTGTTCCTCTTTCCCACTCTCTCTCTCTCTCTCTCTCGTCCAAGTCTCTCACCAGAAATCTTTCTACTCTTGTAAATTGTCTGACCAATCCTCCCCCATCTCTCTCTCTCTCTCTCTCTCTCTCTCTCCCACACACATATAGGCACAAAGATTGTTGAATTCCATATCCCACCATCCTTCTTCTCACCATAATGAGCTATCTCAGAAATTCGTTCGGCATGTTCTTTGCCTGTGTGTTTGTTGCTACCATGGCATACATCATCATTCAAAACATCGTCAGATTCATCTTTTACTGGATCAACAGTTTCCAGGGGACACACAATCCCAGTGCTACGGGGGATGCAGGGTACGGCCACAACGTAACACTGGTCGTGGAGCACAACTCACAATGCCGTGACCAACTCCAAGAGATCCCAGTGCTCATCTATGGTGAGTTGCCTGCATCTTTGCTGTCTTGTTCCACCGGCTCGGAGATTTGCCCTGTGTGCCTCGCGGACTATATGACCGGAGAGGAGGTGCGTGTCTTGCCTCGCTGCCACCATATGTTCCACAGGGACTGCATCGATCGATGGCTCATCACCATGTCTTCCCTCTGCCCTATTTGCCGGGACCGTGCGATCGAGCATGTTGTCGAGGTGGCAGATGTCAATAGTAGTGGTGCCAATCGCAGCAGCAGTCAAAACAGCGATGGAGACAACGTGGGTTATCCGCAGAGCTTGAGGGTGCATGTGGAGATAAATGTGATGCCTTCTATCGCTTCATCAAATCTGTCATAGATTTTTTTTGTCCCCCTTTTTTTTCATGAGTTGCACTGTCTTTGGTTTGAATCTAGACTTGGTGGAAGTAATTTTGCCTTCCAAAATTTGAGATAGATTAACATTTGGAAAAAAAAAAAAAAGGTTTGGGATACATAGGTGATGCCACAAATTAATTTGAAACATCATTGATGAGATGAAATGATATTAATTTGAATAGGTAATGTTTTTATGATTTAGTTTGTCGGGAATAGAATAACCGTCTATTTAGCAATTGTACATTAAGGTTTATTATATTCAATATTTCGATCTGTCCATCTTGCTGGCTTGGAATCTAGTTGAAAAAAAATTACTTGCATATAATACCTTGGGCATCTCGATAAGATCATTTTTCTTAATTAACAGATCATTGTTTTTTATCATCATATTATAATTATAGATTAAAATGGTGAAAACTGATTCATTGCTTGCTATTCGACTGCCATGTTAATGATTAAAGCACTGCATGCAAATACACCTTTATAGTTGCATGTAGTTTTCTCTAGTGTTCTTCCTCAATACGGCTCGTAGGTGCACAATGTTGAAGGCGCGCAAATTTCTGACAAATAAGTTGGACATAAGCAAAATTAGGAAATTTTGAGCAACAAAAATTAGGTCATTTTGTAGAAGTTAATTTTGAATCCAGGAAATCTTGTAGTAATTATTATGCACGCATGGGCATACAATATACAAGTATGTGAATACTTTTAACTTGCTAGTATGTCCTTTGATGGTTGTACATAAATACCGACAAATGCAAAAAATAGAACTAAAAAAGACAGCTTGATCAATGAGTAAATTCTTATTTATAAAATCCTTGTTCCACAAAATTTTTGGTGACCCTCTCAAAGTTGTCCAAAATCGAGCACTTTGATATTTAAAATAATAATAAAAAAAACCTCTAATCGTATCTGGTTGCTCAAGTAATACCGATAACATTGCAATCCATCGGAACATCTCGTTCCACGTTTGGATGCAGCTGGTGTAGTCCCATTTTGGTGCTGTGAGCATGTAGAAATGGAGACTCAGAGGAAGAAAATAGAAAAAAATTATTAGATAAACTTATTCCATCATATAGGACCGTAGCTGGCAAAGGCAATAAAATTTTCATACATGCATTAGCTAATTTCTCATTAATTGCTAATCATAAGTAACCATGATTGGCTGTGAGGAGGTAAAAAATAGTCAATTAAAACTTTGAAATATTAAATCATGATTAATCATGATGAGAAATCAGCTATATTTGAAGTTTTTATTGGCTTTGCCTAGGGTCTACCTCGTAGAATAAATTTATCTAATAATTCCTCGGAAAAGAAAGCTTTGCATCAACCACCTTTATTCCATGATCTCTCTGTATTCCCTGAACATGGGAAATCGGAGATCAACATACTGCCCAATATTGTGCACCGAGTGGGATGATTTTTGATCCGTGCGAATACTCCTCCCCCTTATTGATGGCCTCTGTGGAAGAAATCAGGTTGTTGCTACCAAGTCCAAGCCGTTTGCTGTTAATTCCGCTGCTGTTCTGCTTTCTATTTTGTTCTCTCGTAATCAGCTTCTGATTTATTCAATAATAAAGGCCGGGTGGCTCCTTACCATCAAAAACAATGCTCCATGCATGATTCCCCATTAATTCATTCTTTAAACTACATGAATCTGGACGTCAAATTAAAGTATTTTTTTTTTTTTCAAGGAAGAAAGGTATTTAGTATTTGAGACGGAAAAAGGCAACACCCATATACGTAAAGCTCCCCCAAAACAACGCACGCACCCCGCATTCGCATTCATGCATGCTCCAGTTCTCCAGGTCTCAGAGACACGCCCCCATATTCTAACACTCACAAATCCAACTTGCCACGGCATCCCTCTCTCTCGCTGGACAATGTCGTTCCACCGCCACCGTCGCCTTGTCGACGAATATTACGTGACCGCGGGTCAGCTGGGTGGCCGTGTTTGGGTAGCCGCGACGATTGGATTCGTTGCTGCCTTGTCCGTCTACGTTGCATACGTCATCATTGACGTCATTATCAAGTGGTTCGTCGGACATGGGCCGCAACCCGACAACAACGCGACGGCCAATCCAGAAAACGGTCGCACTGTAACGGCGGTCGGCGCCCAAGACCCGCGCGGCTCTGTCCAGATCCAAGCCATTCCGGTACTCATCTACGTCGACCTGCCTTCTTGCTCCAGCACCAGGCCGGAGGCGGAGATCTGCCCGGTGTGTCTCGGGGATTATGCGGCCGGAGAGGAGGTGCGGGTTCTGCCGAAGTGCGGCCACATGTTCCACAAGGACTGCATCGACCGGTGGCTCATATCCAGGTCTTCATCTTGTCCCATCTGCCGCGCCCCTGCTATCAAGCAGCTTGGAGTGCCAACGGGGGATTAGGTACGGTAACAATGGCCAGAATGGCGCTCGAGATGGCATCTGATTCGTTGCCCAATCCTATTCTCATTTGAATTTCTGTTTAGTTGGTTGTCGGGTTCAATGACTTTAGAATATAAATATAAGTTAAATTAAATTTTAGGTTTAGTATATTTGATTTTTTGTTTTTTTTAGTAGGATAATGATGTTTTTATTTTGTTGATGGAAGAGAAATTGTGGTTTTATAAATGGAGGAAGATAGTTATGGAAAGAGTTGAGTTAGAATTTGGTGAGATCTTTTGTGGTGGAGGAGATTTTATTTTATTTTATTTTTTTGTGCTTTGTGAGGCTACTTTGTGCGAAGAAGCTAAACTTATGATTCGATCTTTATTTTCTCCTCTAAATATTTTTTTTATTATTATTTTATTTTTATAAGTCTTTGTAGATATTTTTATTTTATTTATTTGATATGTATTCTAAATTTTGAGCTAGTATAATTGATCTACTCCTAATAGTATGTTGTTCTATATATAGAGTTTTGTAGATGCTTTCAAAGACATATGGTTTCTTTTGAACACATATAAATAGTTTTGATCGATATCCTCTTTGCTTAAAATTATTTTATAATCTTATTTAATTATAGTTTTTTTTCTAATGACATTTTGATTAGCTAGTGATTTTGAATGGTCCGACATATTATTTTTTTCAGCAAATTATGAAGAGACCATGAGAGAGAGAGACCACCTCACTCTATCATATCGATAAAATTATATTTTTCATGGCCTACATCATATAGTCATGCGCACCACTAATCATGGTCGCTGATCCTATAGGCTTTATTCAACAAGTGCTCAACTTAGTATATCATTATAAAAACTAGCGGTTATGATTAGAGATATACATAGCCACATGGTGCATGTTGTCTAGGATATAATTTCTTCTCGATCTTCTCTTTTCTCTTTCTAAGCATGCAATCTCATTTTATCATCTTTTTGGCCAACTAAATGAATCATCAGTTTTCTAAAGTTGAATTATCTAATTGAGCTATTAGTTATGATCCTTTCTTTCCTAAATAATAAAGTAGATTTAGGATCTTAAAATTGTAGGAACCCATGCAGGTATATGTTTAGTTCCACGTTTACTATGTAATGGGCTTATACAAAGTGAAGAAATTGGTATAGCATTTTTCAACCCACTTTTTGGATGAATTGCTTAGTTGTTATAAATATGTCATGTGCTTTGGCAATATAGGTTATATACCACTACAACAGTTGAATCTCAAAATTGTGAGCTGATATTTAGCTTTTATCATGTTCAACAAAGTTTTGTTGTGCATGGAAGATAATCACAGTGGCAAATTATGAGAACAAGAAAATACAAAGGATATTTTCAAAATATAGGTTACTATAGTGGAAATAATATAGAAAAAGTTTCCTAAGCGGTGAATCGGGAAAGTAAAGTGGCTAATTTTGGTTGGAAATGGGCCATGGCCCGGAGGGGTAGAATTCCATTTAACCGTTTGTTTAACTCGAGCACGAGCCTTCAGCGGAACGGTCGATAGGGAACTCGATTAAAAGATCCACAAGAATCACGTGTATCGCCTCCCGTCGACGCCATTCTATGTGTTTTAGCTTTTGAATTCATTCCGTCGAAAACGAGAAATTATTGCATGTACCGGGTGCAAGTAAATCAGGATAAATCTCGAAGCAAATGCACGGTGGGCAGCGCGCAATCGAGAATTGATAAAACACAAGGAATAGCGTGGCGTATTATTCACCGTGGGATTTATGCGGTACAAATTGCACCTGGTGCAGGCTATACGGAGGCGTCGAAAACGCACCATGCACTTACCACCCCATTCCTCTATTTAACCTTTTCCCATTTCTTTTCGCAAATCGCACGAACCCGAGGTAGGCGAAGCCCCCGTCTCGCCCGTCCGATCTCAGGTACCTCGTTTTCGTCCGTCCATTACCCTTCGATCCTTATTTCTGGCTCGCTTCTTCCAATAGATTGGGAATCCGAATCAAGATGGACAGCGAAAGGAAATATAACAACTCTTTCCCCCGTTTCGAGGACTGCGAAGATTTCCGAACGGCAGAAAGTGGGTGAAATAGTGCGGTGTTTTGATGTCGTTTTCCATCGCCAGGTTCTTCGTCTCTTCCCCTGTTTTATCTAAATCTTTTAATCCTTGATATCATGGCCCTAAACCCTAGATATTACAACCGGTTTTGATCCGAATTTTGCCTATTTTTTTATCAAGTGACTTGAGGCTCCTGATTCAATCATTATACACTTTTTTTTTTTGGTTGAATATTTATGTGATTTGGGGTATTTGATTCAGTATTTTTTCGAAAATTAGGTCGTGTATCGGATGGTCCGATGGAAAACGGGATGGATATCGCCAACGAAGAGAATCGGTTGGAAGGTCTGAATATGGCTGCAGAGGATGGGTCCTTGCCGCCGGATTCGGTGGATGAATTTTTTGCTGGTGGATTGGACGGGCCGAAGGATGAACCAAAGGATTCTGAAGAAAATGAGGTTTTTGAGGAGGCCATGGAGCCACCACAACACGAACGTTCCGATTCGCAAGATTTTGCTGTAAATGGAGTGGGGTTCCGAGAAGCGCTTGAAGGTGAGAATGGGGATGTGGATCAAGGGGTCGAGAAGTTTGTCGAGTCAATAGATGTGCAAGAAATCGATCGTGGTCCTGACGAACGGGAAACAATTGGTTTGGAGAAGTATGATGAGGCAGTAGATGTGCAGGTAAACGATCAGAGAACTGAGGAACAGGAAACGGTTGCTACGGAGAATTTAGATCGGTCAGGAGATGCTGGGGCCGCTGCTCGGAGTTCTAAGGAACAAGAAGCAAGTCTTACTGTGAAGTTTGGTGAGTCTATTGATGTCCAAGTAAATGATCTGAGTCCTGAAGAGCCAGGGGCAGCTGGTTCTGATGGAAAGATGAAAGGTTCTATGAAGTCAGTCCGTTCTCTTCCATTCAAACAAGGAGAAGTTGGGAATGAAGCCATGCCTGTTGAATTGAATGGTGTGGAAGCAAATAGTGTGATCGGTGAAAGAGTAAGAGATGACGTAGAAGTTTCTCCTGTTCCAGTGGATGATGGAGAAGTAATTCTTCAGGATAGCAAGGAAGAGTTTGTTGGCGAGTCTTCCAATAATGCTGAGCTTGATGGGATGAATTCTGATGGGCCGCACACAGTTGTTTACGAAGAGCCTGAAAATGGAGGATCACTCGAGGTGATTTTGGAGAAGAACGGTGTGAGTCGCAAAACGGACTCGAAGGAACAGATTCGGCATGATGATGGGGTTGAACAGATGCAGGATGTTTCGGTCCGCGCAAGTATCTTTCCCAGTGAGCAGACCATGAATCGGAAGATTGAAGAAGGTCCCTCGAAGATGGATAATGGGAGCGTAGCTGAGACAGTTGCTTCTGGGGTAGAAGAAGATGAATCCACCAATTCTCTTGTTAAAAATGGAATTCGAGGGCACCCAAAAGAAGGCAGGGAAGGGAGACATATCTCTGACAGCAAGTTTAGAGTTATCCAAGATCTTGGAAGGGTATCTGTATCAGTGGAAGGTTTAGGTAACTCGAGTTCTATGAATGATGATAACAAGAGAGCTTCTAGTCAGCAAGCACCATCTGCTACCAGATATCCTGAGAATTCGGGTCGGTCTCCTTTGCCATCTCATCCTGCTGGCCTTGGATCTTCTGCTCCCTTGCTCGAACCTTCTGCTCGCTCTCTTCAGCAACCAGCGGCAAATGGCTCTGTTTCTCAAAGGAAATCTCAGCCTTCTGAGGAGCCTGTCACTGATGACACAAGAGAGAATGATGAGACCCGTGAAAAGCTCCAGATGATCCGGGTTAAGTTCCTGCGTCTTGCTCACAGGCTTGGCCAAACACCGCACAATGTGGTTGTTGCACAAGTTGTGTACAGGCTTGGGCGAGCCGAACAGCTGAGAAGAAACATAAATCGACCTGGGGTATTCAGCTTCGAACGAGCCAGTGTTATCGCAGAGCAGCTTGAGGCAGCCGGCCAGGAGCCCCTTGACTTCTCCTGTACGATCCTGGTCATAGGGAAAACTGGTGTGGGTAAGTGTGGTACCATCAATTCAATCTTTGATGAGGCTAAGTTGCAGACAGATGCCTTCCAACCAGACTAAGAAAGTTCAGGAAGTAACAGGGATGGTTCAAGGGATCAAGGTCAGGGTTATTGATACACCTGGCCTTTTCTCTTCCTCTTCAGATCAGCGCCGAAATGAGGAAATTCTCCACTCTGTGAAGAAGTTAATCAGTAAGACTCCTCCAGATATTGTTCTTTTTGCTTTGATCGGTTGGATATGCAGAGCAGGGATTACGAGGATGTACCACTCTTACGGACCATAACGGACATATTTGGAGCATCCATTTGGTTCAATGCTATTGTTGTTCTAACTCATGCTGCTTCTGCTCCACCTGATGGCTCAAATGGTAATCCTTTGGGCTATGAGATGTTTGTGACACAGCGGTCTCATGTGGTTCGGCAAGCGATCCGGCAAGCTGCTGGTGATGTGCGGCTCATGAACCCAGTTTCCTTGGTGGAAAATCACTCAGCATGCAGGATGAACAGGGCTGGCCAGAGAGTCTTGCCAAATGGTCAAGTTTGGAAGCCACAACTGTTGTTACTTTCATTTGCTTCAAAAATTTTGGCAGAGGCAAACATGCTTCTGAAGTTGGAGGACAATCCACCAGGTAAGCCTTTTGGATCTCGTGCGAGAGTTCCTGCATTACCTTTCCTCGTGTCTTCTCTACTTCACTCAAGGCCCCAACTAAAGTTGCCGGAGGAGCAGTTTGGTGATGATGATACCATGGATGAAGATTTGGTTGAGGCATCTGATTCGGATGATGAATCAGATTATGATGAGTTGCCAGCATTCAAGCACCTCATGAAATCCCAACTAGGAAAGCTGAGCAGAGCACAGAAGAAGGCGTATTTTGAGGAGCTTGACTACAGGGAGAAGCTCTTCTATAAAATGCAGTTAAAGGATGAGAAGAAGCGTCGGAAGCTGATGAAGAGAATGGCAGAGGCAGCGAAAGATGTGCCAAATGATTACAATAATGAGAAATTAGAAGATGAAAGCAGTGGCCCTGCATCTGTTCCTGCACCAATGCCAGATTTGGCATTACCTACTTCATTTGATTCTGATAATCCTAGTCATCGCTACCGTTTTCTAGATTCTTCCAGTCAATGGCTTGTCAGGCCGGTGATGGAAACTCAGGGTTGGGATCATGATGTTGGTTATGATGGTGTGAATGTTGAAAGGTTACTTGTAGTGAAAGATAAGATCCCAATCTCTGTTTCTAGCCAGCTTACAAAGGATAAGAAGGAACGTTCTCTTCAAATGGAGCTGGCAAGTTCAATTAAGCATGCTGAAGGGAAAGCAACTTCTTTAGGTTTGGATATGCAGAGTGTTGGGAAAGACATCATGGCCTACACATTGCATGGTGGAACAAGGTGCAATAATTTTAGGCAAAACAACACAGCAGCTGGACTTTCAGTTACCCTCCTAGGGGATTCAATATCAGCTGGCCTGAAGATTGAAGACAAACTGGTAATTAACAAACGATTCAGATTGCTCATGAGTGGTGGGGCAATGACTGGTCGAGGTGATGTAGCTTATGGAGGTTGTCTGGAAGCAACTTTGAGGAACAAAGATTATCCTATAGGACAGTCTCTGTCAACTTTTTCACTCTCTGTCATTGATTGGCATGGGGACCTGGCAATTGGGTGCAATGTTCAGTCTCAGCTTCCCTTGGGAAGAGGAATTAACATGATCGGCCATGCAAACTTGAACAACAATGGGAGCGGGCAAATTGGTATCCGGTTGAATAGCTCAGAACAGCTTCGGATAGCACTGCTTGTCCTTGTCCCCATGTTAAGAAATGTCAAGAGAATGCTATTTGGTTCTTCTCAGTCTATGTAGCTGGTCAGCTAGGCTGGACAACATGACAAGCTGCATGCAACAAATGCCAAAAGATGCTTTTGGCATCAACTGTGAGTAAAACCTAGTTCCGCATGGCATTTCTATATTTCTTTATGTTTTTAAGTAGGTTCGATTTCTAGCAGAGTCTGTTAGATTAGTTGGTTGTTCTCTATCATATCGGATCTTGCTTAGGAGAAGTTGCTTGATGCCTTTGAGGGCAAAGTCTCTTCAAACAGGGCGCTATAATGATGAATGATAGGATTTAGCCTTTGTATCATCTTATGAAATAGAGCTTTTCTTGAACTTTCACACCATCAATATCTGTCAACCCAATATCAATATTGCTTCCTATTTCTGTATTCATCTATAAATATGACATATAGACAATATCTGAGATGAATGCGGTTTGGAAGTTTGCTTGCTTTTTGTCATCATCAATGACCAACTGTTTGGGGGTTTTCTGAAGCTGTGCTGTATGACCATTTATGGACCATATTATTGTGTTTCTTTTAATCTATTTATATATCAACAAAAACTACCTCTCAGAATATGAAATTATATGGTCTGGATTGAGTTCTGGAGATGTGGCCTTGAATGGTGTCTTCAAATTTGTTCAAGAGGCAAAAGGGCATATGATGCTTGGCAAGTTATTGCAGCAACGTAAGTGGCTTTTAGAGATGCTCAAGGTGGACGGGAATTTTAAGGATAAGCAGAAATGCATTAGCTCTTTTTTGTCCTTTGAGGTGTGGAAGATTGTACAGAAGAACAAAGGAAAGATTGAGAGGATGGCATTTAGTATTCTTATCAAGCTTTTCTTACTAATGTTGCTTTGAGTTTTAGATTTTGCAATTTTAAATCACAGTGATACAGGAAAGACATTTCAGCAAATCGATGTGGGAAAGTGCTTAGGCATGCATGTATTGGTAAGCTTTTACTAATTGATCCTGTAGTCTCTTTGTGAATAAGATGGTTTTGGAGGTGAAAAGCTAGGTTAAAATCTATTACCCATTTGAAGGCTAAATGGAATAGGATTTCAAATTAAATTTGATAAAGATATCTTAGCGCCACCATTTTACTCAAGAAACAGAAATATTTCTTAGCATGGAGTATTGAAAAGTGTCAGAAAAGAAGCCGCCACAAACTATAAGAGTCCTTAGTCTTCAATATAAACAACCTAATTAAGGAAATAAAAATGTAGCATGATCTGCAATATGAATTTGCAGCGGAAGACAAACCCTACGGGGATTCAATAAGGTATGTATCAAACCACTCACTCTCCCCCCTTCCCACCAACAACAAGAAAGGAAAAAAAAAATAATCATAAAAGTAGGGATGATGCAAATTAATGTGTTTCACTCTCAAATGATGCATTTATTCAGACAAAATGTCAAAAACCTATTAATCCCATAAAAACAAATTTATTTGACATTAAAATCTCCACTCATTCAATGGTCATAGTGTTGATATTTTAGTCTCAAGTAAAGGAAGCTGTTGAATAATCGTCGCTAGTTCAAAAGCAAGCAATCTCAAGTCAACTTCAGATCTAAACCTTTTAAACCACTAAAACAAAATGGAACTCCTGTTGTTCCATGTCCTGCAGGAACACGAATGCCTGGGAATCCACCAACGGCAAAAACGCTAGTTGCAGATGCATCTGGCGTCACAGTTGTACCTAGTTCCATCTCAATCATTGGTCTTTCCAGTCCTTTCAAATGCAGTAGAGTCATTTTAACAATTGCACTTCTGTCGAACATTCTCGCGTCTTGAGTTTCCAAGAGGGATAGGTCGACCAAATTTAGCCATACTCTCCTGCATTTGCATTAATAACTGCCAATTTTTCACGAGAAAACTAAGAAAAATTTACTCCAAGCTCTTTCTAATGCTTCTATTTCTCCGGTCAGATCGAACGTCATGGCAACCTTTCGAGTTTTTTACTGAATGGGGAAAGGTAGGGGGTGATTTACAGATTTTCCCCTCTGCTGAAGCAGAAGGGAGGATCTTGCAACCAGGTAACTTCTATTTGCTCGTTAATTCTTGAAAGTATCCGTGAATTCCTTGTTTTCTTATCATGTTTCCATAGTTCATCACCGTACATGGTTGATTGCCTTATTCCAAAAAAGAATTTTTTTAAAAAAAAAATCAGTGATTTTAGCAGGATTTTTTATAGGAGAAAACATGAATGGGTTCTAATTAACTTATACCGTTCCTTTATCATCATGAGAGACGTAACTAGAAATCAAGTGTTTTGTGAGATAATCTGTGTGTTGAAATGCCCTCGAAACTTTCCTACAGACGGATCCTTCGGTGAATGCAAAGAAGCCTGCCCTGAGAATTCTCAGCGTTTGGCCCGTCCAACTTCAAGAACTGCTTGTATCTATCTGCCTTGCGGTATATATAAGTTGTCGCTTCTCGTGGGCTCTCTGCATCTCAAAGTCGTACCCCATAATTGCCTCAATACATGCACATCGTCCGACGGTCATTCAGGGATTTGCTCGGGAGGAAAAATATGTGCGTTTGGTATAGGGCCTAACGAACGTTACACTTACCCATCTTCAAGTAGTTGTCTATGTGTAGAGACTTTAATCTAGATGAACGGAGTGGTTAAACATATGCCCTGCCTTTCCTTTAGCTTCCTCACTTCACGAGTGTTTAGCTACGGAAACAAAATTCATGCTTTTGGTGAGATGATTCCTGTGAAATTTTTACCTAGATGCTCAAATATTCTCTCAAGTTTCCGCTGTAGAAGCATACGAACTAGGAGTTAAGGGTGAGGGGCACGAAACGTGACAGGAACTAGATTTGCTTCCAAGAAAAAAAAGGAGGAGCTACTAAAGAAAGAGCTTCCTTCATTCACGGTTACGGAAGCCACATGTCAGAGTGGAACGGTAATACTGCTCAAGTATCTATCACAGTTATAACTATTTCCAGAGAACCTTGTCATAAGCTTTTCGTTTCATAAATATTTCAGTTTATATAGGCCTTGTTTTGGCAATTCATATTCCCCATTGTTTTACCTTGCTCTCCCTTGACGTGGGTGGATGCCACTCCAGTTTCAACTGTGGTTGTCATGTCGGGTTTTTCTTTCCCCCTAGCCATGGATGCTTTTTACCACTAACTGGAGTATCTTTGATTACTTGAGAATGCAAAAGAAAATTTGTTAGTTCTACTTGGATTATGAGCACTGAATAACTTTCCTTATGACAAAGGTGAAAATGATTGAAGCCTCTTCTTCACTTCAAAAGAAACAAATTAATTCATTTTATTTTTGAAGAATAAGTTACTAGATATATTTAGGATTATTGTTGGATAATTATCATTTCTAGTTGGTCTATGAGCAATGATAACTTTTCATACGTCTATGTGCATATATTATTAGCATCGTAATTGGTTGCTTGGATTTTTATATAAATAAAATACATAAAAAGCAGTACCAAATGGAGTCGTAGATGACAAGGGTAAACACATTATTATCCATCTTATTTCAGATAGCAATTATACTATAAAAATTGCAACCAAAAAGCACCTCAATTATGCTATACAGAAATAAGAAATTATAGCAAAACATAAATAAACATAACTGGTGGGATAACTTTGCCGATAAGAATAACATCTATTTCCACTTGTCTTATTCATAGATCAAACGCAGCCCAAAAAATTGATGTCCTTTTCATGGCTTATATGATGGAGGTTTTCGGACATTTGTTGTTTGTTCAAAAGCATAAGCAATCTCAATTAATTTTGGTTCGGAACCCTTTAAACCACCAAAACTAATGCCACAAGGATGTCCATCCAATTCATATCCTGCACGAACACTAATGCCTGGATAGCCACCGATGGCAAGAATGGGAGATATATTTGCATCAGGTGTCACAACTGCATCTAATTGTTTCTCGATCATCAATCTTTCCAATCCTTTCATGGAGATTTGAGTCATATTAGCAATTGCACTTCTCTCAGCAGGACCAATCCCACTTGTGTGTTGAGCCGCCAAGAAAATAAGTTGTCCAAATTCTTCAGTCCTTTCCTATATTTAAAAAGTAGCAAAACCTAAGTTTTATTACCTGAAAAAGAGAAATAAAAAAAATATATTTTGCATTACCTCAACGCTATGTTCATTGTTGAAGGCTATCACATCTGCAAGAGACCTAACAGGAGAATAGGATAACTCTGACAAGTAAGCATTCAAGGATAACTTAAACTCAGCCAATAGTGCAACGAACTCGCCACTTAGCAGATGGTCAAGGATGATGCTCCAATTTGTTATTTCAGGGTTGTCAATCAATATAGCTCCCTTTTTTCTACCAAATATTTTGACAAATGTTAGAAAAGCATATAGATATCTATATATATGATAGTGATTAATAAAGAAAATTATTCTCGAAAAACAATAAAAGAAAATGACAACGTTGTAGGCTTTTGTATATTTTGGAGGCTGCACGTTAACCAAGTCAAAGTTTGGATTAGCTCCGGTTCACATCACGGATCTAAATCGAACACATAGTAAATTATCTCTTATCGAATAGTTGTCGCCTAAATTTTATTGGAATTAGCTTTTTGTCTTCAAATAGATCCAAGAATGTTTGGGTCATGCATAATATCAAAATAACCTTGTGAATCTCCTCTCCTCTTAATGGAGCCTGTGCAAGGGGTCCATACTTTTCTAATGAGAGCTGCAAAAATTGGTACTCTTACCGTATCTCAAGAGTATATTTCTCCAAGTGTTTGGCAAAAGAAGCTATCTATTATTATTTTTAAATGATCAAATAAAAGGGGAAAAAAAAATATAGGCTTAGTCAATTGACTATTTCTAGATCAATTTAGTTCGCAGCCTAGAATGATGCAATAATTCCGGGTGTCTTTGTGATAAAGTTACCTCATTGCGTTGAAATGCTCCTGAAATGTCTTCTGACGAACAGATCCTTCAGAAAATTCAAAGAAGCCGGCTCTTAGAATTCCCAACCTTTTGCCCTTCAAACCCCCCACGTTTAGGAACTGCTTGTAGCCACCCTGAGGTATGGAGTTGCTTCCTCATCTCTTGGGTCATAACCCACAATTGCCTCTAACACACGGACAGCATCTGAGACCGTCCGACAAAAAGGTCTGCGTTCAAATAGAGAACATGAATAATAAGCAACAAGGATAAAGAGAAACGAAAATGTTCTGATGCCTTGCTTTTGTGCTCCCATGCGTCTACGTCATACACAAGATATTTTTTATTTAGTTTTCATAGAGAATATTACTTAACATGTACGGTTTTCTTGATTTGATGAGATAGTCCGTGGCCCTGTGTCTTGGATTAAATCGGACTATGTTATTGTTTGGTTTCATAAGCATTTGGATTATGTTGGATTGTGCGGGCCTCCAACTAAACTTTAACTAATTAAATGCCACACCAGCCTTTTCCAACCGAACCTTCTTACTAAATGTCCCTACTTTAGCCGAAGTACATACAGTTGATGTTTCCATGCACAAGTTTAATCCCTAAGCACGTGTATGTACAGGCTTGCATTTACTAAATTCTAGTAATTTTCTTGACTTCTTTCGGGCTAGTTGCAATAGATCCTAAGCATTTTTTAATTCTGATATTTGATAGAAAATTGAGAAGCTATTTTGATTATTTTAAAAATAAAAAAATTTGAAAGCTTTTTCTAAAAATATTTTTTAATTAATATTAAAAAAATATTTTAATTTAAATAATTTTTTTAATAATCAAAATATCCATTAATAAATCTTATAATTATGTTTTATAACATATCATATTTGTTGGTGCAGAAATCCGTCTTCGTCGGAGGTCGCCGGAGTCGAGGCCGCTGAGGTCCCGTCGACCTGCAAAACGAAGTTCCATCCGGAATCGATGGGGGTGGCTCCGGCAGGACCCTCCGACGGTCAAGTTAATTTTCAGCCAACAGGAATGGAGTGCTCGGAATGAGTTCCGGAGCTTAGAGATGAGGAGGAGAGCTTAGAGAGTCGAGAGTTCAGAGAGCTTAGCCTTAGCGTATCGGGAGGCTGAGCGTTGGGCCGGGCTTCGGCAGGAGCGGGATTTATCCCCAACAATATTATATTGATATACTGTAAATATAATATAATATAATAATAAATAATATTATAATATACTATAAAAATAAATATAATCTATTATAGTATAATTATATTATAAAAATATAATTTGATATAAAAATATTTCATAATAATATAACATTATTATAATAATATAATATAATATAATATAATATAATCCATTATATCATATTATATTATATATTACATTATAATTATAATAATATTATATTATAGTATTATATTAATTATATTATAATATTATATTGCATTATAAAATAATAATATTATATAAAATATATTAAATATTATATACATTATAAACAATCTATTATATATATATATAATATAATTAGTATATATAATCTATTATTAGATTAGATTATATGATATATTATATTACATTATAAATTATATTATAATATATAATATTATATTATATATATAATATTATGATAATACTATATATACTATAATATAATATAATATTATATTATTTTAAAATATAATAAAAATTAATATTATATTATATTATTCTTCACTATATAATACCATCCAATATTTTTTATTATTACTTTATTATATCAAAAATATTTTTTAATTATAAAATATATATTAAAATTTTAAAATACTTTATAAATATACTTATCAAATAATAAATAATTTTTTATAAATACTAAATATTCTTACTTCTTAAAAGTTCTACTTTCAAATATTTCAAAAATTTTAGCCAAAGTTATCCATCCTCACCCGACGGTGTCCTGTCTTGGGGAAATTGGGATGACCCCAGCCCGGCTGGTGAGTCCCACGGTGGGCTTGATCCCAACCACCGAATTCCGCGCCGCGGGGCAGATGATGGATCCGTCCGTCTCCGTCCCCAGCGTCACCGATACCATGTTCGCCGCCACCGCGATTCGCCGACCCGGTGCTCGACCCGCACGGATACTTGCCGACAGCACGTACGGATTCTGCAACCCAACGAAGAGAACCCATCAATTTCCCTGAATCAAAAGAACCCAACCAGAAGAGAATTTTTACTTTTTTCTTTTTGAAAAAAAAAAAAGCGGCGTTATTTGGACTCAAGTTGGACCGCACCCGACCCTGGCCGCCGCGGCGCGCTCCACGCGCATTCGGGATGCGCCCAAGGAGCGGAAGTTGGCCCCACTCGCCTGAGGCTGGCCTTCCCCAGTATCACCGCGCCGGCCTGCCTCAGCCGCCGGACCACGCCGGCGTCTCGCGGCACCACGGAGCCAGAGGAGGGCGAAGCGAGCCGGACGGTCGTGTTGCTGAGCCGGTCCAGGCGTGGCGATGTTGTCCTTGAGGAGGATGGGGATCCCGTGGAGGACCCCCGCCCGGGTGGTCGCCCGCTAAGGCCGCTCCTCGGTCGGCCCGGTCCGCCTGCCGGACCGCGTCGGGGTTCACCTCGATCACGGCGTGGAGCAGCGGGTTGAGGGCCTGAATCTGGTCCAGGTAGTACTCCACCAGCTGTCTGGAGGTGAGACTGCCCTCGTTGAAAGCCTGCTGGATGCCATCGATAGTGGCCTCTTTGATCTCGAATCCACGGCAGTTGGTACCGACCAAGAGCACCAGGAATAGCGTGGAGAGGAAGGGAGAAGCGAGGGGCGTTGTCATCTCCATTTGTTGCTCGTTTCTTGTTCACCGGGGTTGGGATGTTTGATGCCTTTTATAGGATCTCGGGTATTAGCACGCGTGGTTGTTTGTCTTAGATTTTAGTATTTTGTCGATTCTGCGTTAGTTCGCCGGAATGTTGAATACCTTTTATGTGATCTTTGGTGCGAGTATTTCTTATATATATATATATATATATATATTGGTAAGAAAGTATTACTTCATTGAATCAAAAAGCGGATGTACAAGTATGTGTCCGAAGCCAGAAAGATCTGAGCATGGTGACCCTATTGTACAAAGATTACATTACCAAGATCGAAACAAAAAGGAATGAACAAGACCATAATTGATGAAAACCTGTGGGAGTAATTTACATAAGAAAACAAAATACCACGGTGATATTTGATGAACATAAAAGATCTGACGAGATTACGGAGCACCCAAAAAGCTTGTATATGATAAGTTAATAAAGTCTGGTGATCCATAAAAAGTCTTGGATGGGTGTTGAATAAGCTTACTAAGCATCTCAAGATTTTAGTGGAGTAAAAGCTTATCCACTCCACTAGCCACATCCGTTGCAGTTGAAGCAGTTGAAATAGTAGACCATGAAGAATACGGTAGATGGTGTGGAAATGGTCTGACAAAGTCATATAAACCAAGTGAAGCGTCTGAGTGTGGTTAACGGAGTGAGTGAAAAGTATCGGAAACTTGCACATGGACACCATCAATCCATCCGTCCGGGTGGGTTTTGACCTCCCTTCACTTGTCATATAAATCCGGTACTATATTTAAAAATCCAGTAAAAATATTTATCAAAATCATCAATAAATTTAATCTAACATGATTAGCCATATTCGCGGTCATCCAATCTACAATGTTGCTAGCCTCTCTAAAAAAAGACTATAGAGTTATCTCTATTTTCTAGCGATCGTATTGAAACAGATGGAAACTGATCTCTAAGTAAAGGTGTTGATCCAGATTGCTACCCAACAAGTGCCAGGGATTGTGAATAATTAGGACTAGATTAGATGGATAGTTTAGTTAGTGGATATAAATGATGCTCAATTTTGATTTTGCTTTTTTTTTTTAAAAAAATTATAAATGAAAGACGCACTTAGCCTTTTTATTTATTATTATTATTATTTTTGATGAACCAGCTCTTTCAGTTTTCATTGAGTTTCAACTTGGTTTTGTTTGATAGCCATTAACAAAAACCGATACAGAATTTAATGTTGATTTAGTTAGATATACATAAATGAAAACAAGTACATGATTTAACTTTGGTTTTGTTGGATAGCTATTTATGCAGAATTACTTTCCGTTTGGTTGCTCAAACATCCAGCTCAGGCTTGATTCAATTTTATGTACTCCCGTCATTAAGGCCTAGGTTACAAGCTGCACACCGCTACCACGTCCTTCCAAGAAAACTTTCTTTATGGCGGTCCTTTTTGACCACTTGCACACATTTTTTTTAAATTTAAGGTGAGAATTTAACAAAAGTAAATAAATTAATAAAGTGAACCATTACTATAATCGTGGCTGTAGTGTCTAACCAGGCATGCCATTTTGTTATATACATTAGTAATTGAGATTTAACTAACGATAATTAGCAACATTAATGACATTGGGGTTGGTAGCTAACTATTTTTTTTGGTGTATAAAAATAAAAATATAGTTTGTTGGGAGCTATCAATCTGCCGTCCGACTCATCAACCCAGCCAACAGACCATCGGACACCGATGGATATTCGTCGGCTGACGATCGACGATGGACGATGAATGATCGACTAGTTATTAGATGAATCACCGACTGATCGACTCGACGATTGATATTCCATTAATCCAACTGATTGTTGATTAATTAGTTGAAGGATGATAATTAACATCCAATTGGTCATCACCACGAAAATAGCTGCTCAAAAGGTCAATACTTGTCGATCCATCAATTGTCCCATCGACACATTAATGAGAGCACCGACATATGACCATCCGATAGATAATCGGACTGACAAGTGACGATTGGTGATTGCTTCTTCCAACCGACTAATCATCGGTCGGAAATCATTAAAGCAATAATTGGCTTGAAATCCTTCGACCGACCAACGATCGGTCGGTACAAAGTCAATCGATCGATGATTCATCAATATAGAATCAGTTGACCGACGATCGATCAGAACATCAGTCGATTGATGATCTATCGACACAAAATAAGCCAATCGACCGATGATCAGTCACCTCCAAATCAAATGACTAATCGACGGATCTTTCCAAATAACCTATCCGGCTTCCGATCGATCCTACAAAATCATTCCCGAGAAGAGCAGGTGACAATAATTAATGAGTGATTTAATTACTTACCCACGATCATATTACATAAAAAAAGAGAGGCCCAGGTGCTAAGCAGTTACTACTTCGACGTCTATAAAAAAAAAATAATCTGGTCAATTTGGAAGAAGGCATCTAATCTTTTTTAGAGCAAACTCTGCTCTTTTCTCCTCATTTTTCTATTTGACCAGTCCATCCTACTAACTTAAGCATGTGAGAGTCTCCGTAAAAGCCAATTTCGATCGGTGCGAACTTATTTTGTAGGTTTTTCAGCTTTTAATCGCAGGTATAGATGAATTGGCTGCAACATAGTTAGTTACCATCCCCAAAGTCATCTTCATCTTGCTATCTTTTCTCGCTAGCCCTGGGCACCACAAGCATTAACCAAGTTCGCTGTTTTCTTATCTAACGGTGTCCTGTCTTGGCGAGATGAGGACCACGACCGGCTGGTGAGCCTCATCGTGTGGGGTCTGATCCCCACCACCGAATTTAAGCGCCGAGGGGGCTCACGATGGAGAACGGAGGCAGCTGAGCTGCTGGTGCGACCCAAGAAAAGCGGGGTGAGGGGGAAAATTGGAAAGAGAAGGTGGGAAGAAGAGTTCCTCATGCCCTAACCACTTTTCTCCCCAATCTCCGTGTCACCATGCAGAAACATATGGTTGGTTCTTCTCGGGTCTTAACTTGGTTGGATATGAACTGGAGTCTTTATCTGTGAGAAACTAGACATGGGCCAACTTGATGGATTGGGAAGTGGGGATCGCCATGTATAGCAACCTAAATGGCTTCAAAAAATTATCCGTACTTTTCAAGAACGTGTTTTGCTGAATCGAATGAAATCTTTGATGACTAATCTAATTTTTTTTAATCAAGGTGCCTTTGTTGGGGGTAGATTCATTATGGAAAATATTTTGATCATGCATTCTGCTGCCCCATCTCCGGAACTTCTTATGATTAAAGTTGATGCGGAAAAAACGGATGCAATGAGCTTTTCTTTTAAAGATTTTTAAGCAATTTAATTTTTATAATCAATTTATTAGTTGGATAGTGGCTTGTGTGCTTAATCCTCAACATGCTCTTCTTGTTAATGGCTCTCCTACTGATTGGTTCTTGACTACATGTAGTCTAGTCTGCGATAGGGCTGTCTGCTATCTTTCCTTCTTTTTTTTTTTTGTTCAGAGATGATTTCTCTTACTCTACAAGCTGCAGTTCCTTCCCAACTTTTTTATCTTTACCGTTGAGATAGGCTTCGTATTTCTCATCTATTTTTTATGAATGATTATTTTCTTATTACCAAAACAATAGTTTGTGATGCTCTTACTCTTAAACTATTATTAGATGGATATTGCCATTATTCTAGCCAATCAGTTAATACTACTAAGTCGTTTATTATCATAAGCCCTTCCATTGACCCTAATATTAGACAAACACTTGCTTCCATCTTTAGCATGCCTTGCAAGAGATGTGTCTAGAAGTAGTTGGATATTGCTATTACTAATTCTAAATTACAACAATCTGATTTTAATTTTATTATGAAAAAAATTTTAGCTAAAATTCAATCTTGGAAGTGGAAGAGAGGGTTATACTTGTACAATCTATTTTGGCTTCTATACCGGTGCATGCAATGATTTCGATACCTATCATCCCATTTTCTATTTTGGATTATATTGAGCGTTAAGTTCCGAGCCTTCCTATGAGGGTACGATACTATGGGGAAAGTTGGCCGCAAAGGTGATGTTGCGACCTTTTTTTTTTTTTCTTGTGTGCTCAATTGTTTTACTCGAAGTATAAATTTCATCGTACTTGGATTTTTTATCGTCCACCTATTCATTGTTCTCATATTCGGTGCAAAATCTCAGCTATTGGATGGAGCGTTCAATTCCGATTCATGTGGTTAATTGGTAATGATGCCTCAATAAATGTGGTTATGTAACGTACTATTGTCTCATTGGCCCTCTTTTACGAATGTGGAGATTAATTTGGAGGTTTTTACGGTAGCTGGTTTAGTTTTGTATGATAATACTTGTAATATTTCTCTTTTAGCCTCCCTATCTAACACTGAAATGATGACCATCACTGTAGCTATGCCCCTTGCGCGGGCTAAATGGCCTGATCAGTTGGGTTGGGCTAAATCTCGATCATTATCGTCTCCTCCCAAGATATCCCCCCTACATCCTTATCATTTAATTTTCATACCAAGTAGATTTGGGATTTATATGTTCCCAAGCACGTGAAATGCTCCTGCTGGAAACTATTACCTACCAAGGAGCTGTTGGTGTACAGGAATATCTTGCATTTTGATTCTCCTGTATGTGATTTGGGTGGAGGACTGTCGACATGTAGTTATTACCTGTGTATTTGCTCAAGAATGCTGGTGCCTTGTGGGGCAACACTTTGCCTGTCCTATTCCCTCTTCTTTGCGGGATTACAAATTCAAGGATAAGGAAGAGGGATAAAGCAATTGCCGCTTACGTGGCATTGCTCATTTGGTTTGCAAGAAATCAGAGAATCTTTAGAGCCCACCATGTTTCACCATTGCATCTTCTGCAACTACGTGCCTGCTTCTATAATGATCAATTTTCCTCATCTGCAACTTCTCCACACGTAGTATTCTCCCATTTAAGGAACTGGGGTAATGCTAAGCTGTGCATGCAGCATCCTTCGACAAGTTTAATCCCTCGGATACCCACTCTCTTTGGGGTGCTCATTATAAACTTTGCTGCAAAAAGAGCTGCTGGTGGTTTTATCATCCGAGATCATGAAGGATCTATTTTAGTGATTGGTGGTAATTAAGCTTCTTCGGTTCCTTTTACAGAACTTATAGGAGTTTGGTTATGGATCAAATATCTTGACACCCACTTTCATTCTCAGTGAATTTGGAGTCAAGGTGGCTCATCCGTCGTTATCTCCTGGCTTAAGGATATATAACATAAGAAAATGAGTCTTTCTCCCTGAATGCAAGATCTTAAACAGTGGTTTGCTTGCCTTCATTCTATTAAGATCTCTCATATATGTCGAGAAGGGAATCAAGCGGCTGATTGGGCTGCCAACCATGCTTTGTCTGATGATTTTTCCTTTAATTCTAATATCTTGCATCCATACCCTGACCCGGTTCGTATCTTGAAGGCTATATTAGGAAGATATCATTGGCAATTGCTTATAATTGAAGGCTTGATTAAAGGCACAACTGTCAATTGGTTGATTGTGAAGAATTCTTTAAATATAGTTGGTTAATTGTAAAAAATTCTCTAAATATAGTTAGAGAAATTGAGCACCTACCATATGTATATGATTTATTGTTTGTTTTTCATGCTTGTAAACATATGTAAATCTTATATTAAAGGAAGGAATGCAGCCTCAAATAATATATCCGAATTTTCAATAATTTTTTCATAAATTTTCAATTCTTCTCCATCCTTCTTAATTTTTTCATGGTATGAGAGCATTTTTGATCCATTGACGCTTTGCCGTTATATCTCTCTTCTTCATGAGAAGATTTAAGTTGTCCAGTGCAAGATTTGCATGTCTGCTATGTGATCTTCAAGCATTCGAGATCTCAAATCCAGTCAAATAGCGACCTCAAAGGGCGATGCCATTGGTGCCATAATTGCATGAGAAGTTCAAGACATGCTGGAGAATCCATGCTTGTAGATAATACTGTTCAAGTTGAATGTAAGTAACAACTTCTTATCATGGTCACAATCGACTGTCCTTTTTTTAAGTGAAAAATCAAAACTAGGGTATATGGATGGTAAAATTCCTTAACCCTCTAGTGATGATATCAAGTATGATGAATAGAAGTCCAATAATAATTTAGTTATATCTTGGTTGTTCAACTCCATGAAATTTGATGTTAGAAATGGTCTCTTATTCTTAACTACTGCAAAAGAAGTTTGTGATACATTAATAGAAGTTTATTCAAAAAAAAAATGATGTTGCTCATGTTTATTAGTTAAAACAAGAAATTACTCATTTTCGTAAGGATAACAAGACCTTCAACAAATATCTTGGAACTCTCCATGGAATGTGGTAGGAACTAAGTTATTATGTTCCAATCTCCATGGATCCCAAAGTTATTCGAAAAAGGATCGAGCAAGATCAGATTTTTGAAATGCTTGCAAGACTTGATTCTAACTATGAGGCAGTTCGAAGTTAGAATCCGATGCAACCCGAGCTACCTTCACTTAATGATGTATGCGCTCTTCTACAAAGAGAAGAAAAAAAAGAGCTATTATGGAGCCAAGTGAATCATCTACTTATGAGCCCTCAGTCTTTATTTTCAACTCCATAAATTTTTGGGGGCATGGAGATCACGAACGTGGCCGTGGTAGAGGCCATGGATTTGGAGATCGACCTCGGTGCTCCCATTGCAATAAGTTGGATCATATGAAGAAAAATGCTGGGATCTTCATGACCGTTCTACAAAGCAATCCGGTGCTCCCATTGCAATAAGTTGGATCATATGAAGAAAAATGTTGTGATCTTCATGACTGTTCTACAAAGCAATCCGAAGCTAATGTTGCCAATGCTTCAAAAGAAGCAAATTCTCAGATCTCATTAGAAAAACTCTCTGAACTTCTTAATGCATATAATAAAATGAAATCCCCTTCCATTCCGTCAGAATTAGGTAAATCTGCCTTTGCACATCTAGTAGATTCATCTTCATTAACATGGATCATTGATACCAGTGCAATAGATTACATGACAGGATCCTCTACTATTCTATCTTCAATGCAACCTATAGTTGGTAAGTACCTTGTTACTCTTGCTGATGGATCACAAATCCCAGTTTATGGAGTTGGTCATGTTGATATTTCTTTTTTCATTAATCTATCATCCGTTTGATTTGTACCATCTTTTTCCTCAAATTTGCTATCTATGAGTAAATTGACCAAAATACATAATTATTCTATAACTTTTTATCCATATCATTATGTCTTTCAGGACTTGACAACAAGGATGACGATTGGTGAAGGGCATGAAAAAGAAAAACTTTACTTGTTAGATCAGAATGTTCGTACTTTGATCAGTTGCAAGAATAGTAATCATGAGGAGATATGGCATTCTCATTTGAGCCACCCATCGTATTCTTCGTGTTCTTTTTACTTCTTTAAAATCTTTATTTAATACTTGTGAGATTTATTTCTACTCCAAACAACATCATCTTTCTTATATTGTAATCATCAGAATTCATGTGATTCTTCTTTTCAATTAATATACTATGATATTTGGGGTTATGCACCTGTAGAATCTTACTATGGTTTTAAGTATTTTGTTAGTTTTATTCATGACTTTTCTCGTATACTTTGGATATACTTATTAAAATCAAAAAATGATATTTTTGATACTTTCAAAACTTTTCATAAGTTGGTCATCACATAATTTGATGCAAAAGTTAAAATTCTTAGGACTGATGATGGGATTGAATACGTCAATCAAAATTTTGCTAATTATTTACGTGAAAATGACATTCTTCATCAGACCACATGTCCTAGTTGTTCGCAGCAAAATGGAGTTGCTGAATGCAAAAATCGATATATCTTAGAGATAGCAAGATCATTATTTTTTCAAATGAATGTGCCCAAAATTTTTTGGTCCAATGCCGTCTTAATAGCATGTTATATTATAAATAGATTACCAACAGTTGTGCTTAAAGACATTTCTCCAATCGAGTGTCTAACCAGTAAAAAATCTTCGATTTCATATCTTAGAGTTTTTGGATGTTCTTGTTATGTTTATATTTCTGAAAAATATAAAAATAAGCTCGATGACAAGTTTGTTAGGTGCATTTTTCTTGGATATTCTAGCGCTTAAAAAAGATACAAATGTTATGATCCAAAAAGAAAAAAAGAGTTATGTATCTCGTGATGTACAATTCTCTGAATCCATTCCATATTATACTAATAAAGATGATTGCACCCTAGATCTTATTGTTCATCAGGGAGAGTCTTTTAAGCATACAGAAAAATGTCTACTTTATTCTAACCCTCAATTATCCATCGTCCAATCTAAGATTTCACATTTCGAAGATCAAAATTCTCCTATGTTATTTTTCTCTCATCTTGATCAAGAAGCTATATAAACTGATCACCAAGATCAAGGTCCATTGATCTCGCCACCTCACCAAACAAGATCCTTAGAGTTTGGCTCTGATAGTGAACTCTATTCAGGTAGCTCAAATGCCAAAATTTTTTCTTTAATTGATCCAAATTCATTGTCCATTGCTCTACGAAAAGAAAAGCATAATACACCCAAAGTTTTTTATCCCATTAAAGATTATATCTCCTATCATGCTTATTCTAATAGATTTAAATCTTTTCTCGCATCGGTTGATATAAATAGTGAACCTTCTAGTTATGCAGAGGCAGTAGCCAGGTCTGAGTGGAGAAAGGCCATGAAAGAGGAGTTGGAGGCTCTTGAGAAGAATCATACATGGGATTTGATGTTACTTCCTAATGGCAAAAAATTTGTTGGTTGTCGGTGAATTTATAAAATCAAATATCATCCAGATGGGCACATAGAATGCTAATATGGAGTTGATTACAAGGAGACCTTCACCCCTCTAGCTAAGATGAGTACCGTTAGAGTTCTACTATTTATTGCTGCTAATATGAGTTGGCCTCTCTACCAACTTGACGTGAAAAATGCCTTTCGAAAACTATAAGAGAAAGTTTATATGTCAAGACCTCCTGGACATCCAAGTGAGGGGGAGAATGGCATGGCTTGTCGGCTCCAAAAATCAATCTATGGATTAAAACAATCTTCAAGAGCATGGTTTGATAAGTTAATATCAGTTGTGTCAAGCATTGATTTTATAAGAAGTTCTGCTGATCATTCAATATTTGTCAAAAGGGAGATAACAAGTATTACCATTATGCTTGTTTTTGTAGAGGACATTATTCTCATAGGTGACAATCAAAGTACTATAAATAATGTGAAGCAGTAGTTGAAAATTATGTTTGATATTAAAGATTTTGGAGAGCTAAGATACTTTCTTGGTATCGAAGTAGCAAGGTCAAAGAAGAGGATCTTTATCTCTCAGAGAAAATATGCTTTAGACTTACTAAAGAGGATTGGAAAACTTGCCTCAAAGCCTGTAGAAACTCCAGTTGATGCTCGACTAGATTGTAGGAAGGTTATTCTTGACGTAATGTACTTAAGAAAATGTATTATTATTGAGGCCTTGTAAGGGAATGTGTTTCGCCTATTATCAATACTCTTTAGAACTGTCTTGGCATGATGTATGATTAACACCAATAGGACTCCACGTATGATGGAATTTCATTCAAGGATTGGTTCCTTGCATTATAGATAAGATCAAGAAAGAGGACCGGTTCCTTATGAGTTAATAATAATAAGTTAGAATTTAATATTCTAACTCGCATCATGGGAGATGATTATTAGCTTAGTGACATTTTTTTATCTTATGATGTGAAAAAGGATATAAAAATCTTTATTTTTTGGAACAATATGTGCCCCTCCTTGTTTAATGAATATAGTGAATCATGGGCTCTAAGAACATTATCGCTGACATGACCAAAGGGTAAAAACTTGATAGAAATAATTATGAAATTTGACAAAGAAAAATTCAATACTTGCTTAATGAATAAAATGTCTTAGAGATATTATCCACTACTACGGTGGTCTCACCTGAGGAGGGCAATACTGCCAACATCGTCGTGATAGAGAGGCCTACGAGAATTGGGTCAAAAAAGATTGATGTGCATGCTTTACTATGTTAGGTAGCACGCATAATGATCTTATTGGCGGATTTGAGAATTGCCTGACAACCCAAGAAATATGGAACCAGCATAAGATCAATTTTGGGCAAACTTCAGCTACGAGCTTCATGCTTTGAATCTAAAGTTTTAGCAGTACACTAAAGACCTAAAACACTTGATGGTTGAGCATCTTCGTGTTATGAGTGCCATGACTCGAGATCTTAGAGCAGCTGGGAATGAGCTTAATGATGAGCAATACGCGCTTGCTGTTATTCATTCGTTGTCGGCCTCTGAGTGGGCCCAAATGAACCTCTTAATGATGCAAAATAAAAATATAAGAACTTTTAATGATATATCACATAATCTTGAGCTAGAGACACAATGCTTTGTAGCAAACCATGCTATTATTCTTGCCACCCAATATGGGAGATATGGGCCTATGAGGCCTAATAATTGCAAAGGCAAGAACAAAGAAGCGAAGAACCAAGCTAATGGAGGCAAGAATGTAGGACCCAAAGAAGGCAGAATTGCTAAATGCAGGGGCAATCATGGAAAGAAAGACGTATCTAAGTTGAAATGCTGTAATTGTGGGAAGAACGGTCACTTTGCTTGTGATGGTATTGAGCCGAGGAAGGTGCTCTCTTCACCCAACTCTTTTCAGTTGTTTATTTGGTCACATGCATTAGTTGCTCATACTCTCCCTGATTGGATTGTTGACTCAAGAGCAACCAAACATGTAGTTAGAGATAGAGTTGGGTTTGTAGATTATGACCGGGTTCCAGCAGGATCATAGTATGTCACTCTTGGAAAAGGCATGAAACAAGTTCTTGGAGCTGGTTTGTATCAGCTCAAGCATGGTGGGTGCACACTACTTTTACATGATATGCTGTATGCACCTGGAGTTCGATGTAATCTAGATTTTTCTTTTCATTGTACCCGGACTTACATATTTTTTTTGGTGGAAAAAAGTTTGGACATGGATATTTGGTAGATGGGTTTTTTTAGATTAAACTTGGATTGCTATTATTCTTCATCTGCTTTAACTATTGTTCATATTCATGATTCTAATGCAATGATCTGGCATGTAAGACTTGGCCATATACGATGACTAAATTAGCTAGAGAAGGCCTATTGGAGTCTCTCACTAAAGTTAATCTTTTGGTTTATGAACCTTGTTTGATTGGAAAGGCTAGTAGAAAGCCTTTTGGTAAGGTTGCAAGGGCTACTTATCCCTTAGAGCTAGTCCATTCGGACATTTGTGGATCCATGAATGTTAGGGCATGCCATGGTGTCTCCTATTTCCTTACATTTATGGATGATTATTCACGCTTCAGTTATATATATTTGATTACTTACTGATATGAAGCATTAGATTGCTTCAAACGATTTGTTGCGAAGGTTGAGAATCAAATTAAAAGGAGAGGAAATTGAAAACTCTTCAAACTGATAGAGGTCATGAATATTTATCTAAGCAATTTAAAGAGTTCTATGAGGAAAAAGGAATTCAAACATAACTTACGATTTCAAGAACACCGTAGCAAAATGGTGTTATGAAAAGAAGGAATTGCATTTTACTAGATATGGTTAAGTCAGTGATGGTATAAGTCAAATCCTTGACAAGTTTTTGGGGGATGCGCTTTTAACTACCACCTACATACTTAACCGAGTTCCAAGTAAATCAATGCCTTTGACCTCCTATAAGTTGTACAATGGTGTAAAAACCAACTTAGAAAATTTACGCCCATGAAGATCGGTTAGATATATTCACAACCCATCCCATAAACATGGCAAGCTTGGCCCTCAAGCTTGTAAGCATGTATTCATCAAGTATCTTGAGAGATCAAAGCGATACGTAATGTATGGTGAACATCCCGATGGGGGGATGATTGAGATTGAGTCCCATGATGTAGAATTCCTAGAGGAGTTCCTGCGCATAGGTGAAGTTAAAAAGAATCTTGAGCTTTATGAGCTTCAAGAAGAGGTTACTCTAAATGATAGCAAAAATGTGGGATCTAATTCCCATATAGAAATCACTATAGATAGTGGGATTAATGTGCAACCTAGTGGAAGCACACCATCAGAGAGTAATTCTCAAGATGTCCAATTAGGCAGAAGTGGATGTGGAAACATTCCTCGATGTCATTTTGGGATAGAAGGGAAAAGCTTCATGTGCCCTTTATTGGACATTGATGAGCCAGCTTCTTATCAAGAAGCATTATCTTCACCTAACTCCAAAGAATGGATAGAAGCTATCCAAGATGAGATGGATTCCATGATGAAGAATCAAGTGTGAGAGTTAGTTAATCTTCCATCTAGGTGCAACACCATTGACAATAAATGGATTTTAAAGGTTAAGCGCAAGGTAGATGGATCGATTGACAAATTTAAGACTTGTCTTATGGCAAAAGGATATACTCTAAAGAAGGGTATAGACTATGATGAAATATTCTTTTCAATGGTGAGATTTGCCTTCATTTGCCTGATCCTAGCCATAGTAGCCCATTTGGACTTGGAGTTGTTCTAAATAGATGTCAAAACTACATTCCTCAACGAAGGACTAGATAAAGAGATCTACACGGATCAAACTCTTCGATTCCAAAGGAAAGGAACATAAGGTTTGTCTATTTATGATCTCAAGCAATCATCCAGGCAGTGGTACCTAAGATTTTATGAGGCTATAACCTCATTTGGCCTATCCATGATAGAAGAGGACCACTGTGTGTATGTTAAGAAAACAAAGAATGAAATTTTGATTGTATCTCACTACTATAAAAATGGTCTATGACAGCGATTTTTGAAACCACTGTCATAGCACCTACGGCAGCAGTTTTCGTTAACCGCTGCTATAAATCGATCTATGATAGCGATTTTTTATAACCACTGCTATAGGTCCGACATATAGTAGCGGTTAACGAAAACTACTGCCGTAGATCGGACCTATAGTAGCAGTTATAAAAAATCGCTGTCATAGATCGACCTATAGCAGCGATTTATTGTAACTGCTGCTACAAGTTGGATCTATAGCAGCGATTAGTAGGAACCGCTGCTATAATCTGATTTATGGCAGCGGTTAATTATAACCACTGCCATATATATATATATATTTTTTAAATATTATATAATTTTAAAATTTAATATTCATCTTCATCATTCATTATCTAAATAATTATCATTAGAGTGTCATCGTAAAAGGTCACCTCGATTCGATGGCCCTAGCTTCGTCGATCAGAAAAATTTAATTTCGATGATCATGAACAATGATGCGATGATCTGATAGATGGAGATCTTTGATGGATCCAAAAATCTGCAATGATGATCTTGATGATGTTTGTAACATATTATCAAAGTTTTACTTTAATCGGATATCGTTATCTTGGTCAATTTAGTATAGATTAGTTTCGACCGTTAAATGATAAATGATTGATCAAAGGATCAAACGGTGTCCGATTATGAGATAATTTTTTTATAAATGATCTTGGCTACTACTTTAATCATTTTTTATGGTGATGATTATAAAATTCAACTCGTGAGATGAAGAACGATCTAAAACTATACGTCTCCTGATAACCATTCTAAAATTTCATTAGTTGTTATGCTCGTGCTTTTGCAATATCTGCTTAACATGAATAGTTTATACGAAAGTAATTTAAATTTTACTATCATCATCATATAAAATATTTAAAATTATAATAAAGATCATTTAACTAAAAAATTATCTCATAATTGAATGTCGTTTAACCCTTTGATCGCTTATTTCTAATTTAACGGTTGAAATCATTCCGTACTAAATTGACCATGATAATGATATCCGATTGAAGTAAAACTTTGATAGTATGCAACAAACATCATCGAGATCATCGTTGTAGATTTTTGAATCCATCGAAGATCTTCATCTATCAGATCATCGCATCATCGTTCGTGATCGTCGAAATCAAATTTTTCTGATTGATGAAGGTAGAGCCATCAGATCGAGGCAATCTTTTGCGATGATATTCTAATGATAATTATTTAGATAATGAATGATGAAGATGGATATTAAAATTTAAAATTATATAATATTTAAAAAAAATAAGAAAAAAATTATTTTCCACCTATGGCAGCGGTTATCAAAAATCGCTGCTATAGATCTACAGCAGTGATTATAGAACTACTATCATAGATCTATAACAGTAGTTTTGGATAACTACTGCTGTAGATTTAGGACAGCAGTTCGGCAATTGCTGCCATAGATCTATAGCAGCGATTCGATAAACGCTGCCATAGGTTAGGTTAAAAATTCCTAATTTTTTTTTTCTTTCGTGCGCGCTCAATATCTCTCACTCTCTCTCTCCCCCTCCTCTTCATCATCAATGAGGCTCCTCCCGACCGACCGACGTCGCCCCTCCTCCCCTTCGATCGGCGTCGACCCTCCTTCCCCCGACCGATGTCGTTCCTTCTTTCCCCTCGACCGATGCCGCCCCTCCTTCCCCTCCCTTCCGGCCCCTCCATCCCCGGCCACCCTCCCTGCCACCCGCCACCCCATCCGACCCCCCACCCCTCCATCCGACCCTCCCTCGGCTCCCAACGAAACCCCCTCCGACGAACTTCCATCCGATCCTCCCTCGCCCCCCCCGTAAAACCTCCCCTCCGATGAACCCCCTTCACCCTCGCTCAGTCCCCCACGAAACCTCCAACGACCCTCCAACCCTCCTTCCAGTGAACCTCCTCTACCCTCCTTTGGCCTCCGCAAAACTCCACTCCACCACCACCACCATTCTGACCCTCCCCCGATCGAGTGTGAAGCCTCCTTCGGCCTCCTCATCACTGTGCCCCCTCCCCTGGCCCCCCATCCTCGGACGCCTCTGCTCTCTCTTTTTTTTCTCTTTTTCTCTCTTCTCTATCTCACTATCTTGCTTTTATTTTGCAGGTTATCTCTAGTGCCTGTCGTCCTCCTCTAGCATCGTCGTCGATGACTCCTCGAGCTTTCTGTGCGATCCGCTCTCTATAGCCGTAGGTATAATTTTTTTTTAATTTTATAATATTATTTATTAATCATGTATATTTATAATAATTTATAAAATATTTATAATAAATATTATAAATATTTATTATAAATATTATAATTATCTGTATGCCATAGTTTTTGGGATCGTACCATGGATGGTAGCCTTGGGATCGTGCCATGTCGATGGACTGTGGACTAGATCTATCAATGGATTGGATTTCAGATTCGAAATCTGGATATTCAGATCTGGACCCAATTTTAATTACTGATATCGGAATCAAACCCTGAATATCCGATGGGTCTGTACTTGAGAGAGGAAGGGAGGGATCCGACCTTGCCGCCATCATTGGGAGGGAGGGAGGTCCGGCCTCGCCGCCATCATTAGAAAGGAGAGGGGGTTTGGCCCATCGACGAGGAAGATTGAGAGAGAGAGAGAGGGATGGAGGGGGTCTGACCTCGTCGGCATCATTGGGAGGGATGGGATGTCGGCCTTACCGATGAGGGAGATCGAGAGAGTAAGAGAGGAAGGGATGGGGTCCGACCTCATCGACGAGGGAGATCGAGAGAGGGAGAGAGGAAGATCGAGAGATGAAAAAGCTGGAAGGAAGGGGTTCGACCTCACCACCGTCGTCGGTGAGAGAAATCGAGAGAGGGAGAGAGGGAGTGATTGAGGGGATGGCACATAGCCGAGTTGGCTCGGATACACAGTCGAGCCAACTCGGGCCATGATCAAGTCGATTGGGGGAGGATCCTAGCTAGATGTCTCAAATACGGAGCTGACTGTCTCAGGCATGGAGCTGGCTCGGCTTCCGAGCGAATAGAACTTGATATGTCATGATGTTATATTGATTAATGTTCATTAACATTGCAGGTAACGATGGCACCGAAATGCCATCTAGCTTTGACCCTTGCTTCTCGGCAGGTTACGCATGCAGTTCAGCATTCGAGGAGCAGTCGGAGCATACTTCGTCCACCTCGACATCGACTGCTCAGAGATCTTCATTATCGAATCTACTCCATCGTCGGCATCTACTCCACCGATGGCATCTACTCCATCGGTGGCATCTACTTCACCAATAGTTGAGCCCTACCTATCCATATCGTGAGGCACATGCTACTATGTAGGCATTTGAATGTACGTTTTTATTATATTAGCATAATTTTATTTTTTATATAGTATTTAGTATACTTATACACTTATACGTATTTGCATTGCAGGTGCATCATCCAGTTGGATATTTCACGTGGTCCCACACATATGGCACACGTGTGGAACCGTCAGCATCAGGTGATGATCAGTATTACGATGTAGAGGGAAGGTCGATAGGAGAGACCGCGTAGGAGATGCATTCCTTTTTTGGAGTGCTTGTGAGGTGGTCGGACATCATTCCTGTAGAGCCCAGAGATTGACGTTTGATGGATGCTGCCATCAGAAATTGGAATATGAGAGGAGATATGGGTAAGTACGCGCATCTTAGTTATATTTATACATTTTATATGTTTATACTATATATGTTTGGATTAGAATAATTTTGTAACTGATTTTTGATAAATTTGTGCAGAGGAGGTATGACTTTTCCTGATCACGAGAGGGACTCGAGATGCCTCGACTGAAGAAGATCGAAGAGTTGTACCAGGAGTTACAAGATCAAGCTCCATAGAGGATAGCTTCAAGCACCGACAAGACACTCCTGGAGGAGCTTGTTTTCTGGATATAGGACTGTCCTCCAAAGTCAGTAGGAGATGATGGTTAGATACTGGATGAGCCTAGGAGTTTGAGGTAAAATTTCTAACTTTTAAATTTTTTTAATATGTTTAAAATTTTATTTAAATATTTTTTAAATATTTATTATTTATTTAAATACTTGTTAGGCTACCTTCCGTCAGAATGAGAACCGTGCAGCTCAAGAGTATACGCACACTCTAGGCCGCGAATCTATGGTCAGTCGTGTGCATAGAGAGATAATTAATTTTAAATCTTACTAGATAAATTAAATTTATATTTTTTTATCATCTTTCTGATAAATTTATTCTTTATCATAACTGATGAGAGATGGAGTGATGTCCAATCGTAGCGAGATCTTTTGATCTAGCCATACGGACAAGATGGGCAGATCAATGAACGTCATGATCGGACGTATTTTTATAAGTATTAAATATATTAGTATATATGATTAGTATTATAGCATTTTTTATAAAATTTTATTTTAATTTATAATTATAGGATCAGTTAGATGCGCTCGCTGAGTGAGGGTCCGGAATACCTCTGGGCTCCTATGACCATCTGTCTCAGGTCTTAGGGCCTTGATCACTTTAGGAAGGATCCGATGCAAGGCCCGAACATACGCCGATGAGCTACTGATCTAAGGCGAGCGTCTTCTCACAGACTTTCGGTATCGTCAGTCAGAAGGAGCTTGAGGAAAGGCATTGGCACGGGATAGATCATGCTGCGATGTACGGATAAATCGGGCTGAGGATCGTGCATCTCATTCTGGAAGGATATCGTAAGAGATATGATGTCGATGCTCAGCATGCATTTTGGAGTCATGAAGCTTCGAAGGATATATTGGCCCGCATTCCAGCTTTCAGCTCCAGCTTCAGCTTTGGCTCCAGCTCCGGCTCCGACTCCGGACTCCTGGTGATGACGACGACGACGACGACGATGTAGATTTAGGAGATTTTTGATATATTTTATTTTTTTAAAAAAAATATTATAATAAATTTTATTTGATAAATTTTTTTTAGCATTTTAGAATAATTTTTATATTTATTATATTTTTTATGTTATATATTTATATTTATCAAGTAAAATATATAAAAAAATAAAAATTTTATTTTTTTAATTATTCAAGATCTATGGACAGCGATTTCCATAATCCATGTCATATCCTGCCAACTGTCATAGGTCTGATGCCAACCACTGCATTAGACCTATGGCAATAGTTAAGAAACTGCTGCTATAGATTACCTTAACCGCTGTCATAGATTACTTATGGTGGGAGTTATTTAACCACTGTTATAGATTAACTATGACAATGATTTATAAATCGCTGCAATAGACGATCTATGACAGTGGTTTAAATAATCGCTGCAACAACCGCTGTCACAGAGCTATGGTGACGGTCGCACAGTAGCAGTGGTTAGAAAACCTGCTATCATAGCCTATGACAGTGATTTTTTGCGGCTGATGGCGGTGATAGTGGTTACAAACCACTGTCGTAGCCCTTTTTTGTAATAGTATCTCTATATGTTGATAGTATTATCATAGTAGCAAGCAACATGGATATGGTTAACATCACAACAGAGTGGTTGTCTTCCACTTTTGAGATGAAGGACATGGGTGAAGCAAATTATGTGCTTGGGGTGAAAATTCTTAAGGATTGTTCAAAGAAGCTTTTAGGTTTGTCCCAAAAGACTTATACTGAGAGAATTTTAGAATGATTCAATGTGCACAATTGCAAACCCATTGATACTCCTATTGAAAAGGGTCACATTTTGAGCATTGATCATTGCCCTAAGACTGATAAGGAAAAGAAGCAAATGGAAAGGGTTCCTTATGTAAGTGCAGTCGGGAGTTTGCAGTAGGATTGGTAAGTCATTACTAGAGTAATCCATGTCCACTTCATTGGAGGGGACTTAAGATTAAAAGGTTTTTGTGATGTGGATTGGGACGGAGATAGAGATGAATGCAAGTCAACCTTAGGATATGTGTTTATCCTTAGAGGTAGAGTTGTTTCTTGGTGTAGCAAGAAACAAACTTGCATTGCCCTATCCACCATAAAGGCTGAGTAAATTGCTTGTTCAGCAGCAGTTCAGGATGCAGTATGGTTGAAGAGATTTATGCAATACTCTAGTATCATGGCATGAGCTGATGAACCTGTAGAGATCCACATTAATAGCATGGCTGCTTTAGCATATGGAAAGGATCCTAAGTACCATGGAAGGGCCAAGCATATAGACATATAATTTTACTACATTGGTGACATGGTCAAACAAGGAGAGATAGTCCTAAAGCACATTTCTACTAGCAAGATGATGGCTAGCCCATTAACCAAGCCAATTGCTCGAGATATTTATTAGTCCCATGTTAGAGGATTGGGACTTCATAGGATTTGGTTGCTTGGATTACATGATTGGACATTTGTATACATTTATACTTTAAGTAATATAAGATATTTGTTATTCTTTACTTATGATGGCATAAATTGATATTTGATTAAAGGCATATGATTGTTGAAATGTCACAAGGCTAAGATCGGTCCACTCACATGGATGATAGCCCTGGCACTTAGTAGCGAGCAGGATGAGATGAATGGTATAGATTCTTGCCTTCATAACAAGTTAGCCAAATCCTTTGCTACCTAATGTGGTGGACAAAAATATAAATGTCGCCTTAGTTAGTCCAAGATGAGACTCATGAGAGTTAAATATGGAAAGATTCCATATTTCCATATAGAGCCTAGTTAAGAGCCGAATGTGAGTGCTTTGGCTAACTCTTAGTGAGTGGTTGACCCAAAAGTAACTCAGAATAAAAATCTTTATGGTAGCTAGACCAAGGTTCGTACAATATTTTTGAGTGTGACATGTCCTAATTTAAGTGGAAGCTCCATCATAGCATACATACTATATGTGCTAGACTACTACAGGAAAGAGCTATGACAACGGTTTGTAATCACTACCGTAGATTAAAAAATCGCTGCTATAAACTACCATAGTGGTTATCCAATCACTGCCACTAAAGTCATCATCGTAGATCTATGGTAGTGGTTGTTGCAGCGATTATCGTAACCACTACAGTAGATCGGTATAGCAGTGGTTTACTAATCGTTGCTATAAGCTAAACTATCATAGTGGTATATAGTAATAGTTAATCAACCGCTGCTATAGGATCAATAGTAGCGATTTATCAAGTTGGAAATGTATCTCAAAGTCAATCATCAGTCTGTTGATGGTTGAACCATATATTTATAATTATATATAAATTATAAATTAATAAAAATTATTTTGATATTTTTCATCATAAATTTTGTTATCTTCTAATGAACTCCTGTATTGTGATGAAGTCCTTAGGACTATCTAGATTCGACAAAGAAGAATTTATCGTTTAGTCCTTAAATAGTTCACGATCAAATGATACGTTGTTACTTAGGATAATAATGTTTATCAAGTATAGATCATTATGTGCCATATAGGTTAGTTGTCCTCATAACTAAGAAGTATTGAGACACTAATATGGCATATAAGTGAGATGTATGGGTACATCTGCATTGAACGTGACCAACTCTGGGGCTTTTCTTCTGTCAAGATTAGCTTCGATGAAATATGGGTATTATTGGAGGTAAATCCCGCTCCCACCGAAGTTCAATCGGATGCTTAGCGGACAATACAAGGGTAAACCCTGCTCCCATTGAAGTTCAGTCGGATGCTCAATGGACAATACAATCGATAGTCACGAAAAAGCTTCAGCGGACGAGTCCCTTCTGAACTCCTTCAGTTGATCGAATTCATTAGCGGTCGAGCCCCTGCCGAACTCCTCAGCGGCCTAACTTCTCTAAGAGTCGGACTCCTCCTAGATAGCTCCTTCGATCGAGCTTCTACGGAAGTCAAACTCCTCAGTGGCCGGACTCCTCCTCCAATCGAGCTTTTATGGAAGCTGAACTCCTTACAGACTGTTGATGGATTCCTACAGGCGATCTCACTACTGAATGGTTACAATTATCACGATAATAATGATTGTCATTTATCAAGACAACATGATTGATATTTATCAAGTCAATCATGATCGGCATTTATCAGGATGGCTATGACAGTCATTAATCAAGACAGTTATAATAAGCTCCGTCTATAAAAAGGACCCTCCAGATATGCTTACTCTAGGCTCTAAGCTCTCCTCTCCTCCTCTAAACTCTATCGAACTCCACACTGAGCACTCCATTTCTGTTGGTCAGAGCTAACTTGATCGTTGGAGGGCTCTGTTGGAGCCACCTCCATCAACTCCGGATGAAACTTTATTTTGTAGGTCACCGACGGTGACCTCATCCTCCTTGACTCCAGCTCGATTCGGCGTCAACCAAATTCTGCACCAACAGATTTGGCGCTAGAGGAAGGGCCCTCTATTCTTGAGATTTTCTTGATCTTAAAGGAGTGCTCAGCGATGACCTCTCTCTCTTCTCTAGAGATCTCACTTCTTTCTCTCTAGAATTCTTTTTCGAGAGAAAATGCCCCTCAGGAGGGCTTCGACCCGACGATCGACAGCCTCCATGGCCCGATCCCATTCAGATCCGTCTGCTCTCGCTCCGGCCCCAAAAACTTAGGTTCCATCTATAGCTATGGAGCAGTTCAACCTGCTCGTCTAGCAGGTTCGTGGCCTTAGGGAGGCGATGCAGGCCATGCACCAGCAGGCTCCGACACCAGCTCAATCGGTGTGAGATTCTTCAGAGCCCTATGGTCCGATCTAGGAATGGCCGACTTGGACTACCCAGCCTTCGATCTCTAAAAGAGGAAAGCAGAGGAGGGAGGGCCCCTGCTCGGACCACGACTCAACCCAGGGAGAAGCTTTGCATCCATTCTACCAGAAAACCTTAGAGATCAAAGACCATGAAGATCTTTTGGATCAAAAGCTCTTAGAAATGAGCCGACGGATCGAAGAACTCTGTCACACTTTCACCTCACATGGTAATGATATTTGTACCGATCCTCCTTTTTTGTAAAAAATTATGTAGGAACTGGTTCCGCCGAACTTCAAGCTATCATAGTTCGAGAGTTACGATGGGACCATTGATCCGGTCGACCATCTGGAAGCCTTTCGAATGATGATATTGCTCCATGGCGTGTCAGACGCTATTTTATGTTGGACTTTTTCCTCTATCCTTAAGAGAGCCATCAGGAACTGATACTCGACACTTAAGCCGAGTACCATCTTATCGTTTGATCAGATGAGCTAGCAATTCGTAGCCCACTTCATCAATAGTCGACGTCTGCATCGAGGTTTGAATTCTCTGATGACTATTAGGTAGAAGGAGGAGAAATCCATTCAAGCTTATATCACTCAGTTTAATGCTGCCACATTGTAGGTCCGAAATCTAGACCAATCAATCACCATGACCTCCCTCAAGGGCGGCCTTCAGAAGAATGACTTACTGTTCTCCCTAAAAAAGAAGTATCCCAGAGACTTTGCCGACATACTAGCTCGAGTTGAAGGTTATGCCCAAGCTGAGGAGGCCTTCAAGGCCAGGGATGATGAAGTCGGTGGCGAGCGGCAAGTCGGGCAGGCCCACCGAAGAAGGAAAGTCGAGTAAAGCTCGACCGCATTCTCGGACTCCTTCTGGGTGCAGGCGAGCCTAAACTCCCCCTCGGGCCTAGAGATGGGGAAGCTCCGACGGAAGGGCACACCGAAGTTCTCTCCAGCATCGAGGTTCTCCTCAGCACTGAGGTTCTTCCCAATGGAGATTTCACAACTATGCCCCTCTTAACGCTCTGAAGATTCAAGTGCTGATGAAAATCAAGGAACAACTTTCGAGATCGGAGAGGATGCATTCCTATCCTGGCAAACACAATCCCAATAAGTTCTGCCTTTATCATCGTGACCATGGCGACGATATTGAGGAGTGCATCCAACTCAAGAACGAGATCGAAGAGCTCGTCAGGCGAGGTAGATTTGGTCAATTTCTATGGAGATGGCCTGAAGGGCGGGAGGATTGGTTGAGGGCATTACCACTGAGGGAAGAGGACCAAGAAGATCGACCATCTCTCGGTGTCATTAATACTATCTTGGGGGGACTTCAACAAGGAGAGGCCATTGGATCTGAGGGATCGGTGAAGAGATGAAGGACCGAGGAACCCATGATCTTTACTGAGGCGGACGTCTAGGGGGTCCAATTTTTGCACAATGATGCGGTTGTAATCTCTTTGAATATTATCGATTATGATGTACACCGTATTTTGGTGGATAATGAAAGCTCGATCGATGTATCGTTTTACGATGCCTTCTCAAAAATGTCCTTATCCGATGATCGCTTGGGGCCTATGAACTCCCCGCTGATAGGATTCACTGACAATGCTATACCAGTTGAGGGCATAATAATTTTAGCTATGATAGTAGGGCAACGTCCAAAACTGGCTAAAGCTTAGGTCAATTTCCTTATCGTGAGAACTTCGTCCATTTACAATGCCATTCTTGGCCAATCTGGTCTAAATGTACTTCGGACGGTGGTGTCGATCTATTATTTGAAGGTGAAATTTCTGACAAGTCATGGGATCAGAGAGGTCAGGAGAGACCAAGCTCTGATGAGGCACTGCTACTCAATCACTCTATATAAGGGAGAGCAGTCCGACTCTTATCTTGTTGATGGATTGGATGTCCACGATGACCTCACTGAGGAGCGGGGCGAGCCTATGGAGGACCTCATCTCTGTGCCCTTAAATGATGGGAACATCGAGCATGTGGTGTAGATCGGCTCCAACTTAGCAGACGAGGTTTGGGAGTAACTCGTTACCTTCCTCAAAAAAATACGGACGTCTTCGCCTGGACCCCAGCAGACATGCCAAGGATTGACGCCAAGGTCATGGAACATCGGCTAGCCATCGACTCGAGGCATCGATCGATAAAAAAAAAGATGCACCACCATGTCCCAGAGAGGCAGAAAGCAATCGTCGAAGAAGTAGATAAGCTCCTCAAAGCCGAATTCATCTGAAAGATTAATTATCCGACCTAGGTCTCAAAAGTGGTCCTCATCAAAAAGATGAGCAACAAGTGGAGGATGTGCATTGACTTCAAAAAGCTGAACAAGGCCTGTCCGAAAGATAACTATCCTCTATCCAGGATTGATCAACTAGTGGATGCGACCTCGGGCCACGAGCTTATCACCTTCATGGATGCCTTCTCTGGTTATAACCAGATATGGATGGCATCTGAGGACGAGGAGAAGACCGCTTTCGTTACTGACCATGGTCTTTATTGTTATAGGGTCATGCCCTTTGGACTAAAAAATGCAGGAAAAACGTACCAACGTTTGGTCAATAAGATCTTCAAGGAGTAGATCGATCGCAATATGGAGGTGTACGTGGATGATATACTCATCAAAAGTCGAGCTTCAACGGACCACCTTGCTGACCTTAAAGAGACCTTCGGTGCACTCAAGAAGTACAAGATGAAACTGAATCCGACCAAGTATGCCTTTGGCATGACCTCGGAGAAGTTTCTAGGGTTCATGGTATCGAGATGCGAGATTGAAGCAAACCCCAAGAAAATTCAAGCCATTCAAAAGATGACCACCCCGAAAATGATCAAAGAAGTTCAACGCCTGATCGAGAAGGTAGCATCCCTAAATCGCTTTGTCTCAAGGTTGGCCGAATGATGTGTGCCCTTCTTCTAAGTTCTCAGGCAACCAAAGAACTTTTGCTGGACAACAGAGTATCAACAGGCATTCAAGGAGCTTAAAAACTATCTCAGCTCGCCCCCACGGTTGGCAAAGCCTAAACTTGGAGAGGAATTGTTCCTATACCTAGCTGTCTCCTTGGTGGCCCTGGCGGTAGTCCTGATCAAAGAAGAAGCGAAGATGCAGCGATCGGTCTACTACGTAAGTTAGGTCCTGAGGGATGCAGAGATCAGGTACTCTAGATTAGAAAAACTAACTTACTCTCTTCTAATTATTGTCAGAAGACTCCGATCTTATTTTTAGGAGCACACCATAACGGTCCTCACGGATCAACCAATAAAAGCAGTCCTTCACCGAACGGATGCTTCCAGAAGAATCATAAAATGGATAATCGAGCTCATAGAGTTTAACATCAACTACCGACCCCGACCATCGATCAAGATTCAGATACTAGCAGATTTTATGTTAGAATGCACCATTCTAGTCGAAGCCGAGCTTGAACAGAACGAGACCGACACCCTACTATTGTAGCCGAACCTTCCCAAGGAAAGTGCCAACCTTCCCAAAGGCTTTTGGGCTCTGCATGTGGATGGCTCATCCAACTCCATCGGGGCTGGTGTGGAGCCGATCTTAATCAGTCCCGAGGGCATCGTCGCTTAGTATGCACTGCGCTTCGAGTTTCCTACGACCAATAATGAAGCCGAATATGAAGTGCTGATCGTCGAATTAAAAATAGCAAGAAAATTAAAAGTAAATCGGCTTCAAGTCTACAGCGATTTTCAGCTGATCGTCGATCAAGTTAATTGTAGCTACGAGGCGCATGAGGAAAGTATGGTGAGATACCTTGGGAGGGTGAGGGATTTGACTCCGACCTTTGATAGTTTCAGCATTCGACAGATTTTGAAGGCGAAAAATGTAAGAATCGATCTTCTCTCCAAGTTGTCCACTTCATCCCCAGTCGAGTTGCCCAAAAAGTATTCTTGGAGACTCTGAAGTGCCCAACCCTAGAGGAATCCTAAGTCATTCTACAGATAAAATTCAAGCCAAGCTGGATTGACCCGTTGGTCGCCTACCTCAAGGAGAGGGTCCTTCCTCATGATCCGAAAGAAGCTCGAAAACTTAGGAATCAGGCCTCCCGCTATGTTTTGTATGAAGGTAGGCTGTACAAGAGGTCATACTCGCTCCCACTACTGAGATGTCTTCAACCTTCAGAGGCTGACCTCGCATTATGGAAGGTGCACGAGGGACTATGAAAGTCATGTAGGAGCCAGATCTCTGTCGCAAAAACTACTTTGGCAAGGGTACTATTGGCCGATCTTATTTCATAATTCCATGGAGTACGTGAAGAAGTACGACTACTGTCAGAAGAACGCACATGTACAAAGACAGCCGACCTCCGAGCTTGCTCCGCTAAGTGCACCTTGACCATTTGCGCAATGAAGAATGGACATACTTTGCCCATTTTCGATAGCATCCGGGTAGCGAAAGTTTCTCCTAATCACGATCAACTATTTCATCAAGTAGGTTAAAGTCGAACCACTAACAAAGATTACTGAGGCCAAGGTGCAGGACTTCATCTAAAAATCGTTAGTCTATCGGTTTGGTCTGCCTCAAACCCTCATAATCGATAATGGGCGATAGTTTGCTGGGATGAGATTTGTCGAGTTCTGTGAGGAACTAAACATCTCCCACCACTTCACATCGATGGCTCACTTGCAGGCCAATGGAGAAGCTGAGGTGACCAACCGGATCCTATTGCAAGGTATCAAGATGAGGCTCGATAGAGTAAAGAGGGCCTGGATGGACGAACTCTACCATATTCTCTAGATGTACCGAACTACATAAAGAATGCCGATCAGGAAAACACCATTCATCTTAGCCTTTGGGATGGAGGTAGTCATCTCAATCGAACTTAAGCTCTTATCTGCATGAGTCGTGGCCTTCAACGAGCAGCATAATCCATAGGATCTAAGAGTTAACCTCAACCTGCTGGAAGAAAAAAGAGAGAAAGCCGACATCTGGATGGCAGCCTACAGACGAAAGGTGGCTTGGTACTACAACTCCAGAGTTAGAAACAAGACATTAAGATTTGGGGACTTAGTGCTCCAATGAGTCACCGTCTCTCAGCCTCAGAGCTAGGTGAAGCTCGCCCCTAATTGGCGAGGCCCGCATAAAGTGGAGGAGGTCATCCGACTCGGTACTTATCGCCTGATGGAGCTCGGAGGGATGATGCTTTCACAATCTTGGAACTCAAAAAATCTAAGAATGTATTACCGGTAATCTTTCTTCAATAAAACTCTTTTATTTCAGCATTATTGTTCCCTGGTTTAAGAATTACGTGACGATAGGAAAGAAACAATCCAAAGACCATATTAGAAATAGGAGGAAAACCTCGTCTTAACATGAAGCAAGTCGAAGTCCTTCAACCTCGACTGTAGGAGATAAGATCTCCTCCGAGACAACCTCGACTGTAGGAGATAAGAACTCTCTCAAGCTACCGGGCCAACCTCAGCTGCTGGAGATAAGATCTTCCCCGAGGCAACCTCGATCGTAGGAGATAAGATATCTCCCGAGAGCTCATCTCAACCTCGACTGTAGGAGATAAGATCTATCTCGAGGCAACCTTGACCGCAGGAGATAAGATCTCCTCCGAGTGATCGGGCTAACCTCGGCTGCTGGAGATAAGATCTCCCCTGAGCATCCATATCAATCTCAGCTGCAGAAGATAAGATCTCTCCTGAGGCAATCTCGATCGTAGGAGATAAGATCTCCTCCGAGGGCTCGTCTCAACCTCGATTGCAGGAGATAAGATCTTCTCCGAGGTAACCTCGATCGTAGGAGATAAGATCTCCACCAAGCGACCGGGCCAACCTCGACTACTGGAGATAAGATCTCTCTCGAGCATCTGTATGAATCTCGACCGTAGAAGATAAGATCTCTCCCGAGCGATCGAGCCAATCTTGGTTGCTAGAGATAAGATCTTTCCTCGAGCATCCATATCAACCTCAGCTGTAGGAGATAAGATCTTTCTCGAGGCAACCTCGACTGCAGGAGATAAGATCTTCCTCGAGGGCTCGTCTCAACCTCGACCGCTGGAGATAAGATCTCTCCTAGGTGATCGGGCCAATCTTAATTACTGAAGATAAGATCTCCCCCGAGCGCCCGTATCAATCTCGACTGTAGGAGATGAGATCTCCTCCGAGCTGACCTCGATTACTGAAGATAAGATCTTTTTCGAGCGTTCGTATCAACCTCGGTCGTAGGAGATGAGATCTTTCTGAGTCGACCTTGGCTGCAGAGCTCGGAAAAGAACTTTGGTAGTTGCCTATTTTGGTACTCCCTTCCTTCGAATTTCAAACTCAAAAGTGGGGGGACTATTGTTAGGGGTAAACCCCACTCCCACCAAAGTTCAGTCGGATGCTCAGTGGACAATACAAGGATAAGTCCCACTCCCACCGAAGTCCAGTCGGATGCTCAGTGGACAATACAATCGTTAGTCATGGAAAAGCTTCAGCGGACGAGCTCCTTTCGAACTCCTTCAATCGATCAAATTCGTTAGCGACCGAGCCCCTACCGAACTTCTCAGCGGTCGAACTTCTCTAAGAGCCAGACTTCTCCCAGACAGCTCCTTCGATCGAGCTTCTATGGAAGCCGAACTTCTTACAGACTATTGATGGATTCCTATAGACGATCCCACTACTGAACGATTATAATTATCACGATAATAATGATTGTCATTTATCAAGATAATGCGATTGATATTTATCAAGTCAATCATGATCGACATTTATCAGGATGGTTATGACAGTCATTAATCAAGGCAGTTACAATAAGCTCTGTCTATAAAAAGGACCTTCTAGATATGTTTACTCTAGGCTCTAAGCTCTCCTCTCCTCCTCTAAATTCTGTCGAACTCCATACTGAGCACTCCATTTCTATTGGTCAGAGCTAAATTGACCGTCAGAGGGTCCTATCGGAGCCACCCCCATCGACTCCGAATGAGATTTTATTTTGTAGGTCACTGATGGTGACCTCGTCCTTCTCGACTCCAGCTCGATCCAGTGTCAACCAAATTCTGCACCAATAGGTATAAATATTTCTCTGACTTGAGATCACCAATAGCTATAAATATTCCAAGAAACTCACTATATTTTGATGTCGGACTATCTAAATTTTTAATTTAGTGATGAAAGATTTTTTGGCACAGTCAAGTACGTATGGAGTCGGTGCGTGTATCAAGATGGAATTGATCACTCCTGATTTTAGGAGCTATGTTCAATTATATTTTAGTTCAGCAAAGCTTTGCCAGGATAGTCTTAGTGAGGAGTCACAGGACTAATTGCTTTGAGTCACGACATGGATGTATTTTCTAGGGTTGACAGTTTAACCCTGAGTCATCTATTACACAGAGATCATAGGGATGAATTATACGGTAACCATATTCGCATAGATTCTGAATGTTGCGATTGTGATTATTCAATCCATTTGGATGTCAGATACCATTGCTAGATGATCACTTTGATTAGTATAGAAATTAATTTCTATGCTACCAACTTAGATTTAGACTTGCAGAGTCACACACACTAGAGATTTCTACATAATCTGATGGCTGATGAAGAGTCCCACTCGACTAGGACTCTATGGTCAAGAGTCTCACTAGACTGGGACTCTTCGATCGAGAGTCCTATTAGGTTAGGATATTGAGTCTCAATGTCTGGGAGTCTGTGGTCAAGAGTCCCATTGGATTGGGACTCTTTGATCAAGAGTCCCATAGCTCTAGAACTCTGAGTCCTATATGTATGAAACTCTATGATTAAGAGTTGGGACTCTACAATTATGAGTTTCACTTATTTCGAACTTCGAGATCAAGAGTTCTACTGATTTGGGACTCTTCGATCAAAAATTTTATTTTGATGGGACTCTGTTATTCAGACACCCACTAGATTTGGACTCTAATTTTATGAGAGATATTATTAGTGATTTGATGACTAATTAACTTAATTTGATTGAGTGATTATTTTTGATCTAAGTCTAATTAAATTGGTTTCAGTTGGGTCTGACCCGATTAGGTCGTTGGTTGACCTAATCGCCGGGGAGGTTTGAATCCTGATTTGATCATAGATTAAGCTTAATAAATTTTTAATTTTATTAAAATTTAATTGAGCCTAATTAAGCCTAAATGTATTGGATTTAAATTAGTCTAATTGGGCCTAACCTACTTTGAATTGGTTGGTTCAATTGGTTCAAGTTTGAATTTCAAAGACTAGTTTGACTAGTCTTCTTTCCCTGCACCATTTAACCCATGCCTACTTAAAAATTTAATCTAAATCTCTCGTGACTTATTTCCCATGCACAACAGAGCTTTTGACCAGGTCTCCCATATTCCAAATGGATAAGGTTTGGTTGTTATTTGTTTTGATTTGAATGAGATTCAAATTTGGATAAAAAACAACCTCTACCTTATCCATGAGTCACCCTTCTCTTGTGCGACACTTTTGCTACACGAGAAAAGGTTTCTCATGATTCCTTTCCATGAAAAAGAGGTTGTTGCCCATCCTTTCTCATGTCCCTAAGTGGATGGGATTAGGTGGTTTGAAGGTTGAATTCAAAATGAGTTTGAATTTGGCCTAACAACCAACCCGATCTTTCTCTCCACGCGGTGTCTACTCTCTTTGATGCAAAATAAATAGGATGAATTTTTGGGACATGTGAGGATAGATCTAAGATTGAGAGAGAACTTTCGTGAGCCTCTTGGTGCATGAGAAAAAGTTTTAAAAAATCCCGTGAGGTAAAAAACCAGAGAAAGGCTAGCGCAAGGTTTCAAGGTGCATTTGATCTAGTGTTTTGACCTAGGATTCGGAAATCCATTTCATGAGCTACGAGTACCGAAAGCCCATAAAACTTTATGGAGAACCTCCTCTACTTCTCTACTATGTCTACTAATGACCTAGAGCATCTGTGAAGCCCATAGATAAGAATTGAAGGCATTCGATCAAAACAGCCCCTGAAAGACTCTGGTGTCGAGCTAGCACTCGCATGGAAGCCGATTGGGATCAAGAGCCTCGTGTGAACGATCCATGGAGGTCAGACACTTATGTGGCTGCATTGTGACCAATGAAATACCTTGACGATGATCAGATTATGATGATCAACTATCCACGAAAAGATATTATGTTATGAACACGTAGATGTAGTAAATAGTTCACTACATAGTTTTATTTTTCGATCTATTGATGTATGCATGCATATTATGTTTAGATCATAATGTATAGGGTTAAATAATCTAATATGATCAGTAGATAATTAATTAGATTAATTATTTTTGCTGCTTCTTTGCTATTTTCAAAAAATTTTGAAAATAGCTTAGCAAATTCTACACTATTTCCTTCAATTGGTATCAGAGCAAGATTCCTTAAATATGATATGCTTGCATATTTAGATTAATAATTTAGATTTGATCTAAATATTAATCTAATAATTTAAGTAATTAGATTTAAAAAATTAAAATCCAGATTGCATGGACTGTAGGTTGTTCTGCTGTAGGATTTACCCCTATAGTGAAAAGGTTATCTTGATACGTTGCTGATCTATATCGTTAATCATGAAATTACTAAATTTGATCTAATATTTTTATGATCAAGTTATATTAGGCTTTAATCTAATTTATGATCATAAATATATAATTATATAAAGTTTGATTTATGATTTAATAATTATGTAGTGTACATAGTTTCACATTAAATCCTACAACTAGTATTATTTATGAATTGAAATGATTTAATGAGTCGACTCAATTAGTGAACAATGCTAAGTTATAAAGAATCTTTCAAAATTAAAAAATATTTTTGAAATACCAAATCCTAACCCTCAGTCCATAAATTTAATTAAAAATTAAGTATAATGATTTAGTATCTAGAATTATGAATTAAGACTTTAAGTCATTAATCATAAATTTATGGATTATTGGGTTAGCTGAATTAGATCCATAAATTGGGTTAGACCTAAGGTTAATTAAAAGGTGGACTAATTTAGAGTAATTGATCAAATCTAATTAAATGTTAATTTATATTAGGTCAAGGTCTCTATAGACTCAATTACAATAGTTGTAGTTGGTCAAGTTCGTGCCTTTAACAAGGATCAAATGGACTTGATTCAAGGCTACGCGGTTGAATCTAAAATTACTAGATTTGTCAAATTAAAACTAATGAATCGGATGGTGTCGAAGATAAGTTTGGCAATTTGATCGATGATTTTTAATTAGGAGCTACTCGCACTGATTCGATCTTTGATGAGTTAATGACATATCCCTTCCACTGATCTCGCTTATCAAACCATCCTGATGAGTTAAATTTTAATTAGATCATTTGATGATTCAGGCTCACCCATGTCTATTATGTAAATCAGTTTGACTGATTTAGGTGCTCTTATTGCCAGCTTAGATTAGATAATTTTTTTGACTTGGTGAAGTTAGTGGAAGGATCGAAATTGGCTCACTGAATTTTCTTAAATTGGTTAACTAATTTCTCTAAAATTATTAGATTCTTAAAAATAAAATAGTTATATAGATAACTAAATCATAGCCTCCTATTAAGTTGAATGATAATGGGTTCATTAGTATAATGATCATTGGAGGCCCAAAGGCTTTGTGATTATTGACTAATGAAATTATCATTCATAAAATGATAATTTGGTTAAGTCTTTTTGATGGTAGTTAAGTTGGTCGATCAAAGTCGGACCTGATCATTTATTGATTAGATAAGATCAAATATGGTCATCTTAATGGTTGGACCTAACCGAACCTTTTCAGTGGAGGCCAAAGCCTAATGATTAGGTATATGGGATAAAATCAATATTATTAGAAGTTGTTTAGAGAAATAATTAATTTTGAATCTACCCATAGGTGCACATGGGTTGACCAACCAAAGTTGGGCTCATATGTAGTCTATGTAGATTCTAGTACCCACGAAGAAATTAAAGCAATTTCTCGAATTGGAGGTAGAGGCTATCAATTCGTATAAAATAGTGGGAGAACTTTTAGACTGAACTCTAAGTCTTTAGGATTAATAATTCATATACTAATTAGATTTGATTTTTTTTTTTTGTGCAGACATGGCCACTAACCTATCGCTCCGATCATTGTTAGATCATGATAAATTAATGGGACTTAACTATGCTAGCTGGTATCATAAATTAAAAATCATCCTGGAGTATGAGCAGATTTTTTATGTGGTAACGGATCCAGTACCTGAGGAGCTAGCCCCAAATACTGGGGCAGCGATCCGAGATACTTATCTAAAGTGGCTCAATGACAGCACCACCATTTGATGTATAATGCTGGCCGCAATAAATGACGAGTTCAGCCGTAGGTTTGAAAATATTTAGCCATAGGAGATGCTACTAATGTTGAACGACTTCTTTGGCATGCTGGACGATGTTGAAAGGCATAAAATAAGTTATTCCATTTTCAACGCTCGGATGAGGGATGGGGCCTTAGTCACCAATCATGTATTGTACATGATCGAGATGATTGAGTGCCTTAGCAAGCTGGACCTTTTTCTGCATGAGCAGCTCAGTAAAGATGCAATCCTTAATTTCTTGCCCACGTCTTTTGTCTCCTTCCTAACTCATTTTAGAATGATAAAGCCTGTAGTGAACTATCATGACTTGTTGAGATTGCTGCAGAACTTTGAGAAGGATCACCAACTCCATAAGGAGATGATTAATGTAGTGGGAGGATCTTCTTCTGATCGTCGACTCTTTAAGAAAGAAAAGAAGAACAAGAAGGTGCGGCCGCATGTTGGGATGACTGCACAGGATCAGACCAAGAAGCATAAGCCCGATCAGAGCCAGGCAGAGTACTTCTTCTACAAGAAGCAGGGGTACTGAAAGAGGAACTGTCCTTTGTACATTGCCTCCCTAGATCCAAACAGGCTGAGGAAGAAGTAAGTGGTTGTTGGGCATGGTAATTATATGATAACATGTTATAATTTTTTTTTATTTGATTCTACTGCCTGGGTATTAGATACTGGAAGCTCTTATCATATTTGTAATTCTATGCAGGGCTTGCAGGTCAGTAGGAGATTTGATCAAGATGAGAGATTTTTGAACGTTGGAGATGGAAGACAAGTTTCAATTCTAGCTTTAGAAATCATGAACCTTGTAATCAATTCAAATAAAATTATTCTTAATGAATGTCATTATTGTCCAACTTTCATATTCAATGTCATTTTTATAGGCCTTTTGGCCATGAATGATTTTAAAATATCAATAAATTTTTTTTTTTGTAATGTCATTTTGAATGATGTTATAATTTTGATTGGATAATTAAATAATAGAATTTATTTAGTTTTTATGTCTGTTAATATGATTCAATCCTCCAATAAACGTCCTAGAATTAATGATGTGTCTGATGTTTACCTTTGGCACTACAGGCTAGGTTATATTAGCAAGAATAGAATTAACATGTTAGTTTAAGAAGAAATTCTTGAGGTTAGTGATTATGAGTCACTTCCAACCTATGAGTCTTATCTTCTTGGTAAGACGACCAAGTCATATTTTACTGAAAAAGATGAACGAGCCACTGAACTCTTGAGTTTAGTACATTCGGATGTATGTAGACTCATGAGCTCAAGTGTCAGAGACAGATATTTTTACTTCATAATCTTCACAGACGATCTATCGAGGTATGGGTATGTCTATTTAATGAAGCATAAGTCAGAGTCGTTTGAAATGTTCAAACTATTTCGAAATGAGGTAGAAAAGCAAACTGAAAAGAGTATTAAAACTCTTCGATCTGATCGAGAGAATGAGTATCTTTCCAATGAGTTTCTGACATATCTTAGGGAGAACGGAATTCTCCCCCAATGGATCCCTCCTGGAATACCATAAAATAATGGTGTATCTGAAAGAAGAAATCGAATCCTGTTGGATATGGTTCGATCCATGATGGGGTTTGCTGGTTTGCCGATTTCTCTATGAGAATATACGCTCAAGTCAGCTTATTATATTCTAAATAGGATTTCAAGTAAATCTGTTAATAAAACACCATATAAAATATGGACAGGGCGTAAGCCAATGTTTTCATACCTTAGGATTTGAGGGTGTTCGACTTACATCAAACGTTTGATGATAGACAAGCTTGGACTTAGGTCTAATAAGTATAGTTTTATAGGTTACCCAAAAGAAATAAAAGGGTACTACTTCTACCTTGCTGATGAGCAAAAAATATTTATCAGCCTTAAGGCAGTCTTTTTAGAAAAGAAGTTTCTTGGTGAAGAAACTAATGCTTCCACGGTTGAACTTGATGAGGTACAATAGGTGGAAGAATGGATACAAGTTGCTGAACCTAAGTTGGATTTGATTAGATCAGATCTAGAACCCATTATAGAAGCATCCTTAAGACGATCTAGTAGAGTACCATATCAACCGGATAGATACTATGATTTTCTGATCTAGAATGGAGATCCTATCGAACTCGATGAGAACGATCAGGATCAAATCACCTATATGGATGCAATGCAAAGATCCAACTCTGAGAAATGGTTTGAGACAATAAAATTTGAGATGAAATCCATGAAGGTCAACGATGTATGGACATTGCTTGATCCATCCGAAGGGATAAAATCCATAGGATGTAAGTAGGTCTACAAAAGAAAAAGAGGCACAGATGAAAAAATGGAGACCTATAAAGCCCATCTAGTTGCCAAGGGGTATCGTCAACGTTATGGTATTGACTATGATAAGACGTTCTATCCTATGGCAATACTTAAATTTATTCAGATTATGCTTGCCATAGCTGCCCATCTGGACTATGAAATCTGACAAATGGATGTGAAAATAGCTTTTTTGAATGGAGAGTTGGATGAAGAGGTGTATATGATACAACCTAAAGATTTCACGTCCATAGATAAGTCTAAGGTGTGTAAGCTTCAGAGGTCTATTTATGGACTGAAGCAAGCATCTCAGAGCTGGAACATAGATTTGATAGAATAATCAAAACGTATGGCTTTGTTAAGAACAAAGACGAGCTCTGCATATATAAGTGGGCTAATGGTCCAGCAATAGTATTCCTAGTATTGTACGTGGATGATATTCTCTTAATCGAAAATGATATCCCTGCATTACAAGAAATAAAGATCTGGCTGTCATTATAGTCTTCTATGAAAGATCTGACAGAAGCTTCCTACATCCCAGAAATGAAGATCTATAGAGATAGATCTAAAAGGTTACTTGGATTGTCCCAGTCTATGTACATTGACATTATGCTGAAATAGTTCAGCATGAAAAATTCTAAGAAAGGCTATCTACCGATAGGCCATGAAATTTTTCTTTCAAAGAGGGATTGTACAACAACATCTTTACATAGAGAGCATATGAATAGAATACCATATGCTTATGCAGTGGGTTCTATAATGTATACCATGACATGTACGCGATCAGATGTGGCATACTCACTAGGTGTAGTGAGTAGATACTAATCTAATTCAGAAGAGAATCACTGAAAGATTGTTAAAACCATCCTGAAGTATTTGAGAAATACTAAGGACCAGTGGCTTATATATGGTGAATCAGACTTAAAACTTGTGGAGTTCACAGACATCAATTTTCAATCTAATCATGATGATAGCAAGAATTTATCGGGATATATATTTATCCTTAATGGTGGGGCCATCTGCTGGAAGAGTTTCAAGCAGCACACTATGGCCAATTCAGTTTGCGAGGTGGAGTATGTCGCTGCATCAGATGCTGCTAAAGAAGCGGTGTGATTAAGAAAATTTATCACTGAGCTCAGAGTAGCACCCTTTCTTGATGGTCCAGTTCTGCTCTATTGCGACAGCTCTGAAGTCATTGCTCAGATGAAGGAACCAAAGGCATACCAACGGACGAAGCATATTCTACATCGCTACCATCTTGTCTGAGAGATTGTGGATTGAGGTGACGTTGACCTTTAGAAGATCGATAGAAAGAAGAACCTGATCAATCCATTCACTAAAGCTATTACGGTGAAGATGTTCGACGACTTTAAGTCGAAGATAGGTATTAGATACTATACCGATTGGCTTTAGTCCAAGTGAAAGATTGTTGAAAATATGTTCCAAAGTCAACCATCAGTATATTGATGGTTGGGCCAAATATTTATAATTATATATAAATTATAAATTATAAATTAATAAAAGTTATTTTAGCATTTTTTATTATAAATTTTATTTTCTTCTAATGAACTTTTGTGTTGTGATGAAGTCCTTAGAACTATCTAGATTCGGCAAAGAAGGATTTGTCATTTAGTCCTTAAATAGTTCACGATCAAATGATACGTTGTTACTTTGGACGACAACGTTTATCAAGTATAGATCATTGTGTGCCATATAGGTTGGTTGTTCTCATAACCAAGGAGTGTTGAGATACTGATATGGCATGCAAGTGAGATGTATGGGTACATCTGCACTGAACGTGACCAACTCCGAGGCTTTTTTCCTATCAAGATTAGCTTCGATATAATATGGGTATAAATATTCCTCTGATTTGAGATCACCATGGTGACTTACAAGCAACTCACTGTATTTTGGTGCCAGACTATCTAGATTTCTAATTCAGTAATAGAAGATTTCTGAGCATAGTCAAGTACTTATGAAATCGGTGCGTGTATCAAGATGAAATCGACCACTCCTGATTTTAGGAGCTGTGTTCAATTGTATTTCAATTTAGCAAAATCTTGATCAGGATAGTCTTAGTGAGGAGTCATGGGACTAATTGCTTTGAGACACGACATGGATGTATTTTCTAGAATTGATAGTCTAACCCTGAGTCATCTATTACATAGAGGTCATAGGGATGAATTACACAGTAACCATATTCGCATAGATCATGAATGTTGTGATTGCGATTATTCGATCTATTCGGATGTCGGGTATCATTGCTAGATAGTCACTTTAATTAATATAGAAATTGATTTCTGTGCTATCGGCTTAGGTTCGAACCTATGGAGTCACACACACTAGAGATTCCTATCTGATCTGATGGCTGGTGAAGAGTTCCATTCGACTAGGACTCTGTGGTCAAGAGTCCCACTAGATTGGGACTCTTCGATCAGAAGTCCTACTGGATTAGGACATTGAGTCTCAATGTCTGGAAGTCTATGGTCAAGAGTCCTATTGGACTGAGACTCTTTGATCAAGAGTCCCACAGCTCTGAAACTTTGAGTCCTATATATCTGAAACTCTATGATTGAGAGTTGGGACTCCACAATCATGAGTTTCACTTATTTCGGACTCCGAGATCAAGAGTTCCACTGGTTTGGGACTCTTCGATCAAGAGTTTCATTTTGATGGGATTCTATTATCCGGACATCCACTGGTTTTGGACTTTAATTTTATGAGAGATATTATTAGTGATTTGATTACTAATTAACTCAATTTGATTGAGTAATTATTTTTGGTTCAAGTCTAATTGAATTGGTTTCAGTTGGGTTTGACCCAATTACGTCGTTGGTTGACCTAATCGTCGAGAAGGTTTGAACCCTGATTTGATTAGAGATTAGGCTTGATCAATTTTTAATTTTATTAAGATTTAATTGAGCCTAAATGTGTTGGGTTTAAATTAGTCTAATTGGGCCTAACCTATTTTGAATTGGTTGGTTCAATTGGTTCAAGTTTGAATTTCAAAGATTAGTTTGACTAGTCTTCTTTCCTTGCGCCATTTAACCCATGCCTACTTAAAAATTTAATCTAAATATCTCATGATTTATTTCTCATGCACAACAGAGCTTTTGACCAGGTCTCTCATATTTCAAATGGATAAGGTTTGGTTGTTATTTGTTTTGATTTGAATGAGATTCAAATTTGGATAAAAAACAACCTCTACCTTATCCATGAGTCACCCTTCTCTTGTGCGATACTTTTGCTACACGAGAAAAGATTTCTTGTGATTTTTTTCCATGCAAAAGAGGTTGTCGCCCATCATTTCTCACGTCGCTAAGTGGATGGGATCAGGTGGTTTGAAGGTTGAATTCAAAATGAGTTTGAATTTGGCCTAACAACCAACCCGATCTTTCTCTCCACATGGTGTCTACTCTCTTTGATGCAAAATAAATAGGATGAATTTTTGGGACATGTGAGGATAGATCTAAGATTGAGAGAGGACTTCCATGAGCCTCTTGGTGCATTAGAAAAAGTTTTAAAAAATTTTGTGAGGTGAAAAACCAGAGAAAGGCTAGCGCAAGGTTTCAAGGTGCATTTGATCTAATATTTTGACCTAGGATTCCAGAATCCATTTTGTGAGCTACGAGTGTCAAAAGCCCACAAAAATTTATAGAGAACCTCCTCTACCTCTCTACTACATCTACCAGCAATTCATAGCATCCATGAAGCCCGTAGACAAGGACAAAGGTATTCGATCAAAACAGCCCCAAAAAGACTCTGGTGTTGAGCTTGCACTTGCATGGAAGCCGATCAGGATCAGGAGCCTCATGTGGATGATCCATGGAGGTCAGACACTTGTGTGGCTACGTCATGACCAGCAAAACTTCTTGACGATGATCAGATCATGGTGATCAACTATCCATGAAAAGGTATTATATTTTGAATACGTAGATGTAGTGATGTATGCATGCATATTATATTTAGACCATAATGTATAAGATTAAATAATCTGATATGATCAGTAGATAATTAATTAGATTAATTATTTTTGCTACTTCTTTACTATTTTTAAAAAAATTTAAAAATAGCTTAGCAAATTCTACACTATTTCCTTCACATCAACCGCTATAATAGCTTCAATAACAGTAGTTACATAACCACTACTTTACCTATTATAGCAACGGTTGATAAACCAATGCTACAGGTTCTATAACAGTGATTGTGTAATTGCTGCTATAGATCATCTATGATAGTGCTTGGCAAGTGATTTATAATAGCAGTTGACACGCCTACGACAGCAAATGCCAACCACTAATGTAAATTTTGAATAATAAAAAAATATAAATTTTTTATTTTTTTATTTTTTATCAATAACATGTGATCTACGACAGTAGTTGGCACGCCTAGGGCAACAAATGCCAACCACTATCATAGATTTTTAATAATAAAAAATATAATTCTTTTAATTTTTAATTTTTTTATCTAATAAATATAGTTTAATATACAATATAAGAATATATCTAAAATAACACAAGAATAATACAAGAACATATTTGAAATACTCAAATATTATTACTGAATAAAATTTATTATAATATTTTTTGAAAAAAATATATCAAAAATTTATTAAATTTAAATCTAAGTCATCGTCACTAGAAGAAGATGGAGCATGAGCTGGAAGAGCTAGAGCTGGAGCTGGAAGTCAGCTCCAAAACATATAGAGAGCATCGTCACCATAGCGGTCATAATGCTCCATAACTGAGATATATGCTTCTCAGCCTGAGTAGCCCGCTCCATAGCCTAAACTGCCTGTACCAATGTCTCTTCAAGCTGCTCCTGATTGATGATTCTAGAAAAATATGAAAAGATGCTCACCTTAGATCGATAGCTCGTCAGCGTATGTCCGAGCTTGCATCAGATCCTCCAAGAGTACTTAGGCTCTAAGATCTGAGACAGATGGTCATGGGAGCCAAAGGTATCCGAGTGCTTACTCACAAGCATGTCTAACTGCTCCAATAATTATAAATTTAAATAAAATATTATAAAAAATACTATAATACTAATCATAATAATCTATTTATTACTTACAAAAACTCTTCTAATCGTAATGTTCATCGATCTGCCCTTCTTGTCCGTATGGTTGGATTGAAAGATGACACTATTGGTGGACATCATCCTCTCTCTCGTCAGCTATAATAATCGATTATCTTATTAAAAATATATAAAAAAATATTAATTTAATTTATAAACTAAGATTTAAAATTTATTATCTCTCTATGCACACGATAGGCCATAGACTCATGATCGAGAGTGTGCGTGTACTCCTGAGCCATTCGATTCTTTCAATTCTGAAGGAAGATAGTCTAAAAAGTATATAAATCATAAGTATTTAAATAATAAATATTTAAAAAATATTTAAATATAATTTTTAGTATATTAAAAAATTAAAAATTAAAAATTAAATATGAAACTCCTGGCTCCTTCAATGTCTAACCATCCCCTCCCACTAACTTGTGGATAGTCTCGAATTCAAGAAACAAGATCCTTCGAAGTATCCTATCGGTGCTTGAGCCATCTTCCATGGAGCTTGATCTTATAGTTTGATACAACTTCCTAATCTTCTACATATGGGCATCTCGAGCTTGCTCATAATCTGAGAAATCATATCTCCTTTGCAAAAAATGATAAAAAATTAGTTATGAAATTATTCTAATCAAGCATAGTATAAATATATTACACGCATATATATATATATATATATATATATATATATATATATATATATATATATATATATATATATAAATATAAAATTAAGATATACTTACCTAAATCTTCTTCCATACTCACTCCTTGATGTCAGCATCCATCACTTGCCAATCTATGGGTACAACAGGAATAATGTCGGAGTGCCTTACAAGCACTCCAAAAAAAGAATGCATCTTCCGTGCGGTCGCCCCGACTGGCCTCTCCCTCTAATCGTACTTCACCATAATTTGATGCTAGTGGTTCTACACATGCGGCATGCATGTGGAATCATGAAATATCCTACAGGATGATGCACTTACAATGAAAATACCTTATACACATATATAAGAGTGTATAATAACTATACAAATAAATAAATACATAAATAATTGATACAATAAAAATCTATTCTCACTGGCCATAGGATCGTGGGATGTAGATGCTAGTGGAGACTCAATGGTGAGTGGAGCATATGCCGGAGATATGGTTGACGGTGGAGGCTTAAATGTCGATGGAGGAGTAGATGCCGGTGGTGCCTGGACAGCTAAAGTCGAAGTCGATATGGAGATGGATGAAGTATGCTCCGACAGTGACTCAGATATGAAACTCCACATAGCCCATCAAGAGGCAGGGGTAAAAGCTGGATGGCATTTCGGTGCCATCGTGACCTGCAATATTAATGAATATTAACTAATATAATATGTTGAACAATAACATTAATAGAGTATCAATAAATAGACTTTAATATTTATACCAAAATATTGAACTTATCGCATAGTGATTATTATAATTATCTATAGAATTATTTATAATTTTTAAACTATCTAAATTGGATAATCAATTGATTATTGCACATAATTCTCTTATCTATAAAAAAATATATGATTATATAAATGTCGGAGATTATGTATACTAATCAATTGATGGGTCTATCATTATGCAATGTAATAAACAAAAACAACAAGATATAAATAGTAACCCAAAAAACTTTATGCAATCAAATCTACAATATGAATTGCATCCATAAATAAACTTTAACATTTATACCAGAGCATTACTAGAGTTAGAGATGTCAGGATTAGAACATTAATAAAGCTCAAACATTTGCTTCTGTGGCCCATGAACCATCACTCAAATGTACCTTTATGGAAGTTCCACTCATTACTAGAGGATGGAGGATGGAGCTCCAGGCTATGGCTCTCGATAGTAATTGCCACCTAGCTCCCCAGTGGCCGCCACCACCATGCCTTGAAATCCAGATATCATGCTATAGCCGAGAACTCGATGGTCAAGAATCCACTAGCACGGCCCAGAACCTACCGATTAGGATTCTCTTACCAGCCAGCATGGTACAGTCTAAGATCGTCGGCATGGCCCAAAACCCGATATCACTATCCAAAACTCGTCGGTAGGTGCTTTCTACTTACTAGCTAGCATAGTCTACAGCACGGCCCAGAACTCATCAACATAGCCCAGAACCTGTCGGTAGGGTTCTCTTACTCACTGGCATGACACAGCATGGCTCAAGGCTATCAATATGGTATAGAACATATCGGCATGATCCAGAATCCATCAGTAGATGTTTTTAGCTTACCTTTCGGCATAGTCTATGGCATGGCCCAGAATCTATCGGTAGGGTTTCTCTTACCCACTGACATGGCATGGTTCAAGGCCGCCAGTCTAGCATGGCTCAGAACCAATGGATGGGAGTTCTCTTACCAACCAGCACAGCCTAGAACCAATCGGTGGGGGTTCTTTCATTGATAAGCCTGATTTAGAGCCATCCACGACCACCGACATAGCACGGCTCAAGACCGCCATTACGGCATGACCCAGAATCTATCGGCACGGTCTAGAACAAATAGACAGAAGTTCTCTTATCTACTAGTACGATCCACGGCCATCAGCATGCCTTAAAACCCATTGACAGAATTTTTTTTAAATATTATTATAAAATTATTATAAATATTATAATTAATAATTAATAAATATTATTATAAAATAAAATTAAAAAAGAAAATATACCTATGACTGCAGAGAGGGAGATCGCATAGAGCTTCGAGGGTTATCGATGGCGGTAATGCTAGAATGAAAGGGCGGCACTAAAAATAATCTGAGAGAAAGATAGACGGAGACAGTGAGATACTGAAAGAGAGAAGAGAGATAAAAAAAGAGGAAAGAGAGAGAGTGATAGATAGAAAGAAAAAGGGAAGAGAGAGATAGAGAGACAGAAAGTAAGAGAGAGTAGGAAGGCCGAGGGGGCAGCGACGGTGCAAAAGGGAGGGGGCAGCAATTGTGGGTCGAGCCACGGGAAGAGGGGAGAGAAAGAGAGAAAGAGGAGCTAGGCAAGGTCGGTTAGGGAAGAGGGAGGCAGGGCTTGCTGGGGAAGGAGGAGGAGGCAGGAGAGGAGGCTGGGCCGATCGGAGAAGGAAGTGGCAGGGTCGATCGAGGAAGAGGGATGAGGTGGAGCCATGGTGGGGCCAGTCAGGGAAGAAGGAGGAGGCAGAGGAGGTGGTGAAGCCGGTCGGAAAAGGAGGCAGGACCGGCTAGAAAAGAAAGAGGAGGTAGGGCCAATCGAGGGATGCCGAGGATGAGCATGCTAGCGGTGGCGGGACAGCAGCGGAGAAGAGGGAGAGAGGGAGGAGGAGCTCACCAGTGATGAAGAGGAGGAAGAGAGAGAGCTCGGAAGAGAAAAACCAAAATGAGGTGGGTCGGAAAAAAATGATCTAATCTATGGTAGCGATTTTCGAACTGCTGCCATCGGCCTATTGCATCGATTTAAAAATCGCTGTCATAGTTTAATATAATATTTTTCTTATTTTTTTTGAATATGATATAATTTTAAAATTTAAAACTCATTTTTACCATTTATTATCTAAATAATTATCATGATTTCCTCGATCCGATAGCCTTAGCTTCATCGATCAGTAAAATTCTATTTCATCAATCATGAATAATGGTATGATAATCTGATAGATGGAGACCACCGATGGATCCAAAAATATGCAAAGATGATCTTGGTGATATTTGTAGCATACTATCAAAGTTTCACTTCAATCAAATATCATTATCATGGCTAATTTAGTACGAAATAATTTAGATCGTTAAATAAAAAATTAATGATCAAAAGACCAAATGACATCCAATTATGAGATGATTTTTTAAATAAATGATCTTGAGTACTACTTTAATTATTTTTACAATGATGATCGTAATATTCAAACCGTGCATCTAAGAATGATCCAAAACTATATGTCTCTTGATATCCATTCTTAAACTCCATAAGTAACTATATTTATGCTTTTGCAAAATCTACTTAACGTAAATAATTCATACAAGAAACGATTTGAATTTTATGATCATCACCATACAAAATGATTAAAATTATAGCAAAGATTATTTATCTAAAAAATCATCTTATAATCGAATGCCATTTGATTTTTTAATCACTCATTTCTAATTTAACGGTCAAAATCATTCCATACTAAATTGATCATAATAATGATATCCGATTGAAGTAAAACTTTGATAGTATGCTACAAATATCATCAAGACCATCATTGCATGTTTTTAGATCTATTGGGGATAAACCCCACTTTCGTCGAAATTCAGCCTGATGCTCAGTCTAATGCAACCGGTGGTCACAGAAGATCTTCAGCGGATGAGCCTTAGTCGAACTTCCTCCGAACCCTTTCTTCAGTCGGCCTCCTATGGGAGCCAAACTTTTTCCAAATTTCTCCTTCAATCAGCCTCCTATGGGAGCCAAACTTCCTCCGAACCCCTCCTTTAGATGGACTCCTATGGAAGCTGAACTCCCTCCGATTCTCTCCTTCAGTCGGCCTCCTACGGGAGCCGAACTTCCTCCGAACTTCTTCTTTAGAAGTCGAACTCCCTTCGAACCCCTCCTTCAGTTGGCCTCTTATGGGAGCCGAACTTTTTCTGAATTTTTTCTTCAGTTGAACTCCTACGGGAGCCAAACTTTCTCCAAATTTCTCCTTCAGTCAGACTCCTACGGAAGTCAAACTCCCTCCGGATCTCTCCTTCAATGACTTCTCCTTCGACCGAACCCCTTCAGGAGTCGAACTCCTTCCGGACATCTCCTTCGATCGAACTTCTTCTTCAGTCGGACTCCTCCAGGAGCCAAACTCTCACAGGAGCCGAACTCCTTCAGAACTTCTCCTTTGGTCGAATCCCTCCGAAGGTCGAACTCCTTCCAGACATCTCCTTCGACCAAACTCCTCCTGAATGATCCCCTCAAGACATATTTTCTTTAGGAGTTCAAATTTCACTGAAATTAATGTATGACGAAGCTCCTCACTGACCAACGTCTGCTTCCTCTGAGCTATGACTATTAAATCTCGATGAATGATCGCCATCAGCCTAGCAGCACCTCTCCCTCCATAACAAGCCCCACACAGCCCATAATCCAAAAGTATGGCTGTCACTATCAGCCTAACGATACATTCCTCTCCATACCGAACTCCATGCAGTCCCGAGCAGCTCGCAATCAAACGGTATGGCCATCACTATCAATCCGCTATAAGCTCCACCTATAAAAAGGGATCCTTCGGATATATTTTTTCTAAGCTCTCTTCTTCTTCTCAAAACTCTGCCAAACTCATTCCTGAGCACTTCATTTTTATTGGCCAAAAAAGCTGACTTAATCATCGGAGGATCCTGTCGGAGCCACCACCACTGACTCCGGATGGGACTTTATTTTATAGGTCATCAGCGACGATCTCATCCTCCTCCACTCCAGCTCGATTCGGTGTCAACCAAATTCTACACTAATAGAATTGGAGCTAGAGGAAGGGCTTTTATCTCCGAGGTACCTTTATTCTTAAAGGAGTGCTCAGTCGATCCTGCCGACCTTCTTCTCCAGGGGTCACCTCCACCCTCACCCTCAATCCTGTGAAATACCTCAAAAGAAGGCGACTACCTAGAGATCTATCGCTTCTACCATCAGATCTGGATCAGATCCATCCATTCCTACTCCATCACCAGCACTTCAACCTCCACCTCCATCGACGATCATGGTAGATCCGAAGCAATTTAACCTGCTGATGCAGCAGGTTCAGAGCCTCACCGAGATGATGCAGGTCATGCAGCAGCCTCCGATGGTGATTCCATCAGAAAATCCACCATCATAATATCGAAAATCAATCCCAAGAAAGAGTACTCGAGCTAGCGTATCCATTGCTCCTGGAAAGAAAAAATAGAGAGCAGAGGATCCATGTTCGAATCATGGTTCTTCTTTGGAGGAGACCTTCTCCATTTATAGTTGAAAGCTCTCCAAGATCTGCGATCAAGATGACGCCCTCGATCACAGACTATGAAAGATGGGCCAGCATATTGAGGAACTCCGCCATGTCATCCCAACTCGTTATGACAACGTCTGCACCGATCCTCCTTTCTCTCTCTAGATTATGCAAGAGTCCATTCCACCGAACTTCAATCTTCCTTAATTTAAAAACTACAATGGAATCTCTGATCCAGTCAATCATTTGAAGGCCTTTCGGACCATGATGCTACTTCATGGTGCACCAGACGTCATATTATGCCGAGCTTTTTCATCTATCTTAAAGAAGATAGCAAGAAATGGGTACTCAGCATTGAAGCCAGATATGATCTTCTCTTTTGATCAAATGAGCCGTCAGTTCACGGTCCACTTCATCAGCAGCCGACATCCATGCCGAGGTTTGAATTTCTTAGTGAATGTCAAGCAGAAGATGGAAGAATTCATTCGAACTTATGTTACTCGATTTAATGCGGCTACGTTTGAGGTTCGAAATCTGGACAAGTCTATTGCAATGGCCGCACTCAAGGACGATCTTCAGAAGAATGATTTACCATTCTCCTTAGAGAAAAAGTACCTTAGGAACTTTATCGATCTACTCACTCAGACCGAGAGATATGTCCGTGCGGAAGAAGTCTTCAAATTGAAGGACAAAAAAGTCGTAGAAGAGCTATGGGCCAATGAGTCTGATAGACCCACCGTCGATGGAGGGCTGAGAGAAGTTCGACCGTGCTCGCAGACTCTCCTCGAGCGCAAGCAAGTTCGAACTCCTCGAGCTCATCATCGAGGAAGTTCAAACAGAGGGGTGCGAAGAAGTCCTCCCCTCGGAAGGTTCCACAACTATGCCCCCCTTAATGCTCCTAAAAGTCAAGTTATGATAGAAATTAAGAGCCAACTACCAAGACCAAAAGAATACGGTCTCCTCCGAACAAGCGCAATCGACGCAAATACTATCTCTACCATCATGACCACGACCACGATACTGAGGAATGCATTCAGCTTCAAGACAAAATCGAAGAGCTCATCAGGAGGGGTTGGCTGGGTCAATTCCTCTGAAGCCAGTTTGAAGTAGGAGAAGATCGATCGAGGGTGTTGCTGTAGCTGGAACCATCCATGATGTGGGAGCAACAAGGGGGTCGGCTGCCTCCCGATGTCATCAACGCTACCTTTGGGGGGGCTCGATACTTCGATGAGCCATCATCTCTCAGCCTCAGGGCCAAGAGAAGCTTTCTCCGAATTAAGAAGGCCAACATGAAATAGAGGAGGTCATTCAGTCCGAAACTTATCACCTGATGGAACTCGAAAGAACAACGCTCCTACGATCCTAAAATGCAAAGAATCTAAAAATATACTGTCAGTAATTTTCCTTTAATAAGATTCCTCCATTTCGATATTATTGTTTTTTGGTACAGAAACTATGTGATGATAGAAAAGAAGCAATCAATACTGACCGTATTAGGAATAGGAGGAGAACCTCATCCTAACATGAGGTAGGTCAAAGTTCTTCAATCTCGATCAGAGATAAGATCTCTTCTAAGCGATCAAGTCAACCTCAACTAGAGATAAGATCTCTTCCGAGTGCCCGAGTCAACCTCGGCTAGAGATAAGATCTCTTCCAAATGATCGAGCCAACCTCGACTGTAGGAGATAAGTTCTCCTCCGAGCTTCAACCTCAGCTAGAGATAAGATCTCTTTCGAGCAATCGAGTCAACCTCGGCTAGAGATAAGATCTCTTCCGAGCATTCGAGTCAACCTCAGCTAGAAATAAGATCTTTTTCGAGCGACAGAGCCAACCTCGACTGCAAGAGATAAGATCTCCCCCAAGCTTCAATCTCGGCTAGAGATAAGATCTCTCCTCAGCGATCGAGTCAATCTCGGCTAGAGATAAGATCTCTTCCGAGTGGTCGAGTTAACCTTGACTGCAGGAGATAAGATCTCCTAAGCTTCAACCTTGACCAAAGATAAGATCTCTTTCGAGCGACTGAGTCAACCTCGACTAGAGATAAGATCTCTCCCGAGCATTCGAGTTAACCTCGGTTGCTGGAGATAAGATCTCTTTCGAGCTTTAACCTCGACTGCAGGAGATAAGATCTTCTTCGAGCTTTAACCTCAGCTGCTGGAGATAAGATTTTCTCCGAGTTTCAACCTCGACTGCTGGAGAAAAGATTTTCCTCGAGCTTTAACCTCGACTAGAGATAAGATCTCTCCTAAGCATCTGAGTCAACCTCGACTAGAGATAAGATCTCTTTCGAGCTTCAAAATCTTCGCTAACAGGAGATGAGATCTTTTTCGATCTCGACTGTAGGAGATAAAATCTCCTCCGAGCTTTAACCTTGACCACAGGAGATAAGATCTCCTTCGAGCCTTAACCTTGACTGCTAGAGATAAGATTTTTTTGAGTTTTAACCTCGATTACTGGAGATAAGATCTCCTTTGAGCTTTAACCTCGACTGCTGGAGATAATATCTCCTCTGAGCTTTAATCTCGATTAGAGATAAGATCTCTTTTGAGTGTCTGAGTCAACCTCGGCTAGAGATAAGATCTCTTCCGAGCTTCAAAGTCTTCGCCAACAAGAGATGAGATCTTCTTCGACCTTGGCTGCAAGAGATAAGATCTCCTCTAAGCTTTAACCTCGACTGCAAGAGATAAGATCTTCCCTGAGCTTTAACCTCGGCTGCTAGAGATAAGATCTTTTTCGAGCTTCAACCTTGGCTGCAGGAGATAAGATCTCTTCCGAGCTTTAACCTCGATTGCTAAAGATAAGATCTCCCCCGAGCTTTAACCTCGGCTAGAGATAAGATCTCTCTCGAGCGTCCGAGTCAACCTCGGCTAGAGATAAGATCTCTTCCGAGCTTCAAAGTTTTCGCCAATAGAAGATGAGATCTCCTTCGATCTCAACTGTAGGAGATAAGATCTCCTCCGAGTTTTAAGCTCGACTGTAGAAGATAAGATCTCTCCCAAGCCTTAATCTTGGCTGCTGGAGATAAGATCTCCTTCGAGCTTTAACTTTAGCTATTAGAGATAAGATCTTCCCCAAGCTTTAACCTTGGATAGAGATAAGATCTCTCCCGAGCGTTTGAGTCAACCTCGACTAGAGATAAGATCTCTTTCAAGCTTCAAAATCTTCACCAATAGGAGATGAGATCTCCTTCGATCTCGATTGCAGGAGATAAGATCTCTTCCAAACTTTAACCTCAGCTACTAGAGATAAGATCTCTCCCAAGCTTCAACCTCGACTGTAGGAGATAAGATCTCCTCCGAGCTTTAATCTTGACTACTAGAGATAAGATCTTTCCCAAGCTTGAACCTCGACTAGAGATAAGATCTCTTCCAAGCGTTCGAGTCAACCTCGGCTAGAGATAAGATTTCTTCCGAGCTTCAAAGTCTTCGCTAACAGGAGATGAGATCTCCTTCGACCTCGGATGCAAGAGATAAGATCTCTTCCGAGCCTTATGATCTCTCCCGAGCTTTAACCTCGACTGCTAGAGATAAGATCTCCTTCGAGCTTTAACCTTGGCTAGAGATAAGATCTCTTCCGAGCATCTGAGTCAATCTCGACTAGAGATAAGATCTCTTTTGAGCTTCAAAGTCTTCACCAATAGGAGATGAGATCTCCTTTGACCTCGACTATAGGAGATAAGATCTCTCCCGAGCTTTAACCTCGACTGCTGGAGATAAGATCTCCTCCGAGCTTTAACCTCAGCTACTGGAGATAAGATCTCTCTCGAATGTCGGAGTCAACCTCGATTAGAGATAAGATCTTTTTCGAGTTTCAAAGTCTTCGCCAATAGGAGATGAGTTATCCTTCGACCTCGACTGCATAAGATAAGATCTCTTCTAAGCTTTAACCTCGGCTGTTGGAGATAAGATCTCCCCGAGCTTTAACCTCGACTGCTGGAGATAAGATCTCCTTCGAGCTTTAACCTCGACTGCTGGAGATAAGATCTTCCTCGAGCTTTAACCTCGGCTAGAGATAAGATCTCTTCCGAGCGTCCGAGTCAACCTCGGCTAGAGATAAGATCTCTTTCGAGATTCAAAGTCTTCACCAACAGAAGATGAGATCTTCTTCGATCTCGACTACAGGAGATAAAATCTCCTCCGAGCTTTAATCTTAGCTGTAGGAGATAAGATCTCCCCTCGAGCTTTAACCTTAACTGCTGGAGATAAGATCTCTCCCGAGCTTCAACCTCGGTTGTAGAAGATAAGATCTCCCTCGAGCTTTAACCTCGACTGCTGGAGATAAGATCTCTCCCGAGCTTTAACCTCGGCTAGAGATAAGATCTCTTTCGAGCATCCGAGTCAACCTCAACTAGAGATAAGATTTCTTTCGAGCTTTAAAGTCTTTGCCAACAGGAGATGAGATCTTCTTCGACCTCGACTACAGGAGATAAGATCTCTCCCAAGCTTTAACCTTGACTGTAGGAGATAAGATCTCCCCCGAGCCTTAATCTCGACTACTGGAGATAAGATTTCCTCCGAGCTTTAACCTCGACTAGAGATAAGATCTCTTTCGAGTGTCCGAGTCAACCTCGGCTAGAGATAAGATCTCTTTCGAGCTTCAAAATCTTCGTCAATAGAAAATGAGATCTTCGATCTCGACTGCAGGAGATAAGATCTTTCCCAAGCTTCAACCTCGGCTATAGGAGATAAGATCTCTCTTGAGCTTTAACCTCGACTGTTGGAGATAAGATCTCTTCCGAGCTTTAACCTCGACTAGAGATAAGATCTCTCCCGAGCTTCAAAGTCTTCGCCAACAGGAGATGAGATCTCCTTCGACCTCGATTGTAGGAGATAAGATCTCTTCCGAGCTTTAACCTCGGCTGCAGGAGATAAGATCTCTCTCGAGCTTTAACCTCGACTGCTGAAGATAAGATCTCCCCCGAGCTTCAATCTCGATTGCAGAAGATAAGATCTCCTTCAAGCTTTAATCTCGATTGCTGGAGATAAGATCTCCTCCGAGCTTTAATCTCGACTAGAGATAAGATCTCTTTCGAACGTCTGAGTCAATCTCGGCTAGAGATAAGATCTCTTCCGAGCTTCAAAGTCTTCGCCAATAGGAGATGAGATCTCCTTCGACCTCGACTATAGGAGATAAGATTTCTTCCAAGCTTTAATCTTGACTGCTGGAGATAAGATCTCTTCCAAGCTTCAACCTCAACTGTAGGAGATAAGATCTCCTCCGAGCTTTAACCTCGGCTACTGGAGATAAAATCTTCTCCGAGCTTTAACCTCAGCTAAAGATAAGATCTCTCCCAAGCATTCGAGTTAACCTCGACTAGAGATAAGATCTCTTTCGAGCTTTAAAATCTTCACCAATAGGAGATGAGATCTCCTTCGACCTCAGTTGCAGGAGATAAGATCTCTCCTAAGCTTCAACCTCGACTACAGGAGATAAGATCTCCTCCAAGCTTTAATCTCGACTGTAGGAGATAAGATCTCCTCCAAGCGTTAACCTCGACTGAAGATAAGACCTCCCCCGAGCCTCAACTTTGATGCCAACCTCGGTTGGAGACAAAATCTTCTCTGAGTATCAATCTCAATGAGCATAGAGCCCAAAAAAGAATTTCGATAGTCATCTTTTTATACTTTCTTCAAATTTCAAACTCGAAAGTGGAAGAACTATTATTAGGGATAAATCTCGCTCTCACCGATGTTTAGCCTGATACTCAGTCTAATACAATCGATAGTCACGGAAGAGCTTCAGCAGATGAGCCTTAGTCAAACTTCCTTCGAATCTCACCTTCAGTCGGCCTCCTATGGGAGCCAAACTTTTTTCGAACTTCTTCTTCAATCGGCCTCCTATGGGAGCCGAACTTCCTCCGAACCCCTCCTTCAGATGGACTCCTATGGGAGTCAAACTTCCTCCAATTCTCTCCTTCAGTCGGCCTCCTACGAAAGCCGAATTTCCTCCGAACTTGTCCTTTAGGAGTCAAACTTTCTCTGAATTTTTTCTTCAATCGGTTTTCTATGGGAGCCGAACTTTCTTTGAACTTCTCCTTCAGTCGGACTCCTATGGGAGCCGAACTCCCTTCATATCTCTCATTCAATGACTTCTCCTTCGGCCGAACCCCTCTAGGGGTCAAACTCCTTTCGAACATTCTCTTCGATCGAACTTCTCCTTCAATCGGACTCTTCTAGAAGCCAAACTCTCCTAGGAGCTGAACTTCTTTTGGACTTCTTCTTCGATCGAACTCCTCTAGGAACCGAACTTCTTTCGAATATCTCCTTCGATCGAACTCCTTCTGGATGATCCCCTCCAAATGTATTCTCTTTAGGAGTTCAAACTCCACTGGAATTAATATATGACGAAGCTCTTCACCGACCAATGCCTGCTTTCTTCGAGCTACTGCTATTAAATCTCGATGAATGGTCACCATCATTCTAGCAGCACCTCTTCCTCCGTAACAAACCTCATGCGGTCCATAACCCGACAGTATGGCTATCACTATCAACTTGATGATACCTTTCTCTCCGTATCAAACTCCATGCAATCCCGAGCGACCCATGATCGGACGGTATGGCCATCACCATCAACCCGCTACAAGCTCTGCCTATAAAAAGGGATCCTTCAGATATGTTTTCTCTAAGCTCTCTTCTTCTTTTCGAAATTCTATCGAACTCATTCCTGAGCACTTCATTTTTGTTGATCAAAAGAGTTGACTTGATCGTCGAAGGATCCTATCGGAGCCACCATCATCGACTTTGGATGAAATTTTATTTTGTAGGTCACCAACGGCGACCTCATCCTCCTCCACTTCAGCTTGATCCGGCGTCAATCAAATTCTGTACCAATAAGATCCATCGATGGTCTGGATCTATCAGATCAATATGCGATCATTCATGGCCAACGAAATAAAATTTTATTGATTGATATAGCTAGGATGATCGGATCGATGAGATCTTTTATGAAGATACTTATTGACGCAGAATCTGATCATCATCGAAATTAGCTAGAGTGGAGGTGGACGAGGTTGCTGTCGGGATCTGTAAAATAAAGTTTCGTCCGGAGTCGGTGGGGGGGTGGCTCCGACAGGATCCTCCGATGATCAAGTTAGCTCTGGCCAACAGGAATGGAGTGCTCAGGAATGAGTTCCATAGAGCTTGGAGAAGAAGAGAAGAACTTAGAGATCAGAGATCAGAGATTAGAGTTAGCGTATCTGGAGGATCCTTTTTATATGCCGAGCTTGATTGATGTTGGTGGCCATATCATCCGACTGTGGGCCGCTCGAGACCGCATGAAGTTCGATACGGAGGAGAAGACATCGTCAGATGGATAGTGATGGCCATGCTGATGGGTCGTGGGCCGCATGGGGCCGACTATGGAGAGAGTGATGTCGTCAGTAGTGGTGGCCATGTCATTCGATCACATCGTCTGTGGTAGACTGATGGTGATAGTTCATCTAGATTTGATAGTCATGGCTCTAAGAAAGCGGGCATTGATCGGTGGACTTTGGTGTGTATCCATTTCAAAGGAGTTCAGACCCTTAGAAGAGTTCGACCGAGGGAAGCTCGGAAGGAGTTCAGTTGGAGGAGTGCGGAGAGAGCTCGACTCTCATAGGCGCCTGGCTGGAGGGGCACAGAGAGAGTTTGGCTCTTACGGGAGTTTGACTAAAGCTCGATCGACTGTAGGAGTTTGGCTAAAGCTCGACCACAGAGAGTCCAAAGGAGCTCGGCCGCTAAGTAGTTCGGCTAAAATCCGACTGTTGGGAGTCCGAAGGAGCTCGACCGCTAAGCAGTTCGAAGGAGCTCGACCGTCAAGCAGTTCGAAGAAGCTTGACCGCTAGGAGACCGAAGGAGCTCGATCGCTAGGAGTCCGAAGGAGCTCAACCGCTAAGCAGTTCAAAGGAGCTCGATCACTAAGAGTTCGACCGACTGTAAGAGTTCGGTCAAGATCCATCCGCTGAAGCTCTTCCATGGCTATCGATCGTATCAAGCTGGGCACCAAACTTGACTTCGACAGGAGCAGAATTTATCCCCAACAATAGTTTTCCCACTCCTAAGTTTGAAACTCGAAGGAAGAGAGTACAGAAAAGGCGACTATCGAAGTCATCTTTTGGACTTTGTGCTGGTTCGATGAAGCTCAGAAGAGATCTTATCTCTAGCGAGGTTGTCTCCGATCTTATCTTTGGCCGAGGTTGACACGGGGGCTCGGGAGAGATCTCATCTCTGATCGAAGTTGATGGAGATCCTGTCTTTTGTAAACTTTGGAGCTCGGACTTGGACTTTGCTCGCATTAGGATGAGATTTTTTCTGCTCCTAACGGACTGTGGGGGCACGTTCGGACCATCGTCCATCTCCCTCCGTCTCATCTAAGGTGAACGAGTTCTTCGACTTTGCTCACGTTAGAATGAGGTTCTCCTTCTGTTCCTAACAGACTGTGGGTGAGACTTTGCTCACATTAGGATGAGGTTCTTCCCCTATTTCTAACGGGCTGTGGAGGCACATAAAGGCCGCTGTCAGGACCTCTCCTTCCATCTCGTCTAAAGTGAACGAGACCTTCGACTTTGCTCGTATTAGGATGAGATTCTCCTTCTGTTCCTAATGGGCCGCTCGTGTTAGAACGAGACTTTTCGAAGCTCGGAAGAGATCTTATCTCTAGCTGATGTTGGCTCGATCGCTTGGAAGAGATCTTATCTCTAGTCGAGGTTGTCCACGGTCGCTCAAGAGAGATCTTATCTCTAACCAAGGTTGTCGCTCGGGAGAGATCTTATCTCTGATTGAGGTTGTCTCAGGAGAGATCTTATCTCTGGCCGAGGTTGTCGCTCGATCGCTCGGGAGAGATCTTATCTCTGGCCAAGATTGTCGCTCGAAAGAGATCTTATCTTTGGTCGAGATTGCTTCTCGAGAGAGATCTTATCTCTGATCGAGGTTGTCACTCGGGAGAGATCTTATCTCTAGCCGAGGTTGACGTTCGAAAGAGATCTTATCTCTGGTCGAGATTTTGCTTGGGAGAGATCTTATCTCTGGCCGAGGTTATCGCTCGGGAGAGATCTTATCTCTAGCCAAGATTGCTTCTCGGAAGAGATCTTATCTCTGACCGAGGTTGTTGCTCGGAAGAGATCTTATCTCTAGCCGAGGTTGCCGTTCGAGAGAGATCTTATCTCTGACCGAGGTTACTTTTCGTGAGAGATCTTATCTCTGGCCGAGGTTGTTGCTCGGAAGAGATCCTATCTCTAGCCGAGGTTGTCGAGGTGGAAGATCTTTGACCTTCCCATGTTAGGATGAGGTTCTCCTCCTGTTCCTAACACGGCGACTATTAACTGCTTCTTTTCCTATCATCACGTAGTTTTTGCATCCAAAAATAGTATATTATTGAAAAGGAAGAACTTTATTGAAAGAAAGTTACTGATAATGCATTTCCGAATTCTTTATATTTCAGGGTCGTGGTAGCGTTGTTCCTTTGTGTTTCTTCATGCGGACGACCTTTTCTATCTCATGCTGGCCTCCTTACTTTGGAGCATGCTTCTCTTAATTTGACGCTGATGTACCAAGCTCCTCCCTGAGGTAACGTTGATGACGCCATGAGACGGCCGACCTTATCATTTCTTGTTATGGCAGCGCCCTTGGCCGATCTTCAGGCTGGCATCGAAGGAATTTACCCAGCGACCTCTTTCTAATAAGCTCCTCAATTTCGTCTCGAAGCTGGATGCATTTCTCAATATCGTGGCCATGGTCGCGATGGTAAAGACAGTATTTGCTTCGATCGTGCTTGTTTGGGGGAGACCGTAACCCTTCTGGTCTTGGCAGTTGGTTCTTAACTTTGGTGAGAATCTGAGTTCGAGGAGCGTTGAGGGGGGCGTAGTTATGAAATCTTTTGAAAGGAGGGCTTCTTCGCGCCCCTCTGTCGGGGCTTCCTTGGTGGCAGGCTCGAGGAGTTCGGGCCCGTTTGCTCTCAGAAGGAGTCTGTGAGCATGACCAAACTTCGTTCGGCTCTTCATCGTCTGCCAACCGCTCTCTTAAAGCTTCTTCGTCCTTCAACTTGAAGGCTTCTTCTGCACGGACATATCTCTCGGCCCGAGCTAGCAGATCGGTGAAGTTTCTGAGATACTTTTTTTTTCAAAAAGAATAGCAAGTCATTTTTTTGAAGGCATCCCTTGAGTGCGGCCATCGCAACAGACTGATCAAAGTTTCGGACCTCTAATGCTGCGACGTTAAATCGAGTGACGTAAGTTCGGATGGATTTTTCTTGCTTCTATTTGACGTTCATCAGGGAATCCGAACCTCGGTGCGGACGTCGGCTGCTGATGAAGTGGACCACGAACTGACTGCTCATCTGGTCAAAAGAGAAGATCGTACTCGGCTTCAACATCGAGTACCATTTTCTTACTGCTCCCTTTAAGGTAGATGGAAAGGCTCGGCACAGCATGGTGTCTGAAGTGTCGTAGAGCAGCATCATGGTCCGGAAGGCCTTCAGATGATCAACTAGATCAGAGGTTCCATCGTAGCTTTCAAGTTGAGGGAGTTTGAAGTTTGGTGGGATGGGCTCTTGCATAATCTAAAGGAAGAAAGGGGGATCAGCACGGACGTCGGTATGATGAGTCGGGACGACGTGGCCGAGCTCTTCAATCTACTGGTCCATCTCCTACAGTCTGTGATCAAGGGTGTCGTCCTGGTCGCGGATCTTTGGGGATTTTTAGCTACAAATGGAAAAGATCTTCTCTAGAGGAGAACCATGATCCAACCATAGATCTCCAACTCTCTATTTTTCTTTTTAAGGGATGGTGGGTACACCGGCCTGAGTACCCTTCCTTGGGATCGATTTTCGACATTCGGATGGCTGATTTTCTGATGGAGTCACCGTTGGAGGCTGCTGCATGGCCCGCAATGCATTCATGAGGCCATGGACCTATCGGAAAGCAGGTTGAACTGCTCCACATCTACCACGGGTATAGGTGAAACTTGAGTTATCGGGCTGAAGCAGGAACAGATGGATCTGGACGGAATTAGGCCACGAAGGTCATCGATCGCCGAGTTGAGGCTCTCATAGGAGGCATTTTTTCTTTGGAAAAGAACTCTAAGAAGAGAGATCTCCAAAGAGGGAAGAGAGAAATCATCGCCGAGCACTCCTTTAAGAATAAGGGGACCTCAGAGGTTCGATGTCTTCCTCTAGCGCCAATCTGTTGACGCAGAATCTGATCGTCATCAAAATCAACAGGAATGAAGGTGGACGAGATCGCCGTCGGAACCTGCAAAATAAAGTCCTGTTCGGAGCCGATTGGGGCGTGGCTCCGGCAGGACCCTCCGACGATCAAGTCAGCTCTGGTCAATAGGAATGGAGTACTCGAAAATGAGTTCCGCAGAGCTTGGAGAAGAAGAGGAGAGCTTAGAGATCAGAGATCAGAGATTAGAGTTAGCATATCTAGAGGGTCCTTTTTATATGCCGAGTTTGATTGATGTTGGTAGCCATATTGTCCGACCGCAGGCCACTCGAGGCCGCATGGAGTTCGGTATGGAGGGGATGGCATCGTCAGACAGATAGTGACGGTCATGCTAATGGATCATGGGCCGCATGGGGTCGACTACGGAGAGAGCGGTGTCACCAGTAGTGGTGGCCATATCGCTCGATCACGTCGTCTGTGGCAGACTGATGGCGACAGTTCATCCAGATTTGATAGCCGTGGCTCTGAAAAAGTAGGCATTGATTGGTGGACTTTGGTATGTATCCATTCCAGAGGAGTTCAGATCCTTAGAGGAGTTTGACCGAGGGAAGCTCGGAAGGAGTTCAGCTGGAAGAGTGCGGAGAGAGCTCGGCTCTCATAGGCGCCTGGCTGGAGGGGCGCAGAGAGAGTTCGGCTCTTACGGGAGTTCGACTGAAGCTCGACCGGGTGTAAGAGTTCGGCTAAAGTTCGACCGCTGAGAGTCCGAAGGAGCTCGACCGCTAAGCAGTTCAGTTAAAGCCCGACCGCTGAAAGTTCGAAGGAGCTCGACCGCCAAGCAGTTCGAAGCAGCTCAGCCACTAGGAGTCCGAAGGAGCTCGACCACTAAGCAGTTTGAAGGAGCTCGGTCGCTAAGCAGTTCGAAGGAGCTCGGCCGCTAAGAGCTCGGCCGGCTGTAAGAGTTCGGCCAAGATCCGTCCGCTGAAGCTCTTCCATGGCTACCGACCGCATCAGGCTGGGCACCGAACTTGACTTCGGTAGGAGCGGGATTTATCCCCAACAATACTCTAATGATAATTATTTAGATAATGAACAGTAAATATGGACATTAAATTTTAGAATTATAGAATATATAAAAAAATATGAAAAAATATATAGTAATGGTTATAAATAATCGCTGCCATAGATCCGATATATGACAGCGATTATTGATAACCACTATAATTATTGAGATCTATAGCAGCGGTTATAAATAACCACTGCTATAAGTTTGATATATCGCAGCGGTTAAGTAAATCATTATCATAGATTTTATCTAGAGTCGTGGTTATATATAACCGTTGCCGTAAGTCAAATCAATGGCAATGGTCACTCATAACCATTACCATAGATCGAGACTATGAAAATGGTTAAGTAACCACTGCCATATATCTATTCTATTATAGCGGTTATCAATAATCACTGCGATATGTCGGATCTATGGTAATGGTTATTCGTAATCGCTGCTATACATAATCTGTGATAGTGGTTATATATAACTGTTACTACATGTTGGATCTAAGGTAGTGGTTATAAATAACCGTCGCCGTAGATTCTATAGTAGTGATTTTTTAACCGCTATCGTAGCTCCTTATTGTAGCAGTGTTAAGAGTTGATAATTTAGGAAGTGACATGATCTTATTCCCTCTGTCACTGTGTGAGCCCTATATTTTATGCCCTTCTAATCAAGAACCATATCATGACATTGAGGTTCAGCATTATTACTTTAGCATGTATCTCAGAACCATGAAAATAATGCGGTCTCGCGGAAAGTGGCTGAATAAAAGTAAAGTGGTAAGGGATTCTAGAGAAGATAATTTGGAATCTCACTTTAGTTTTGTGGCTCATAGCTCGGATGATTATCTTGATTAGTTGCATATGATAATCATAAGCACAAATACTTAGATCGGGAGTCAAGTGACACTCTAAGATAAATCTCAGATGGATGAGAGGTACTTGATTCAGTGTGGTTAAATTATCTAGGGCAAAAATGATATTTTCTTACGGGTATCATACTATGTTAGTTTGGTGGTGACTTAATGTAGCACACCTACTTTGAGGTTTTTTCGTCAAGATTGCACATGCCATTTCCTATATGAAAAGAGTAGTGTAAGATAGCGGGAGATATTGGAATTTGGATCGATTTTGAACACGATCCATCCCTATTGTTCATCCACATGGGTTGTTGAGATGATGTGAGAGTTGTTTATTCACATGGGTTCTTAGGATGATGTGAGAGTTGATTCCCACTAGGAATCCAACATATCATGATAAGAGTTCCTGATAAGGATTGGGGTGATCCAACTAACTACTGGATAGGATTGGGATGATCCAACTAAGAGTTCCTAATGAGCAGGACTCCTAGTGAGTCTCATCAATAAATACATGGATCTCTTCGGAAAATAAATGCACGTTCAGTCTGTCATCAATCCCATTCTCAACATACCTACAACTATCTCAAAGTCACATCTCTCTAGAGTTACCATCTTAGAACTCCATGATTTTGCTTGTGGACATAAAAAGAGACTCTAGTAGCCCCTACAAGATCAAGAAGGGCCGGGATCGCACACGCACTTTGAGGAAGATCAATAGAGGTTCGTAAAGCAAGTGTATCACATCCAGGTTGTGGGTTTTTTGATATATAAACCCATATAGATAATACTTTCGCTGTTTTTTCTTCTACAATGCCATACAGAAATAAGAAATTATAGCCAAACATAAACAAACATAACTCGTGGAATCACTTTCCTCATTCATATATCAAACGCAGCCCAAACAATTAATGTCCTTTTCATGGCTTATATGATGGAGGTTTCCGGACATTTGTTGTTTGTTCAAAAGCATAAGCAATCTCAATTAATTTTGGTTCAGAACCCTTTAGACCACCAAAACAAATGCCGAAAGGATTTCCATGTAAGTCATATCCTGCAGGAACACTTATCCCTGGGTAGCCACCGATGGCAAGAATGGGAGATATATTTGCATCAGGTGTCACAACTGCATCTAATTGTTTCTCGATCATCAATCTTTCCAATCCTTTCCGGGAGAGTTGAGTCATATTAGCAATTGCACTTCTCTCAGCAGGACCAATCCCACTTGTGTTTTGAGCCGCCAAGAAAATAGATTGTCCAAATTCTTCAATCCTTTCCTACATTTAAAAAAAGTAGCTAAACCTAAGTTTTATTATCTGAAAAAGAGAAATAAAAGATATATTTTGTATTACCTCAACACTATGTTCATTGTTGAAGGCTATTACATCTGCAAGAGACCTAACAGGAGAATAGGATAACTCTGACAAGTAAGCATTCAAGGATAACTTAAACTCAGCCAATAGTGCAACGAACTCGCCACTTTGCTGCGGGTCAAGGATGATGCTCCAATTTGTTATTTCAAGGTTGTCGATCAATATAGCTCCCTTTTCTCTACCAAGTATTTTGTCAGATGTTAGAAAACTAAGAAAAGCATGTAGGTATCTATATCTATATATATATGATAGTAATTAATAAAGAAAACTATTCTTAAAAAATAACAAAAGAAAATGACAACATTATAGGCTTTTGTATAGTTTGGAGGCCAAGTTAACCAAGTCAAAGTTTGGATTAGCTCCGGTTCACATCACCACCTGTAGTTTGGATCTAAATCGAACAGATAGTAAATTACCTCTTTATCAAATAGTTCTCCCCTAAATTTGATTTGAATTAGCTTTTTGTGTTTAAATAGATCCAAGAATGTGTCATCCATAATATCAAAATAACCTTGTGAATCTCCTCTCCTCGTCATGGAGCCTGTGCAAGGGATCCGTACTTTTTTTTGTGAGAGTTGCGAAAATTGATAGTCTCACTGTATCTAGAGTATATTTCTCCAAGTGTTTGGCACGAGAAGCTATCTATTATATTTTTTAAATGATCGATGGAAAAGGAAACAGAAAAAAAAAAAAAGAAAGGAGAAAGGCTTAGTCAATTGACTATTTCCAGATCGATTTATTTAGCAGCCTAGGATGATGCAATAATTCCAGGTGTTTTTGTGATGAAGTTACCTCATGGCGTTGAAATGCTCCTCAAAAGTCTTCTGACGGAAGGATCCTTTAGGAAATTCAAAGAAGCCGGCTCTTAAAATTCCCAACCTTTTGCCCTTCAAACCCTCCACCTTTAAGAACTGTCCGTAGCCACCCTGAGGTATATACTTTGATGCTGCTATGGTTGCTTCCCCATCTCTTGGGTCATAGCCCACAATTGCCTCTAACACATGGACAGCATCGGAGACCGTCCGGCAAAGAGGTCTGCGTTCAAATAGAGAACATGAATAGCAAGCAACAGGGATAAAAAGAAACAGAAAATATTTTTATGCCTTGCCTTTGTGCTCCCACGCATTTATGTCATAAACGACATTTTTTATTAAGTTTTCTTAGAGAAGATTACTCAACATGTACAGTTTTCTTGATTTGATGAAACATGGGAATTGGATTAAATCTTCCTATGTTATTGTTTAGTTTTATAAGCATTTGGATTTGGATTAGGTTACATTGTGCGGGCCTCCAACTAAAGGAAAAAAAAAAAAAAAAAAAGCACATGCATCATGTATGCACAAGCTTGCATATACTAAAGCCTTGCAATTTCCTTGACTCCTACCTTGCTGGTTGCAATAGTCAATAAGTCATCCGTTCTTACCCGATGGTGTCCTGCCTTGGGGAAATGGGGATGACTCCAGCCCGGCTAGTGAGCCCCACCGTGGGCTTGATCCCCACCACCGAATTCCACGCCGCGGGGCAGATGATGGACCCGTCCGTCTCCGTCCCCAGCGTCACCGCCGCCATGTTCGCCGCCGCCGCTATCGCCGATCCGCTGCTCGACCCGCACGGATCCGCCGATAGCACGTATGGATTCTGCACCCATCAATATTCTTCCTCCAGTCCCGAATCAAGGGATTGAAACCAAGAATTTTTACCTTTTTTTTTTTTGATAAAAAAAAGCAGCGTTAATTGGATTTTACGGGAGTCACCTGGCCCTGGCCACCGCGTGCGCTCCACCCGTTGGGGGCGCCCAAGGTGCGGAAGTTGGCCCACTCGCTGAGGCTGGCCTTCCCCAATATCACCGCTCCTGCCTGCCTAAGCCGCCGGACCACCCCGGCGTCGCGCGGCACCACCGACCCGAGGAGGGCGAACGAGCCGGCGGTGTTGTTGAGCCGGTCCTGCGTGGCGATGTTGTCCTTGAGGAGGACCGGGATGCCGTGGAGGCCCCCGCTCAGGTGGCACCCCGTCCGCCGCTCCCGGTCGGCCCGGTCCGCCTGCCGGACCGCGTCGGGGTTCACCTCGATCACGGCGTGGAGCAGCGGGTTGAGGGCCTGGATCTGGTCCAGGTAGTACTCCACCAGCCGTCTGGACGTGAGACTGCCCTCGTTGAAAGCCTGTTGGATGTCATCGATTGTGGCCTCTTCGATCTCGAATCCACGGCTCTTGGTACTGACCAAGAGCACTAGGAATAGCGTGGAGAGGAAGGGAGAAGCGAGAGGCGTTGTCATCTCCATTTGTTGCTCGTTTCTTGTTTCTTGTTCACCGGGGTTGGGATGTTTCATGCCTTCTATAAGATCTCGGGTACTAGCATGTGCAGCTCTTTGTTTGTTATATATTAATATTTGTCGATTCTACGTTGTATTTGTTGGGATGTTGAATACGTTTTAGGTGACCGTTGGTCGTGTATTTCTTGTTTTTTCATAGCCTAGAAGCTAGTGCTCGTCGATTCTACATAGTGGCGGTCCTATCAAATACGGGAAGACGTTTTCCGACTAAGTCAATATTTTTATTTTTTTAAAAATAAATTTATTAATATAAAATTTGATTATCATCGAAGAAGTCCTAGAATCAAAGAAGATAAGGTTGCCGCTGATGACATGCAAAATAAGTTTCATCCAGAGCCCGGGGTAGCAACTCTGGCAAGACCCTCCAACGGTCAAGTTAGCTTTTTCGACTAACAAAAATGGAGTGCTCAATCAAAAAAATTATAAAATTTTTGGAAGGAAGAAGACAGCCTAGAAAAACATATCTGAAGAATTCCTTTTATAGACGGAGCCTGTAACAAACTGATAATGACAGTCGTAACTGTCGGATAGTGGACCGTTCGGAACTACGTGGAGTTTGTTATGGAAGATAGTATTTATTATCGTGAGATGCCAGTCCGTTTGAGATTTAAAAGTCAAAGTTTGGAGGGATGGACGTCGGTTGGTGATGACCTTTGAGCTGTATCAATTCTAGAGGAGTTTGGACTCATCTAAAGTAGTCCGAATGTGGGTCGGTTCATGCCGTGTATGAGATCAGACTCATGCGGAGACTTTTCTGGATGACTGCGGAAAGTTCGACCACTAGAGGAGTCTGGAAGGAGTTCGACCGCTGGAGCAGTCTGAAAGGAGTTCGGCTGCTGGAGGAGTCCGGAAGGGGTTCTACCGCTGGAGGAGTCCGGAAGAAGTTCGGCTGTTGGAGGAAGAATTTTTGATTGAAGCTCTTCTGTGATTATCAGTTATATTAGGCTAAGCATCAGACTGGACTTCGACGGAAGCGAGGTTTATCCCCAATAATAGTCCCTCTACTCCCGAGTTCGAAATTTGAAGGAAGGATGGAAAAAAGATGATGGCCGAAGTTCGGTCCCGAATTTCCGCGCTTATCAGGATGAGACGTTTTAGTGTTAACTGTGCTGGCACCGAAATTTTCTAAGTCTGAAATTAGTTCGAAAAGATGGCTCTTCGAATCTTCCATCGAAACTCTGCTACAGGTACGACGCCATAAAGACTCCGCCCGTTGCCGCTTTTCTATCATGATGAGTGGGACATGCGGCGCATGCAGACCGGCTAAAGTCGATCCGTAATCATAACTACTTCGGATTGCCTCTAGCTATTTAAGGCCTTCTCATATTATTCGGAAATCATCCCTGCCCGAGTCTTCTTCTTCCTTCGGCCCCTGTTCATCTTCTTCCCGTAGGTCTCATCCTTCTCTCGCCTTCCTGAGCTCCGAACATCCTTTCAGTTGATCCTCATCGCGTCCATCGTCCTTTCATCCTCTTCGGATAGTTTAGGTCGGTTTCCTAACCTTTCTCTTAGGTTATTCGTGCTTATCATTTCTGGCTCCTTGTCTTCTTCTTTTTTTTGGGGGGAGGGGGGTTTCTTGGGGTTCATCTCAATCCGAATGTCTTCCGAAATCTCTCACTCCATCGGTTCGTGGGGCTCGTCCAGACCAACCTTTTTTGATTCTGCACCCCTGGCCGAGGTAAAACCTAGGAACATATTCCGCTCGTCTTTTGCTCCAGACACCATTCCATCCATTCTTACCTTGGACGATCTTTTCCTGATCCGAATCCAATATGGAATCCCTCCAGAATATGACCTTGAACTCCCTAGCTCCGACGACCGGGTCAGTTCTCCTCCGACTAGCTAGTTTTGTTTGTACTTAGAAGCTCTGCACGCCAGGCTTAGACTCCTGCTGCTCCTATTCGTAGTCGCCCTCTTCCGATTTTTAAACATCCCCTTCGCATCTGTCGTACCAAATTTCTTTCGGTTTATCATAGGTTTTCTCTCCCTCTATCGATTGACCGAAGTTCTGTCGACCATTTCGCTTTTTAGAAATTTCTATACTTTCAAGTGCCATCCTTCCACGAAGGATTGATCGTACTTTTTCCCCAAGGTCGGTTACGAAGGGGTTATTGAAAGATGCCCCTTCTTCCATTCACAACTGGAAGGAAAAGTATTTTTTGTACATTGCCCAACCTTACCATTAAGTCTTCCTTCATGGGGTTACATTAGAGAGTCAGTTCGCCAAGCTTCTAGCTTAGACGAAGCCGACCTTGATTCCTCTAATAAACTTAAGGTGTACCGAGCTCCTTCTCTTCCCAACCTTCTAAAGGAACAGACCTTGCTCAACCTGGGTCTGAGTCCCCACGATCCTGCTGGTATATCTTTTGATTTTTGAATCCATATGGTTTCGCGCATGTGTATTGCTACGACCGCTTTTCTTTTTCTGCTACAGAAATGGATGCACAAGCCGCCAAGCTGCTTATCCAAGGGCTCTTCACTGGGAAGAGGAAGGGGAAGGCGCAAGAAGATGGCTCAAAGAGGGTGAAGGTCGGTGTTTTCAGCTTCGAAGTCCCCGCCCCCACTGCCACTGCGTCCGAGGTTATCATCGGTATCGAGATTGCCCCAACTATCGAGGTTGACACCGCTAGCGCGGGCCCAGTGCCTTCCATGCCCTCAGGTCCCTCCAGCGGGGATCGGGTTTCAGAGTTCCTGTTAGAAAAGGGACAGGAGAGGGAAGGAAAAAGAAAGTCGTTGCGAAGATGTCCTGCAAGGCTCGCTTAGGTGGACCGGATGGCAACGACAATGAACGAGGGGAGGATCCCTTCGACAACCTGGAGATCGTCCGAAATCTTGCCGACAGGTTTGTCATGCCCGAGGTGGTGGACCAGATGGCCAACCTGGACCTACGGTAGCTTATTTAGAGTTCTCTCGGAACCATCCTCAAGGTGATTGCTCCGTTGCTTGACTTTTTTTTTCTCTCCTTCTTTTCTCTTTTTTCTTTCTTATTTTTTTTTAACATCAATCATTTGTTGCAGTCGGATCACTAGATGCTCGCTCACATCAAGAGAGCGCGTCGTCAGGAGGCAGAGGCACAGAAGGCCTAAGAGGACCTTCGAGCCGAGGTCTGCCATCTTCAAGAGAGGATCGACGAGGTCGAGCATCTTGCCAAGGAGAAGGCAGCAGACATCAAAAGTCTTCAGGATGCACTCTACGAGGAGGAGTTCGCCTCGATCGAACTGAAGGTCGCATTAGCCCTGAAGGAGGAGAGGAGGAAGAAAGCCAAAAATAGGATCGCCGAACTGGAGATCCAAATGGTGAAGTCAATCTCGGAGGGAATAATCCGGGCCATGGAAGAGTTCAAAATCTCTCTCAAGATGCGGAATCTGAACGTCGAGTTCAGTCAGAAAGCATTTATCAAGGGTTTCGAGCTCTGTGAAGGTAGGATAGCTCGAAGGTTCCCCAAGCTCGACCTCGGCTTTTTGGAGGAGGAGAAAGATGACATGGAGGCAGGACCATCTAATGCTGACCTTTTCTTCGATGAGCTCACTTCTGGCCCATCTAAATCTGCCACAGAGGTGCCCAAGCCAGTTCAAAAACCTGAGGCAGCCGAGAGCGATCTGGCTCCATCCTCCGAAGTTGAGATCCTCGAGTAGTTGTACTTTTTTTTTTGTATCTTGTACTCAAAAGTTTTGATTAAATAAAATTTTTTTTTTCCATACCCTTGAGCACTTTTCATATCTCGAATGCAGTCTCCCATCAACGCTGATCCACTGCCTCAGGGGGTTCCGATAAAGCCCTTAATAAAGAACCTGAGGAAGGAAGTTCATCTTATGAGAAAGAAGTTGAAGAAGATGGAGGACGACCTTCGAGCCTCACAAAAGAATTCTTTTAAGGCGACCAAAGAGGTCACTCGCCTCCGAGGCTTGCATATGAAGGAAGCGGTGAGCTTCAGTATCCAAAAGGGTAGCTTCGAGACAAAGGTCACCGAACTCAAAAGAAATACCAACGACAAGTTCTGAGCACTGACAAGATCAGCTCTCTTGAAGCCGACCTGAAGGATGTCGGAGAAAAGATCTATCTTCTAGAAGGGAGCTTGCCGTGGTTTACCGATAAGGCCCGGTACAACTCGGACTGGTCAATAAAGTTTTTTCGGCTTCAAAAGTAGCTGCAAGATACTGAGGACCAGCATAATAGCTTCCGAGTGACCTGGGCGGAGAAGATGTCCAGGCTTAAAGGCAAGCTTAAGATTGCCAGAGATGAGGTAGCTCATCTTCGAAAGCGACTGTACAATAATCGAGGAGCCAGCATGAGTGGTGAGTCGGAGGAGATGGCCTTCTTGAAGAGAACCGTTGGTGAGCTTTCAGAGGCGATTGGGGTGGAGCAGGCCAAGTTTCAATGGTTGAAGCTTCAGCTCGCTTGTGAACATTGGGCTGTCGATGATGCGAAGGTCGAGTCTGAAGTTTTAAGGAGATAGCGGTGAGAGCACGAGGATAAGTTTCAGATCACCAACAGAATGTATGTAGATGGTCTCTTCCAGAAGAAGAAACTTGAGGAGAAGATCCTTAGGCTAAAGCAGGCCTTAGTGATGGCCGGAGCCGATAGCTTGAAGTCCGAAGAATTCGGTTCGTCTTAAAGCTTCGGCCTTTTTTTTCTCTTTTTTCTTTCTTTTAGTGTAATCAGCCTTGTCGACCTATGCTTTGCTTGTAATGAACTCATTTTTGTAATGGAATAATACATTTCTCGCTATTTTCATTTTCGTATGAATCTGAGGCCTATTTGCGGTCTTACTTTCTTTACCTCTTTTTTTCTATCATTTTCTTATGAAATGCTTATTGCGAACGTCGAGCTTATTGTGGATGTCGAACTAGGACCTCTCTTGCAAATCAGAGTAAGGTTCTGCCTTTGGCATTTAATGTAGTCAGATCATCGTAGAAAAATATGTGTAAGGAGTCTCCACCAAGCTTCTTTCTTTTTCACATCTTCGATCTATGAGGTTTCGACTTTCGCTCATATTAGGATGAGGCTTTCCTTCTGTTCTTAACATGGCTTATGGGGGTGCATTAGAATCGTCGATAGGATCTCTCCCTCCATCCTATCTTATATCGATGAGGTCATCGACTTTTTGCACGTTAGGATGAGGTTCTCCTCATGTTCCTAATGTGGCTCATGGGGGTGCATTTTGGCCGTTGACATGGCCTCTCCCCCCATTCTATCTTAAGTGGATGAGGTCTTCGACTTTGCTCACGTTAGAATGAGATTCTCCTCCTATTTTTAACGAACTATAGGGGCACATTAGGGTCATTGTCAGGGCCTCTCCCCTCATCTTATCTAAAATGAATGAGGCCTTTGACTTTGCTCATGTTATGATGAAGTTCTCCTCCTATTCCTAACAAGCTATAGGAGCACATTAGGGCCATTGTCAGGACCTCTTCCCTCATCTCGTCTAAAATGAACGAGACCTTCGACTTTGCTCATGTTAGGATGAGGTTCTCCTCCTATTCCTAATAGACTGTAAGGGCACATTAGGACCATTGTCGGAGCTTCTCCCCTCATCTTGTCTAAAATGAATAAGACCTTCGACTTTGCTCACGTTAGGACAAGGTTCTTCTCCTGTTCCTAATAGACTGTAGGGGCACATTAGGGCCATTATCAAAGCCTTTTCTATCATCTCATCTAAAATGAACGAGGTCTTTGACTTTGCTCACGTTAGGATAAGGTTCTTCTTCTATTTCTAATGGGCTATATTTATCATGAGATCAAGTTTGGAGGTAGTCCCCCTTTGTCACCGATATACAACAAAGATTAGGATGTTAAAATAGGGAGATTTCATTATAATCAAATCATCGATAATACATTTACAGATTTTTTGAATCCCATGGTTGAGGTAGGTCTCCCTCCTTCGAGTTTCTTCAAGTAGTACGTCCCAGATCGGACGACCTCCATGACCTCGTAGGGTCCTTCCCAATTTGGGGTAAGCTTTTTCTGACGCTGAGGTTGAGAGATGGTGGCTCATCGAAGCACTAAGTCCTCTACTCTGAATATTTTACCTCTGATTCTGAAGTTATAGTATCGGACCATCCTTCGCTTGTAAGCTGCCATCCGAACTTGGGCTTCCTCTCTTTTTTCTTCTAGTAGGTCGAGATTGGCTCTAAGGTCCTATGGGTTATGTCGTTCATTGAAAGCCACTACCCATGCCGATGGAAGTTTAAGTTCGATCGGGATGACTGCTTCTATTCTAAAAGCTAAGACGAATGATGTTTCTCCAGTCGGCAGCCTTTGGATAGTGCGGTATGCCCATAGAATATGATAGAGTTCGTCCGCTCAGGCCCTTCTTACTCTTTCGAGTCTTGTCTTGATGCCTTATAATAGGATCCGATTGGTCACTTCAGCTTTTTCATTTATCTGTGGATGAGCTACCGACGTGAAGCGATGGAAGATGTTTAGATCTTCACAGAACTCAGCAAACCTCATCCCAGCGAACTATCGTTCATTATCTGTTATGAGAGTTTGGGACAGACCAAACTGATAGATGACTGATTTTCAGATGAAGTTTCGTACCTTAGTCTCAGTAATTTTTGCTAGTGGTTCGGCTTCGATCTATTTGATGAAGTAGTCGATCACAACCAGAAGGAACTTTCATTATTCGGACGTCATTAGAAAAGGGCCAAATATATCCATTCCCCACCACGCAAATGGCCAAGGTGTGCTTAGTGGAGTAAGCTCGAAGGCCGGCTGTCTTTATATATTTGCATTTTTCTGACAACGATCATATTTCTTGACATACTGCATTAAATCATGGTATAAGGTCGGTCAATAGTACCCTTGTCGAAGTAGTCTTTGCGATAGGGATTTGGCTCCCATATGACTTCCATAAATTCTCTTGTGCAATTTCCATAATGCGAAGTCAGCCTCTAAAGGTTGGAGATATCTCAATAGCGATAGCAAATACGATCTTTTATACAACTTGTCTTCATACAAAACATACCGGAAGGCTTGATTTCTAAGTTTTCGAGCTTCTTTCGGATCATAAGGAAGAACTCTCTCTTTGAGATAGGCAACTAATGGGTCAATCTACCTCATTTCGAGCTCCGTCTGTATAATAAGCTATGATTTCTCTAAGCTTGGGCATTTTAGAGTTTCAAAAAATACTTCTTTGGACAGTTCGATTGGGGCTAAAGTGGTCAATTTAGAGAGAAGGTCGACTCTTGTATTTTCTATCCTTGGAATCTATTGAATGCCAAAACTACTGAAGGCCAGAGTCAAATTCTTTACCTTCTCAAGATATTTCATCATACTTTCCTTCCATGCTTCATAGTTGCCACTGACTTGGCCGACCACTAATTGAGAATCACTGTATACTTGAAGTTGATCTACTTTTAACTCACTTGCTATTTTTAACCCGACGATCAATGCTTCATATTCGGCCCCATTATTAGTTGTAGGAAATTCGAAGCGTAGTGCGTATTCGATGATGACTCCCTCAAGGTTGACTAAGACTAATTCTATGCCTGCTCCAATGGAGTTGGACAAACCATCAACGTACAGGGCCCAAAAACCTTTAGAAAGATCGGCACTCTCTTCAGGGAGGCTCGGTTGCAACCACGAGATGCCGATCTCATCCTATTCAAGCTCGGCTTCATCTAAAATGATACATTCTGCTACAAAATCTATCAATATCTAAGCTTTGATCGATGATTGGGGTCGATAATTAATGTCAAACTCCATGAGCTTGATTGCCCATTTCGTGATTCTTTCAGAAGCATCCATTCGATAAAGGACTGCTTTTATTGGTTGATCTATGAGGACCGTTATGGTATGTCCCTGAAAGTAAGATCGAAGTCTCCTGAGAGCGATTAGAAGAGAGTAAGTCAATTTTTTTAACTTAGAGTACCTGATCTATGCATCCCTTAGGACCCGACTTACGTAGTAGATTGGTCGTTGCATCTTCGCTTCCACCTTGATCAGGACTGCTGCCAAGGCCACCAGGGAGGCTGCTATGTACAAGAATAATTCTTCTTCAGATTCAGGCTTAACTAGCAGTGGGGGTGAGTCGAGGTAATTTTTTAGCTCCTCAAACATCCGTTGGCACTCCATCGTCCAGTGGAAGTTCTTTAGTTGCTTGAGAATTTGAAAGAAGGGCATGCATCGCTCGACCGATCTCGAGATAAAGCGATTTTGGAACATCATTTTTTCAGTCAAGTGCTGAACTTTTTTTATTATTTTTGGAGTAGTCATCTCCTGAATAACTTAGATTTTTTTTAGATTTACTTCGATTCCGCATCTTAACACCATAAACCCTAGAAACTTTTCCAAGGTCACACCAAAGGCACACTTCATCGGGTTCAACTTCATTTTATACTTTTTGAGCGCACTGAAGGACTCTTCGAGGTCGACGATGTGGTTTATTGAAGCTCGACTTTTGATGAGCATGTCATCGACATACACCTCCATGTTGTGGTCGATCTGCTCCTTGAAGATCTTGTTGATCAGGTATTGGTACGTTGCCTCTGCATTCATGAGTCCAAAAGGCATAACCCTATAACAGTAAAGACCATGGACAGTAATAAAAGTAATTTTCTTCTCATCCTTCGGTGTCATTCGTATTTGGTTATAGCCAAAAAAAGCATCCATGAAGATAAGAAGCTCGTGGCCTGAGGTTGCATCTATAAGTTGATCAATCCTGGATAGAGGATAGTTATCTTTTGGATAGACTTTGTTCAACTTTTTGAAGTCTATACACATCCTCCACTTGCCGTTGGCCTTCTTGACTAGGACCATCTTAGAGATCCAAGTTGGATAGCTGATTTCTCAAATAAATCCAGCATTGAGAAGCTTGTCGGCTTCTTTTGCTATTGTCTTCTGCCTTTCTGGTGCATGGCCTCGAACTCTTTCTTTCACTGATCGATGCTTGAGATCAATGGCCAGTCGATGTTCCATAACCTTAGTGTCAATCTCAGGCATATCCATCAGAACCCAGGCGAAGACGTCGATATTTCACCGTAAAAGGGTGATGAGCTGCTCCCAAACTCCATCTTCCAGATTGGAGCCAATCTGCACTGTATGCTCCATATTTTCATCATTCAGGGTGACGGTCATAAGATCTTCTATGGGCTTGCCCCATTCTTTGGCAAGATCATCGCGAACATCAAGCCCGTCAATTGGGCAGGGGTCAAGTCGAGTGCCATATTGTAAGGCGATGGAGTAGTAGTGCCGAGCTAATGCTTGATTGCCTCTGATTTCATCTATTCTATTGCTTGTTGGAAATTTTATTTTCAGGTAGTAGGTCGACACTATGGCTTGTAGTGCATTTAGACTAGGTCGGCCAAGAATTGTATTGTAAGAGGAGGGGGCTTTTACCACCAAAAATTTGACCCACACCTTGGCCTGCTTTGGATACTATCATGTAGTCATGGCTAGAGTTATCATTCCCTCCATTGGCATAGCGTCACTAGTGAAGCCAACCAATGAGGATCTCATGGGTCTCAGATGATTATCGGGTATGGATATTTTAAAGAAAGCATCATGTACAGAACATCAGCGAAACTTTCATTATCTACCAAAATGTGGCGTACATCATAATCAGCAATGTTCAAATAGATTACAACCACATCGTTGTACGAAAACTGGACTCCTTGAGCATCCTCGTCGATGAAAGCGATGGGCTCTTCAGTTCTTCACCTCTTTTCAGGCTCGGCTGATCTACTAGCCTCCCCTTGCCGAAGTCTTCCAGAAATGGTGTTAATGATGCTGATCGGGGGCTGATCTTCTCACTGCTCCTCGCTCCTTGATGGTTCTGACGATGGGGGTGCTCTCGACTGATCCTCTCATCTTTTCGACCAACGTCGCAGGAATCGGCCAAGCCTATCATGCCTGATGAGCTCCTTGATCTAGTTCCGGAGCTGGATGCACTCTTCCATATCATGATCGTGATCATGATGGGTAGAGGCAGAACTTGCTAGGATTGCATTTGTCGGGATGAGTGCGCATCCTCTTTGGTCTCGGTAGTTGATCCCTAATCTCCATCAGTACTTAGATTTTTAGAGCATTGAGAGGGGCATAGTTGTAGAATTTTTTGAAGGAAGAGCTCCATCGCGCACTTCTATCCGAGCTTCTTCGCCTCTGGACCCAGATAGGGGTCCAGGCCCGCTTATGCTCCGGAGGAGTTCGGGAGCGTGGCCGAGCTCCACTCGATTTTTCTCCAACCGCGGGCACATTTGGTTCACCCGCCTACCGCTCCTGGGCGGTTTCATTATCCCTAGCCTTAAAGGCCTCTTTAGCTTAGGCATAACCTTCAGCTTGGGCCAGCATATCGGTAAAGTTTCTAGGATACTTCTTCTCCAAGGAGAATAGCAAATTATTTTTCTGAAGGTCGTCCTTAAGTACGACCATTGCAATAGACTGATCCAGATTTTGGACCTCCAATACAGTAGCATTAAATCGGGTGACATAAGCCCGGATAGATTCTTCCTCCTTTTGCTTGATATTCATCAGAAAATTCGAACCTCGATGGGAACGTTAGCTGCTAACGAAGTGAGCCATAAACTGATGTTTCATTTGATCAAAGAAAAAGATGGTATCCAACTTAAGTAACAAGTACCGGTTCCTAGTGGCTTCCTTGAGGGTGGATGAAAAAGCTCGTCTTAGAATAGCATCTGATGCACCATGTAGCAGCATCATTATCCAGAAGGCCTCCAGGTGGTCGATCTGATCGGTGGTCGCATCGTAACTCTCAAATTATGGGAGCTTGAAGTTCGGCAGAATTGGTTCCCGCATAATCTTCTAAGAAAAAAGTGGGTTAGTGCAATCATTACCATAAGAGGAGGGAGCATGATAGAGTTCTTTGATTCATCGGCTCATTTTCTAGAGCTTTTGATCCAGGAGATCTTCACGATCGTTGATCTCCAAAGTTTTCTGATGGAACGAGAGCAAAACTCCCTCCGGGGTCGAGTCATGGTCAGAGTAAGGGCTCTTCACCCTCTGCTTTCTCTTTTTGGAGGTCATCGGCCGACTAGCCTAAGTCGGCCATCCCCAGACTAGATCATGGGGCTCTGAAGAAGCCTACTCTAGCCGAATTAACATCGAAGTCTATCGATGCATGGCCTGCACCACCTCCATGAGCCTACAAACCTACTAGATCAGTAGGTTGAACTACTCCACATCCATCATGACTACAGGTGGAACTTGAGTTGCCGGTGCCAAAGTGGGAGGGGATAGATCTGAATGGAATCTAGGTACAAAGGCCGTTGACCGTCGGATCAAAGCTTTTTTAGGAGGCATTTTTTTTGGAAAGAACTCTAAAGAGGAAGAAGAGAGATCGCTGCTGAGCACTCCTTTAAGAATAAGAGTGGTGCGGACACCAGAGCCATCAGAAGTTGGCAACATAATTTAGATTCAATTTGGATTGAAGAAGCCATATCAGAATAACTCTACTTTAGTTACTTTGTTCTAGTCCTTTTGATTTAATCAATTAGTTCTTTTGATACATTTAGTTTTGGGTCCATAGGACCATACTTGGGTTTATTTTGGATTGAGCCTTATTTGGAAAGAGACCATCATAAAGAAGCAAGCTTGATCCATGTCATCTTTAGAGCCGCCACCCTCCACACGCTCAGGAAGGAAATACACACGCCAGCATGTGCTATGCCTAAGCATCCTCATGCCAAGTTATGCCAGGCATCAAGCGCCCACATGGAGTTCCTTTTCTTTCCTAGGATTCCTTAAGAGTTCTTGATTTCTTACTTATTTTGTTAAAAAATTAATTTCTTTCCTATGGTTCCATAAAAGATAGATATGATATATTATTATATTTGAAAACCATACATAATATTTTATTTTTTTGTTGGGAGGATTGATTTTTTTCTTATAAAAAAAATAGGATTTCTTAAGAAATAGGACCCCTAGGATCCTATATAAACCCATGTACCTTTCATGAATGAGACAATGAATGAATGAATCAATTTATAATTTCCATAAATACTTATGTTGGTTGCTCCGAGAGGGAGAGGGTATGAGATCCAAAATTGCTCCACGAGGGGAGGGTGTAAGGCCCACCTTTTTCTATCTCTTTAATCTTCATTTTTTTGAGATTCAGTGTTCCTACAACCCTGATTCATCTTCACCATCTACCTACATAAGCCTATTCCATCAAAAGAAGATCTGTCTCCTTCAAGATTTTTATCTATCATGTAGAGAGAGAAAGAGTGATCTATTATTCTACAGATCAAATATTGACAAGGACCTTCGTTCCTTCTCAACTGATCTTTGATTTTTTTACTTATTTTATTGGATCTGATGTTGGTAAAGTTCCAATTCTTTATTGATGGATCTGTTTGGTTAAAAGATTAAGAGCCATAATCAGGATAGTTTCTTAACTACCACGATCCAGATTCCTTTTATCTTTTTTTGAATTTTTTGCGGACTTAATTTCTTGCTATCCTTCATTCCATTTATTTATTTTTTATAATTATTCATGAGCATGTTTAATTTCTGCTATCTATCTATTTACTTTATTATTGCTAGTTATTTACTGATTTCTAAAATGGCATTCATCAGCATCATTTAGATTGATCGTATTTTGGTTTCATGTGAATCAGTCACGCCTTTTAAGCAGAGTATAGGCAACTATACTGTCTATCCTGAGAATAATGTGCCACGGTCGGACGTGATTTATTATTAACGAATGAAAGAAAGCTTTATATATTTTTTTTTAGACTGTCCCGCATCAATTTAGTATCAAAGCCGAATTGGTTAGGGCTTTAGTTTAAATTCTATAATTTAAAATTCCTACAAGTTAAATTTTCATAATTTAAATTTTATAATTTATTTTTTACTATTTTTTTTCTTTTTTACTGCATCTTATTCCTGCATCCTGGACTTGCATGACCATTAGATCAGGTATCCAGTACCAACGTCCTACTTTCTCATCCAGTACCAACATGGATCCCAATACAACAGCCATCATTAATGCCCTGACTGAGAAGTTTGATGATATGAAAAATTTTATGAAAATTATGAGGGAAAGAATAACAGTATTAGAAGAAGCTAGGCAAAGACAATCTGAACCTGAGTCTCCCCAATTATCTATAGGATAGAGAAGAAAAAACCTCGATCTAGATCGACCTATAGCAGCACGCCCCCATCATAACCAGTTCAATCAGGATGAGCATGTCCTTAGGAATGTAAAGATCGAAGCCCCAAGTTTTGATGGTTGTCTAGATCCGAGAGAGTACCTAGATTAAAAATCAAGTATGGACCATTATTTTGGATGGTACGAAATATCTAAAGCAAGAAGAGTTAGGTTTGCTAGGATGAAGCTGGTTAGGCAAGTCCAACTTTATTGAAAAAGTGTTGAACATCTTCTCAACCAAAAAAGATAAGATTCGATAGAAACCTAGGATGAAATGAAGGAGAAACTTAGAGAAAAATACCTTCCCACCTCCTACTAACAAAGACTTTTAGATCAGTGGCAGAAACTTACTCAAGAAAATAGATCAGTCACAGAGTACATCATGAGATTTGATGAGTACCTTATGAGATGTGGAGTAACTGAAGATAGGGTTGTTACCTTATCTAGATTTAGAGCTGGATTATAAGAAGATATCCAGCGTGAGCTCTTTTTATGAGAGGTAACCACCTTAGAACAAGCTTATCAACTTATCCTAGACTTTGAGAGATTTTTTAGGTATTCGATCATCCATCATCTTGAACCTTGCCGAGTAACTCCTTCTGGATCGAGACCCAATACTACCCAGACTCCTAGTAATGGACCTCCACCTACAAATCCTATTATGAGAAAAGAAGATAAAGAAAAAAGAGTTGCAGAAGAGTTATCTAAGGGAAGTAGTTCTCAATTCCACTGCTTCAAGTGCCATGGTTATGGTCATTTTGCTGCACAATATCCCAATCGATCATTATTTATGAAAGAATTAGAAGAGAAAATTCTAGAAAATCAATAGACCTTATCCCACTGCCCATGCATGCTAGAATTTCCAAATCTACAGAGTCATTTGCACAGCATGTCAAGAGTTTACATAAAAAGATTAGCAAAAAAATTAGTATTAATAATAAAATTTATAAATAGAATACAAATTCTCATCGACGTGTCTAAGAGTTTGCGAAAGAAGACTATATGATGGTTCGAATGATGTCTGAACGATTCCCACCAGGAGCCATCAAGAAGTTACATGATCGAGGAGCAAGTCTATTTAAGATTTTAAAAAAGATTGGACCAAATGCATATATTGTGGACTTACCTTTTGATTTTGGGATTAGCTCTACTTTTAACATTGCAGATCTCGTCGCCTATAAAGAGCCAACTTGGATACCTAGTGAGCCATTTGAGCTTGAACCAACCTTTAAGAGAGAGCATTTTTTGAATGTCCATCGACCAAAATGTCAAAGCATGATCAGATTGAGAAAATTTTGGATGAGCAAATCATCTCCACCTGGAGTCGAGGCTATCAACGGTACTTAGATGGTGAGGTCGATCAAAGTCCGAGGATACCTGGATCACTCAAAAAGATCTACCGCGTATTAATCCCAATTTGCTTGAGCGTCACCTGAGCAAAATCGACCCCTACTTGACAGGATCGAGTTCTCCCCATTTCGAGAGAATTGGTGCAGACACCAGAGCCATTAGAAGTCGGCAACATAATTTAGATTCAATTTGGATTGAAGAAGCCATATCAGAATAACTCTACTTTAGTTATTTTGTTCTAGTTCTTTTGATTTAATCAATTAGTTCTTTTGATGCATTTAGTTTTGGATCCATAGGACTATACTTGGGTTTATTTTGGATTGAGCCTTATTTGGAAAGAGACCATCATAAAGAAGCAAGCTTGGTCCACGTCATCTTTGGAGCCACCACCCTCCACACGCTCAAGAAGGAAATACACAAGCCAACATGTTCCATGCCCAAGGATCCTCATGCCAAGTTGTGCCAGGCATCAAGCACCCATATAGAGTTTCTTTTCTTTCTTAGGATTTCTTAAGAGTTCTTGATTTCTTACTTATTTTGTTAAAAGACTGATTTCTTCCCTATGATTTCATAAAAGATAAATATGATATATTATTACATTTGGAAACCATACATAATATTTTATTTTTTTGTTGGAAGGGTTGATTTTTTTCTTGTAAAGAAAATAGGATTTCTAAAAAAATAGGATCCCTAGGATCCTGTATAAACCCATGTATCTTTCATGAATGAGATAATGAATGAATGAATCAATTTATAATTTTCACAAACACCTATGTTGGTCACTCCGAGAGGGAGAGGGTGTGAGATCCAAAATCACCCACGAGAGGAGGATGTGAGGCCCACCTTTTTTTATCTCTTTAATCTTTATTTTCTTGAGATTCAGTATTCCTACGATCTCGATTCGTCTTCACCATCTACCTATATAAGCCTATTCCACCAAAAGAAGATCTATCTCCTCCAAGATTTTTATCTATCATGCAGAGAGAGAAATAGTGATCTATTATTCTATAGATCAAATGTTGACAAGGACTTTCGTTCCTTCTCAACTGATCTTTGATTTTTTTACTTATTTTTTTTAGATCTGATGTTAGTAAAGACCCAATTTTTTATCGATAGATCTGCTTGGTTAAAAGATTAAGAGCCCTAATGAGGATAGTTTCTTAACTACCACGATCCAGATTCTTCTTATCTTTTTTTGGATTTCTTGCGGACTTAATTTCTTGCTATCCTTCATTTCATTTATATATTTCTTTTTATAATTATTCATGAGCATGTTTAATTTTTGCTATCTGTCTATTTACTTTATTATTGCTAGTTATTTACTGATCTCTAAAATGACATTCATCAGCATCATTTAGATTGATCGTGCTTTGATCCCATATCAATCAGTCACGCCTTCTGAGCAGAGTATAGGCAACTATACTATCTATCTTAGGAATAATATGCCACGGTCGGACGTGATTTATTGTTGACGAACAGAATGAAGCTTTATATATTTTTTTTTTTTTTTAGGTTGTCCCACATCAAAGAGATCCTCAGAAATAGAGGGCCCTTCTTCTAGCACTAATCCTGTTGGTATAAAATTTGGTTGCCATCGGAGAGGTGCTAGAGTCGAAGAAGATAAGATCACCATCGGTGACCTACAAAATAAGTCTCATCCAAAACCTAAGGTTGCGGCTCCGGCAAGATCCTCCGATGGTCAAGTTAGCTTTTTCGGCCCACAGAAATGAAGTGCTCAGTCAAGAAAGTTACAAACTTTTTGGGAGGAAGAAGAGAGCCTAAAAAAAATGTATCTGGAGGATTTTTTTATAGATGGAATCTATAATAAATTGATAGTGACAATCGTAACTATCGGGTAGTGGGCCGCTTGGGGTCATATGGAGTTTGTTACAGAAGATAGTGTTTATTATGGTGAGATGCCAGTCCGTTTGAGATTTGATAGTTAAAGTTTGGAGGGATGGGCGTCGGTTGATGATGATCTTTAAGCTGTATCAATTCTAGAGAAGTTTGAACTCCTCTAAGATAGTTCGGATGTGGATCAGTTCATGCCGTGTATGAGATCGGACTCATGTAGAGACCTTCCTGGATGACTGCGAGGAGTTCAGCCACTGGAAGAGTTCGGAAGAAGTTCGGCTGCTAGAGGAGTACGGAAGGAGTTTGGCCGTTGGAGGAGTTTGGAAGAAGTTCGACCATTGGAGAAAAAATTTTCGATCGAAGCTCTTCCATGATTATCGGTTACATTATGCTAAGCATCAGACTGGACTTCGATGGGAGCGGAGTTTATCTCCAACAATAAATCTAATCGAAGATCCACACGATGGATAGGATCAAATATATAAAAATAATATTTTAAATATTTTTTTAAGTGGCATTTTAAACATTTTAGCTTTCTAATGAATGAATCATATGTAATTTTTTTTCTCAAAAGAAACTATTTTTTATTATAAACTATTTAAAAAATATAAAATAAAGAGTAAGATATGTAGTCGATATAAAGTAAACTAAAATATAATAGAAAATCTAATATAACAAAAAATGATTTTATCCATCTTCATCAATAATTTGAAGCTTTCGTTTCTTCTTAGGGGTTGTTATGTCACCGTCTTTCTTGGTAATTTCTGATTCTGCCGTATCTACTTTTGGTTCATGCTTTTCTGGCATAGTTTTTGATAATATTCTTTTTTTTATAGAATTGAGAATAATTTAGAGATGATGATGACTGTACTTCTCTGATATCGTCATCGCTTGAGTCATGTACCATGTCCTGTAACAAAGAAAATGGTGAAGTACAATTGTAAATTACATCATGTTTGAGAAAAAGTAGTCCATTATGTAATTACCTCTGTTAAGTTAATGATTTTGTAGTCATTTTCTAATTTTTCATCTACTTCATAAGTTTTCATCACTGTATAATTTTGGAAGCCTTTTTTCAATTTGTACTCATTCAACTTAATTTTGAAAATCAATGATTTGTGCAGGACGTCTTGAGCTTGATCAGGAATACCAGCTGAACTAATATTTGTATCTTTCGCCAACTTTGAAGCAGTGATTCTTAATAAACTTTCAACTTGTCTGTTGAAAAGAGTTATTATTGTTGTGTCGGAATGGTCCTTCATCCTTATATTAATCTTGAACCTTATTTAATTCTATAATGTATTAGTATCATAATTTTGGACTTTATTAATTATGTTATTTCTACAGCTTTATAAGAAAGTATTATCTTAGAATTGGATAGTCAACAGAGATGTTGCATGTCCTACATTCGTATTTGTTTTTTGACATTATTACTTTTCTTGTATAGTTTGTGCAGGACACATAGGACCATCCAAATCTCTCTTCAATACTAACAACAGTTGTGCATACTGTAAAGACAATATTCTACACAAAAGAGAGAAAAGTATATTAGTTTTGAGATAAAATATTTATATGATAATTGTATGTAATGTTGACTAACATCGATTTTTGTTTATTCTTGTATTTTATTTAGCTGTTGTATTAGTTTTCTATTATAAAATATTTGTTCATGCAGGAGTTTATGTGCATCACTGTATGAGTACAACTGTTGTATTGAGCTTGTTATCTTCATGAATCTAAAATTTTTTAAAATATTAAATAAATTTATCATTGTTTAATTAAAATTTTGTTAGTATATATACCTCTGTTTGAGTTTTGGTACTTCTGGGATATCAATGTTTTTATAAATTTTTATAGCACTGGTAGAGGAGAGGTTGTATTTATCTGTATGTCAAAGATGAGAGTAATTAGCTATGAAATTAAAAAGACTCAATTACATATATAAATATTTTATTACCTTGGAACATCTTCACAATTGTTGATGTCACAATAATGATGTAGGGGGTGATTTCATCTTTGTTCTTTTCAAAACTAATCTTGTTTGTTGCTTTTTCTCAAAGTGTGACTTTAATCTTTTCGTTGCTGAAAGATTTATATAGTCATGTGTATAAATGTTGTATGTATAATATAGAAAAGAAAGATCTTTTTTTTTTACAGTTGTAAAGATACTTGCCTTTTGAGTAGTAGCTCAACATCTCTTTTAGAAATTATTTTTCCTCTTGTTTGTATGTTTTCCACTTTACTTATTCCACTAAGCCTTTCAATGATATTTGTAACAATGGTAAAAGCAATTGTATTATATCAAATATTGAGAACAAAATACATTGAGCTATATGTGGTGTATTTTTATTTTTTACCTATCAAATATGTATTTTTGTTGCACCTTTCAGATATATAAGGCATATCTGCAAAGTAAAAGTAGAATAGTGAAATCTAAATCGTTAGAGTCTGTACTTCTCTAAGAATTATTATGAAGTAAAAAATTATTCGCATATTGTTCGGAACAGCTCTATACTTTGAGTAGGCTTGAACAACTTTGAAATTTATTATGAAATAGCAGTGGCCTTCTTGCATTTTTTGTCTAAATTTCTCAACTTGAGCGTTGCGCACAATGGCTTGTATCATTATCATCTATAACATTAGAATAGGTAGATTTTTATATTTTATAGTTAAATGCATGTCTTATGTAAATATATTTCGTGCCTACCTTTTTATCCAATAGGATCAATTTCCATCCGATGTTCTTATTTATCTTTATATTGATTGCTTGCCACAGGCGTATAACTATAGCTTTGATGGTCATGTGTCTTGTTCATTAGAGAGTTCACTCAGAAGTTAGTACTTCTTGATATCCATTGACCTACAAAATTTTATGCATAAGAAAAGACTATGTTTTAAAATGGGTCAGAGATGAAAGTAAGTAGAAAAAGAGAATTTGTGTTATGCTGTTTAATTTAGTGATAAGTGATGTTCGTACCATTCAATTAGCATATTTTATATTAGCAAAAATTTTTGGATACACAATATTTTTTGTATGGCTTGGATCTTTGGCTTCTTCATCTGTTAGCAGTATATGTAGTCCATTTTTGTTTATAACTCTTGATAGAGCCACATATTATCCATAACAAAAAGCTTGCTTGGGTAAATATAAACCAACATGATTTAATGTTTGGCCTTGATTTTTATTTATAGTTATTACAAAGCAAACAGATATGAAAAACTATCTCCTTCGGAGATTAAATGGCCATCTTGATCCGTTGGGTGATAAAATTAGCTGAGGAATGAACACTTTTTGGCCAATATTCTCTCCGGTGATGAATTTAGCTTGCACAAACCATTTTCTAAGTTGAGTTACAATAAGTCTTGTACCATTGCATAAGCTAGCACTTTGATTTACGTTATGAAGCAACATGATAGGAACACCATTTTTTAGTCGAAGAGCATGATTTGGTATGCCAGTAAATTTCAATGATTTAAGAAACTCAATTGGATAAAGGGCATCATCATCACTAGAGTTTGTTGAGTTTCGGCAAATTGAATCTGAGTTGAAGTGTGTTCTTTCTTCTGTTGAAATTAGGTCCAGTATATGGTTATTTACTTTGTAGACTATTTCATTTGTTGGTGTAAGAATGGCTTTTTCTTGCAAAAAAATGCTCATATATCATTTTAGTGGCCACATCTTGATAAGTGACTTCAACTATTTTTTGTATTGCATTGCAATTGCAATCTATCATAAGCTCATATGGAATCTTAATCCATTGCTCATCAGTGTCAGATATTTTTTTACCATCTTCAATATTGAGGATCCATTGTGCAAACTCGGTACTTGAACTTATGTAGTTACCATTTTCCAAACACATATTTTTGTGCAATCGATAGATTTCAAAATGTTACCACAAGTATGATGATTTAATGGAGGCGCCTACTATATCTTCTCTCCTTTCTTTAGAGACAACTGATAATATTTGGCGAAAGTCTCCTTCAAGTATCATTATCATTCCACCAAATGGTTTGTTAAGACTATCTGGAAAAGTAGACTGTAATATATCTCTGAGTGTATGGTCTAGTGCCTCAAAGCAATATTTGTGTGTCATTAGTGCTTCATCTTATATAATGAGACTTGTTTTGCTCAATAATTCTGTCAATTGTGTTCTTTGCCTTATCTCACATGTTGTATCTTCTGTTAAGTTCAATGGGATATAAAATCTTGAATGGACAGTTCTACCTCTAGGAAGCAGTAATGATGCAATTCCAAAAGATGCTACAGCAAGAGCAATATGACCCTCTAACCTTTGTTTTGCAAAAATTATTTTCCACAAATAAGTCTTTCCTATTCCTCCATGGCCATAAATGAAGAAAAACTTGCCTTCTTTCGCCATTGCTGATCTGACAACTACTTCAAATATTTTAAGTTGGTCTGTGTTTAAGCCACTATGAAGCTTTTTCAATTCTATCTGAAGCTCTTTTCTATTGTAATTTATCTCCTCAGTAAGAAGTTTGTTGTTTAATTCTCATAATAATGATGCATTTGGTAATGGAATGCCCCCATAATCTCTTAACGATTTACTTGACCTTTGCAGTATTCGTTCAATCTTAAACAATGCATAGCTCTGTATCTGCTCTTCAGTTAGATGAAGTTGTGGCTGATCTAACTTTCTTCTTTGTATATATAACACGTCTTTTGATAATATTTTTCAATTAAAAGTCCAAAGTTCTTTGAGGTTAGTAACTTCACAGTAAAGCAATAGCATTGCAAAAAGTTCTTGCAGTTGATGACTAGATCCTAAAAAGATGCCTCTTGTAAACAATCGTGCCATTCTTTATCATCATCAAGCAATCCAAGAGCATAGCAAGCTGTCTTGAATGTTGGATAGAGAACTCCATTTACTGTTCGAATGTTTTCAAAGGATGTAGAACCCCTAACAATATTCAGTAACATCCTTAAATAATAACGTTCGTCACTTGTAGGATGAACGTAGAATATTTTGCCCACACTTTTGCGAGACTTTCTTTTCTTCAACTCTAGAATATCTTTTTGTCATACCCATTTTATGGGGAACTCAACATAAGTTAGTTTTCTAGCTTCTTCATGTTGCTCATTTGCCTTCATCCATTCCTTGAACATTGTTCTATCAACTCCTGGTTTTCTTAGCACATTTTCTAAATTTACAGTATCAGAAAATACTATTGTTTGTTCATCTGAAAGATGAAAATTGAGTCTCTCAACTGAAGGGTCTCTATAATTGATGGCAAATTCAAAAATTCTCCAACAGGCCTCTGATGCTGAAATGTATCTGCAGTCCAGATAAGCTTTAATCTCATCAACCTTGATGGTTCTACTTGCAGATATATGCATACTATCGGCATTTATTTTTTCAATGACTGCACTAACTCTGTCATGGCCTTTATTTATGTACTTAAATTAGTATTTAATTGACCATGAATGATTCCAAAATTCAACATTTATGTGTGCCTGATATTTTATTAAGAGCTATCTATTATAAGGCACCACATAAGCATTGTCCAGTTTGACTCCATTTTTTGTCACGGTGTTGCCATTATTTCTCCTTCTGTATATTGAAAAGCCTTCTTCATCCAATATAGTTTGGTTGTTGTATTTTTTTGAAAAATATTTGATGCAACGATTGTCAACTATACATGAAGAAGATAATCTGCTTTTACCACATGGACCATGCATCATGTATGTTTGAATAGCAAAATAACCTTCAGGATCTTCAATTTTATTTGGTATTTCTGCACTAATTATTTTATCAATGTGTGAAGGATCTGCATGCTTGTCATTAAGATGTAGGAAAATCAACATGTGTGCATCAGGGAGACCATGTTTTTGAAACTCAATTATGTAGATAACTGTATGTTTGTAATGACAAACGATCAACATTATGGCTTAAATAATCATGCTACTGACAATAATATATGTGCTATAACAAATAGAATTTTTTTTCTTAAGTATGAAAGGAACTTACTTGCAATAGTATAGCCAAAGTATTTTTTTTTCTTATGTTAGACAGCAGTTCTAGAAGTTTGAGGTGAAACACGCGATTCACTGCATCAAATCTATCTTTCGATTTTTGGTATGAATCAATCTCATCCATAAATTTTTGTATTTTTGATCATTTTGGGTTGCAAGTAAAAGTGATAAAAATATCTAGATAGCCAGCCCATCTACAAATTATCATTGCGTCTTGATAGTTCTGTACCTTATATCGTGGACTCCCAGTATGGCATGATGGAAGGATAATTATTTTTCCAATAGAATGTGCCGTTGTGTCCCATGTGAAATAGCATCTTGCACTTCTTTGAATAGATCAGATCGTAGTGTTGCTTGATTTTCTCTTATCCAATGAAATCTTTGTTCTTCAATTACAGTGTAAGCATCAACTATGAATTGTTGGAAAAGATGGCCACCCCTTAATAATAGGTCTGATTCACCGGTACGCTATTGCAGTCGGTAAGCATAGTATTATCTTATGGTCAATATTTTTTTTTATGAATTTTGCTATCGGGACAAATCCTGTGTTTGATGCCCGTTCTATATCCATCCTCACCATAAGAGAATAGTAAGGGATATTGCATTGCCATAAAAGTTGAGTATAATTCAGTAATTCTTTGAAGCCCCCTTGTCTTGTGCTCGATTATTATGTCTCTTCCCCTATTTTTCTTGTCAAAATTATCAACTATTAATGCAGCTACTTCAGAGCAAGTTGGTAAGTTATATGGACGACCATTAGTCTTGTGATCGATTATGAGTCATAATCGTAGCTCTGTGTTATGTTTTCAGCAAAACCATCTTTTGCCATTCTAAATGACTGTACCAAAATATTATTAGCATTTAACATATCCATTAATTATTGCACTATGGTTGGGTTCAAAAATGAGCCCTGCATTTATTTCTCAACAACTGATATCCTATTTTTAACTTCATGCTCAGTATCATATATATATAGCTGTGCAAACTATGGATTTTCTCCTTTAGGCGATAATAATGATCCAATTTTGTGATAATTCTGTCCGTTGATTCAGAATACATATGGCCCACTACCATCGTTAATTCTTCGATCAATACGGTCGCCCATTGATGTGAAGGAAAACAATGAATTATTTGATCTAATATTATCTCGAAACACTTTTGATTGACTCTCTCCTCTATAATCCATCAAAGTCTTCAATAGTGGAGGTGGTTCTTTAAGCAAAGGCAGTTGCACTTTTCCTGCTTAGCAACATATGCTAAATTTTGGACTCTTATTGGTGCATGACCTATTTTGCCTCTCTTCATACTAGACTTTGGCTCCACAATACTCACATATGCATGTTAGTCCTCCAAAGTCACATAATATTTAGCATATATATAACAAAAACTAACCTATATAGGATAATAATAAAAATTATTATGGATATAGAGTAAAATAAAATAATATTAAGAGGTAAATAGAATATGATAAATAATTATGGAACAAAGACAAGGTAAATAAAAACTAATAAGTTATAGTACCTAAAAAAACCCATGAATTTACTTTCAACAGGTAATCAAAAAGTTAACCAAAAAATAGGTAATATACAAATAAAAAAAATTGACAAAAATCCATCAGTAGGACATCATTCGCGTCATTGGGACATTATTCTTAAAAAATATTTGAGGTTTAGTTCTAAATTTGAGTAAATTTATGGATCACTTTCTGCGATGTTATCTTGTGCTCCTTTCTAATGGTTTTATTCATCCAGTAAAAGAATTTATAGGTGTAAATAGCCTACAAGATCGTTTCTGAACCATACACATCTAGGGATAATTAATATGACTGACTATTGCAGTCGGATCGACGCATACTATTCCGCCAATAGTTACAAAGGATGGGATTACATATAACACACGAATAATGCATATCTGGGTTAAAAGGAGATTTCGAATGGTGAAAAAGAAAAACTATAAATATGGCAAAATGCACTATAGTTAGTATGCTCAAAAGATTGGGAGGTATGAGTGCACGCGATACAATTTCAGCAATCTGTATATGAGTAATTATTGTTAGATATGTATAGAGATCTTCAGACTACGGGGGAGTAAGTGCGGGAGGTGGTGGTGCGGTGTTATAATGTTGTTACAGAGATTATTCATATGAGTCAAGTATGAGAACGCTTGAGAATAGCGATTTAAAAGAGAAACCTTGAATAGAAATTATTAAAAATTGGATGAGTACGAGCAAAAGAGGAGAGAGAGATCTGACAGAATCTATAATGGTTGTGAGCTTCATTTAAATGGAACTTCACACCTATGAAGATCGTTCGCTTGTTACGTGAAATGATAACCATCGCGTACATATGCGTCCAAACCTGAAGCAGTCGAGAGTGCAATCAGGTACGCCTTATGTGCTAACTATATCTCCAATATAGAGTAGATGTAACATGTGCTGGTCACTATCATCTTCGCACAAAGCATAACAGGAGCCTCAGCAGCTCATTGAAATCAGAGAGATTATGATTATGTGAATATGGAGAAGAATCAGCATCACACCACTAACTATCGAAATCCAAATAGATTATCTTAATTTTAAATTACAACATCTGAAGAAGAGTTATCAGATTTACCTGTACTACATAGAAGTCTTACAAATTCAACTAATTTCATTCTCAAACACTAATACATATTTATATGACTCAATTATATACCATAAGGATTTTCTCTCAAGCATTAAACTAATTGAAGGATAATATACTATAATTCTTATAATTTACTAGTGATTATATTAGTGAATCATAGATTCATATACGTTAGTCTTCTAATTTATTGCCGATCACGGCTCTACTTATTATACTTGGAACGGTTATCTATGTACATAAGTGACTAAATTATCTTCATGTGAATTTTATATGATTGTAAGAGTATGACTTATTATTATAATGAGAGGAGTCATATATTTTCACAGAGTTTATATACTTCGATTTATCTTGATTCTTCTAGACACCCATAATCTATTCCAAGGCAATGAGAAAATACATATATACGAGGCGAAACAGGTTTTCTATGATTACCACAAGAGTATTGGCTCTAAATTAGTCGTGAACTTGAAAGTTCGCCGGGTTAATCGCGATAATAGTGAATCGATCAAAATCTAACCAGCACACACGAACGACGATCTCCTTATCATCACAAGTAGACAATAGAAAAAGGTATAGTAATGATCGAAGGCAGAAACACTATATGAGAATCACCACATATACGATGCATGCTGGAGATGGATCGAAGCCGGAGGAACCCTATACGCATCAGTAATAACTAGACGGGCTGTTGGACTTCGGATTGATACATGATTAATATTTAAAATCCTACGAATACTCAGCATATGAAGAGTTTGACGCTGATGCTAATAAAGACCTATTATGTCCAGATCCAGCGGCCAGACTCCAGCATGACCGAAGGAGAGTCATATCGTCATATGATGATCATAAGATGAATATATTATATAACAACATAAATATAAAATATACTAAGATTCTATTATTTAATCGTCTGTATGAGGCTCCAATTAGAAGGGAGCCATTCTAATGGCACAGCACTGTGACACCCTTAAAGATATATAGTAAATATTAAATCAGTAGTTAGATATAAATGTATGACGTACGTGTTTGAAGGAACTTAATAGTTGTGAGGGATATTTTGATATAGTAGTCACCATAGTATATATGCAGTAGGTGACATGCGCGAAACGAGTAGTATATAGCTCTGGTACAAGTCGAGCACATCAGATCACACAACAGATTCATTATGATCAATACATTAATTATTAAACTAAAGTAAAGTTATATAAATAAACATAGAGGATATATAAAATAACCTTTAATTAGGTTATTGTTTAGTTCTCTCATAATAAATATTGATGTATATTTATTAGTAAAATGCATTAAATATATACACTCTATATTGAGAAGTGAGAGCTCTGATTGAGGGCTTAAGAAATATTAGCTTATCATTTGTAGCATACTTGTGTGTCCTGTTGATCTTGAATATAGTATAGGGCTTATGAGGGACCAGTGAGTGAGAGAATTACATATAGTGTTGAAGTTGTAGTTCACTCTCTTTAGATATTATATTTTATAATTTTTATTAGATGATACACTTATGCATCACCAGATGGAGGCCGACCTTTGGGCTAAGATTAACTACATCGAACCTAATAATTTTATATAAGTTTTGTTTATTTCTTTTTCTTATTCCTTTGCTTAATTATTAATTTTATTTCTGATTAACTCTTAATTGAATTTATACATTTTATAAGTTGTAATCAGAGTTTATCAATAGATATTATTATATCAAACATTATATTTTGATATCAGCAGCTTCATAGTATCTCAATTTATTAGCTAAAGCAAGATTGCAAGTGGATTAAATAAGTAGAATTGAATATGGTATGAAAGTAAGAGTGACGCATTTCAGAGAATGATAGTAGGATCGCATGGTGCTTAGTATTTGGAACGAGCCATATTGACACTACCATATACAATATCTTACAGGATAACTAGATTCCTATCATTCTACTATAACATGTGAATGAGTGACTGATTCGGAGTCCTCTTGAATATCATCAAGTTATGTTCCACTTATCAATTATATTATAAGATTGATTATTATTTGTGATTATTTGCGAGGATTAAATTATAATTCGGTATACAAATATATAATATTTTAATTCGGTTAATTTTTGAGTCTAACATATCTGAAGTTTTCTTTATATCTTCTACGTATTTATGTATTTATAGCATTAAATCTATAATATAAGGACTTGGCGCTAAATATTAAAATTTCTTTAATATCTATAGTTTGGAGTTCTTGACTTGGTGGAGATTTATGCATCTTAGGTGATATTTTGAATGAATCTGAAGTTCGCCAGCCAATATGCTATCTGGGAGGTATTCATTCTATGGATTTTAATATTGCGTCATTATATCGAATGTATGTTATTGTCGCATTGTTCAGAGTTCAACATATCTCTCTAGTCACATAATTCAAAATATCCCACGACATCAATTCTACACATTAGCTCTCTTCTACTTCGTAAAAAGTGAGAAGAGATTATTCATTTATCTTGTTAGTGCATTCATATTGTTATCGATAGGCGTGACTTATCTCAAAACTTAATATCATTTACTATATAGTTTTAATGAATCTTATTCTCTAAGGTTAAATAGAAGAAAAGAAAAACACCAACAAAAATTGAAGAAACGTAAGAGATTCATATTGTAGAAGCTAAGTTGATAACTTCTATGAAACGTAGGTTTACATTTAAGGATATGCATAACGCACAGCTCGTAGATTACAGAGCGGTCAGCGCGCACCTGGGTGTTTCTTCGCGAGCATCTGTCGGCTATTCTCTCATACCCATGGATCTATGCCGCGGGTATCGGTGGCCATCGCTATCCCGACACCCTGATCGATTTTTCACCATCGGTCACCACCGGCAACCGCCCCTCCCTTTCATATGCTAAAGAAAATGATAAAATAACCACCTCCCCTACGCCCACACCACCACGCCCCCACCCCACCCCCTGGCCACCCCACCCCCCCCGCCCCACCCCCTTTGGGTACCCCATCATCCCCACTTCCTCTGTCTGCACCAAAAAGAAAAAAAATAAAAAAATCTCCTTCTCTCTCCCCTGCCTCATCCCACCCCCCTCCCAACGGCAGCGCGGCTCTCTCCCTAGCCTAAATTCGATAACGGCGCTACTCATCTCACAAAGAGAGTTGTTTCATAAGATCCCCAATGGCCGCCACCACTCGGACTTCCCCATCTCCAAGCTCTCTCCCCTATCCACCTTCGACATCGCCTTCTTCTCCTCCCTCATCGCCTCCGATGGCGGCACGACCCTCTCCTTAGCCTAAATCCGATAATTTTTTTAGAAATTACTCAATGAATCAGAGGATTATTACCTACTCCGACGATGTTTCGATGCGATGGGATGCAGTGGGGGTGGAGGTAAATCTTTAACATGGGCCACTTCGATCCTTTATGGGGAGGTCGGGGGAAGCTTCTCCTCTTTAAATAGAGTCGGAGACTCCTTCCCGACGATAGTTCCAGACGATAGTTCCAACTCTGATCGAGAGGAGGAGAAGACTCTCGTTGAGAGTTTTTTTTTTAATTTTATGCTTTGAGATATGTATAAGAACTCAGATCATGACACGTGGCATATTAGGAGGCTTTTGGGATCCTGCATTGGCAATACCATGATGCTCTTCCATGGAGTATCGTTATATATATATATATATGATTACAAAAATATCTACTTAAATTTGAATAAGTTTCATTTATATTTTTATATTTTAAAAAAATATCAAATAAATTATAAAAGTTATCAAAATATTTTAATAAGATTTCAATGGTCAGTTAATAGCTAACAGCATTAATATTTTTTTTTTAAAATGATATAAATACACATCTTCTTCCTCCTCCCTCCTTCTCCATGCCCGATGTCTCTCTTTCTCCAACTTTCTTTCTTCTTCATTTCTCTTCTTTTTCTTTCTTTTCATCTACTTCTCCTCCTTCCCTTCGTCCTTTTTCTCCCTCCTCCTTTCTCCTCCTCTTCTTTCTCCATCCATTCTCCTCCTCTCCTTCTTCCTCTTTCTTCCATCATAATGGGGTCTTTCTTCATGGTCCATCAGTCTTTCCTCATCTTAGCCTCTTGGCTACTATTTATCCTTTTATTCATGGTGTTTGTTAGTTTCTTTCCTCATGGAATAGAATTAGAATTAATTTCTTTTTCAAACCTCATAAAATTTCATGCTTCTACCAAAATTAAGCTCTCAAAACCTCAATGGACCTACTCACATTAACACAACTCTTATAAAATCCCATACGCTTGAGAAAAACCCCAACCAAAACCTAAGAAACCCCTCCGATCTCCCTCAGGTGCTCTCCTTTCCCATAGATCTCCAAAAAACATAATTAAATAAAAATAAAAGGAAGCAAAAAAGAAAAAAAATAATGATCAATCTATGTGGTAAAGAGTCTTATCTTTTAATTTTTTTTTCCATCATTTTTTAATTTTTGTTGAATTTTTTTCTATTTTTTTTTGATTTTTTCTCTATTATTTTCTTCCTCAGGAGTCTTAATTAGATGGAAAGCTTGGACTAGCTGAACAGAAAAGCTTAAATGATGGCTATGGTTTTGTATTGGATATAGGCGGTTTGAAGTAAAAAGATGAGGAGAAGAAGCAGATGGAAAGAAATAAGAGGAGAAAAGATAATAGGAGAATGGATAGAGAAATGGGAGGAAGAGAATTGGTGGAGAAAGAAGGACGGAGAAAGAGGAGGAAGGGAAGAAGGAGAAATGAATGAAAAGATAGAAGAGGAAGAGAAAGAAAGAAGAAAGGAAGTAGGAGAAAAAGGGATACCGGCCATGAAAGAAGGAAGAGAAAATGGATATTTTTATTATTTTAAAAAAATTATTGATAAAAATAAATAGCTAGACTACATCGAAATATATCGATAACTAGAAAGACTAGTTTGACCTTTTTTAAAGTACAGAGGATATAAGTAAAATTAAGCTAAAGTAGAGGGGGTGTTCCTATAATTTGATCCTTTTTTTTTATGGAAGGGTGTAGAAGGGTACCGGTAGCATAGCATACAAAAGAAAAAAATATAAAAGATAGCAAGTATCACAACTCAAGAAATACAAAAGTCAGTGGCTTTCAGTGTACCATATGATTGCCAGTCGACCGACGAGTAGGAGGCCATAGGAACCGGCATATATTTTGTTGGTACCAATAATCCTCGCCGATCACCCACTAAACATTGATTAAAAAAAATGGCTACGAGGGTGGTGTGATCATCCATTTGTTAAAAAAATTAAAAAAAAAAGCCTTTGAGAGAGGATGGCCTAATGATTTTTGTAACACACAACATCTATTCATGCTTGTTAGCAAAAAATACCTTTAAGCAATTTAGGGTCAAATATTTAAGCGCTCTAGGGTCAAATATACATGGTAATTCCCAATGGAAGTCCTAATTATACCTATGAAGGCCGAACCATTTGAGTCATTTTTATTCTGAAGTCGGCAAATCCATTACCGACTTCAACTATAATTTTGAAAAAAAATTAGGATCTAAACAGGGGAGATCTCAACCCTTACCCGATCCCTAATACCATGGGATAAGGCCACCAAATAGTGGTCGGTATGCTTCCTCCAGGTCGATGTGAATAGCCGACAATCATTAAAGGCTGATACAATCGACGAACAATCAGTGTTAGGTCAGCCTTCTCTACTTAAAACCCCTCCACCCCTACATTCGGCTTCACCGAGCTCTTCCCTCCCTTCCTCTTCTTTGGCAACCGATTGATACAGGACGGGTATGCGGATGAAGATGCAACTAACTTCTTCTTCTTCTTCTTTTGCAATCAAAATGATAAATGAAAGTAAATTTAATAAGATTTAAACTTTCAAAGAAGAAAAAAATTGATTAAATTAAGTGGATCTTCCTAGCATGTATAACTATCCCTTTTAATTTTAAGAATCCAAAATCGAAGAAGATTGAGAAATCTCCTTCTTGATTAGTCTTCATAATTTAGATTCAGATCTAAGAAAATAAATTTTACTTACCTACAATAGCAATCTTCTAAATAGATCTATCAAGATTTCGCTTAGATGATCGCCCGATTCGACCTTAGAGAAGTTAGGTTACCGCAGGTGGTTGCGATCCTAATCCATGAAAGAACTTCTTGAATTCAGAATTAAGGCACCTTCAGGCATTATTCCAAATTGATGTCTTGAATAGTGGATGATGTATATGGAGGGATGGTGGTTTTGATCTTAGCACAGGGATGAGTTCAAACACAAAGAGAAAAAAAAACTCAGAAGAAGAGAGGAAGAAACCAAGAGGGGGGGAGAGGATCTCTAGATTGCAGAAGAAAGCAACAGTTCTATTTTTTTTTCATTCATTCAATTGCCTCTTAAAATCTCTAATACACACGTATTTAAAGATAAAATAATAAGAGTCTAAAATAATTCAAACACTAATAGTTCAAAATAAATCAAACTCTAACAAGCTAATCCTGTAGGTGGTGCCATCTTGTGATAAACTTGGACCATGTCTCACACCAATCAACAGTTATCATGTGGACTTCTTGAGCTAGTCTTTTAAGACTCTGGATGTGGGCTTAGCAAAGAAAATTATAAATCTCATGAATTTGGTGCCAACCTTGGATAAAGGTTATTTGATTATGGGGCCAACATAGTTTCTCCTTTTGGTCCTCTTCATGGTGCAAGCTAGAAAATTGAGACTCTCCTTTGGACGACATCAGAGATCCATCAAGGCTCCAACTCAGATCATGATGCGGTGTAGAGGTAGCATCCAAGTGGCATATATGGCAGTCTAAAATAGTAGCTGCTAACATACTAAAAAATAATAATTTATTAAAGTATGAGAACTCCTATTGATGCAGTTAGGTCTAGCTTAGTCAAGCTAGATGGTGGCTTGTAAACTGGTGTCCACACCAATTTTTCTGAGGTGGAAAAAACTCGGCTTCGATGAGTATGGTCTACCATGGCTCTGGAATTGTTTAAGCCGATCTAGATCGATCTGTTGCAACTTCGCTTGAGTGATCCATGTATTCACAAATTCAGGTTGGCCTTGCCATCAGACTAGATATTGCTGATATCCTTGTCTTTTAGTTGACATAACTTGCTCATCTAAAATCTTATCGATGCGATTATGTTTTCTTAAAATAGTGGATGGTAGACACTCAGAGTGGGGTTCACTCACAAGAAAAGGGTCTGGCTCAAATGGATCACTAGGTATCATTATTGGCTCCTTGTATTTTATTAGATCTGATATATTGAATGTTGAGCTTGTACCATAATCAGATGATAAACCTACAATGTAGGCAATTGATCCTAGTTTCTTCAAGATGTTAAAAGATCCAACTCCACGTTGATGGAGTTTCTTGATGGTTCCTAGTGGAAACCATGCTCGCTGGCCTTACTCGAATCATAACATAGCCTTCCTCAATAAAGTTATAAGATTTACGATGTAAATCTGCAATCTATTTATACATTTAATTACTAATATTATTATTTTTTAAATATATTCATGTAGATCCTTAAGATGCTGTGCAAATGATTCTGCATCTTCTGATGACCTAGCATGCCGTAGTAATGGGATTAAGTCCACTGGTTTATGGGGGTGATAACCATATACAACTTCAAATGGCATCTTACCAATAGACCTATTGATAGAATTATTGTAAGCAAACTCAGCTTGAGATAAGATTAAATCCTAATTACTAACATATTCCCCTACTAGACTCCTAAGAAGGTTACCTAAACTCTAATTAACTACTTTAGTCTGGCCATCGGTCAATGGATGATATGCAAATGAGAAATTAAGTTTCGTTCCTAGCAAATGCCATAAGATTTTTCAAAAATAACTCAAGAATTTGATGTCACGGTCTGAAAAAATGGACTTAGGTAGACCATGCAATCTCACAACCTCATCAAAGTATAAGCGAGCTACTCTAAATGCATCTGAAGCTTTAGGATATAGTAAAAAATAGGCCATTTTTGAAAACATGTCTATTTCAATACAAATAGAGTCATTCTTATGGATGGTTCAGGGCAAGCATAGGACAAAGTCAATGCTAACATCTTGCCATGGATGATCGGGGACAGGTAATAGCGTGTACAAGCTAGTATTTTATTTAGGATATTTCGCTACGGCATACATACAACACTGAGCTATGATTCTCGCAACATCTTTCTTCAAACTAGGCTAGTAGAACTGATTTTCTATAACTTCAATCATCTTATTCCATCCAAAATATCTAGTTAGTCCTTCCACATATAATTCCTATACTAAAAAATCACTTACCGATGTCCGTAGGATTGAAGAAATTCAACCCACTTAGCATGTCTATGGTTCAATTTTTTTTGTCAATTTAAACATCTAAGGGCTTCATGATCCAAATACAAGATGAATTCGAAGGACAACAGATAATGCCTCCAAAATCTCAAAGTCTGTACTATCGCATAAAATTATGTATCGTATATAGCATACTTTTGTTTAGCCTCATTTAATTTCTCACTGAAGTATACGATAGGGCAGTGCTCTTGAATCAACACACCTTCTATTACTACACCCGATGCATCATATTCAATCTCAAAAATTTTATTAAAATGAGATAGTCGTAGGATGTGGGTTTGAATAATCTTATCCTTAATCTCATGAAAAGCTTTATCAATTAATTTTGTCCACTCAAATACTCCCTTACATATACAGTTTGTGATAGGAGCCATAATTGAATAGAATCCTTGAATAAATAGATGGTAAAAGATGGCTAAATCATGAAAACTTTAAACATCGTGAATACTCTTAGATACTGGCCACTCTACTATAGCTCAAATCTTTTTGGGGTCTACTGTTATTTCCTTAGATATTACAACAAATCCTAAGAATACAATTCTATTAGTCATGAAAGCACATTTCTTAAGATTCGTATATAAACCTCAATTCTAAGGATCAAATAGACTTGTCGTAAATGACTAAGATGGTCCTCTCTTGTTCGACTAAAGATGAGGATATCATCAAAGTACACGACCATAAATAATCCAATGAAAGACCGTAATACCTGAGTCATAATCCTCATGAAAGTACTAAGTGCGTTGGACAAGCCAAATGGCATGACCAACCATTCATATAAACCCCTTCATTTTGAAGGTGGTCTTCTATTCATCTTCCAATCTAGTTCGAACTTGATAGTATCTACTTTTAGGATCAATCTTAGAAAAGATGGTGGAACCTACCATCATATCTAACATATCATCTAGTCGAGATATAGAAAATCTATATTTGAAAGTGACTTTGTTGATCGCTCCACTATCTATACATATCATCCATGATCTATCTTTCTTGGACATCAATAATGCAGGCACAGCACATAGGCTCAAACTCATCCTAGTGAATCCTCTGTCTAGTAGCTCCTTAACTTGCCTTTGCAACTCAGCATGCTCAATTGGGTTCAACCTATAGTCAGGCAAGTTCGGTAAGATAGATCCAGAAACTAGGACAATTGCATGTTGGATGTCTCATATGGGTGGCAGTTGCTTGGATAACTCTTCAAAAAAGACATCCTTACACTATGACAGTAAAGGACTATGGCAGCTATTTACAACCACTATCGTAGCTCAAAAAATTACTGCCATAGCCTACGACAGTGGTTACTTAACCGTTGCCACTATCGCCGTCACCATAAGTTTATAGCAGTAATTTTTATAATGGTTACCATAATTGCTGTCATAAATCACCTATTACAACGGTTGGTGAACCGCTGTCATAGACCATCTATTACAGCGGTTGGTGAACTGCTGTAATAGACAACCTATGGCATCAGTTACGTAAACATTGTAATAGCTTCTATGGCAGCAGTTCACCAACTATTGTCATAGGTCGTTTATGGAGGCGGTTTAGCAACCATTGCCATAGGTGTGGTCTATGGCAGCAATTCCATAACTGCTATTATAGATTTAATGCAATGGCTTTATAACTGCTACCATACGTTATGGCAGCGATTGGCAAGCGATCTACGACAGCAATCGGTACGCCTATGGCAGCTGTTGCCAATTATTGCTATAGGTTTTGAATAATACAAAAATATAAAATTTTAAATTTTTATTTTTTATCTAATAAATATAGTTCAATATATGACACAAAAAAATATTATAAATATAAGAATATTTTTGAAATGCTTAAATTTTATTACTAAATAAAATTTATTATAATATTTTTTTAAAAAAATATATCAAAAATCTGCTAAATCTACATCAAAGTCATCGTTATCGGGAGGGGATGGAGCATGAGCTAAAGGAGCTGGAACTAGAGCTGAAGCTTAAGCTGGAAGGACTGGAGCTGAAGCACCGACCAACATGTCCTCAAGACCATGAAATTAGCTCCAAAATGCGTGCTACGTCTCATCACCATAGCGGTCACGATGCCCTATAGCTTGAGCAGCCTGCTCCCTAGCCTAAGCTGCCTGCACCAATTCTTCCACAAGCTGCTCCCGACTGACAATAATGAAAGCATATGAAGAGACTCTTATCTAAGACCAGTAGCACACCGATGAATGTTCGAGCCTGCATCGGATCCTTCCAGAGTGCTCAGGTCCTAAGACTTGAGATAGATGGTCATAGAGGTCAGAAATATTCGGATCCTTGCTCGCGAGTGCATCTAACTACTTCTATAATTATAAATTTAAATAAAATATCATAAAAAATATTATAATACTAATCATACTAATATCCTATTTATTACTTACAAAAATTCTTCTTATCATGATGTTCATCGGCATGCCCTTTTTGTCCGTATGAGTGGATCAAAAGATGGTGCTACGAAAGAATATTATCCTCTCTCTCGTCAGCTATAATGATGAATCAATTTATTAAAATATATAAAAAAAATATTAATTTAATTTATAAACTAAGATTCAAAATTTATTATCTTTCTATGCACATGACTGGCCATAGACTCATGGTCGAGAGTGTGCATGTACTCCTGAGCTACCCAATTCTTTCGATTCAAATAGGAGGCATTCTAAAAATATTTAAATAAATAATAAATATTTAAAAATATTTAAATATAATTATTAATATATTAAAAAATTTAAAAATTAAAAATTAAATCTAAAAATTCTGACTCCTCCAATGCCTAACCATTCCATCCCACTAACTCGAGAAACAGTCCTGAATCTAAAAAACAAGCTCCTCCAAAGTGTTCCATCAATGCTCGAGCCATCCTCTATGAAGCTTGACCTTATAGTTTTGGTACAACTCTCTAATCTTCTTCAATCAGGCATCTCGAGCCTTCACATGATCTAGAAAGTCGTATCTTCTCTATACAAAGTTATCAGAAGTGAGTTACAAAATTATTCTAATCAAATATAGTATAAATATATCAAATATATAAATATAATTAAGATACACTTATCCATATCTTCTTCCATACCCGATCTCTAATACCAGTGTCCATCAATCTTCAGTCTACAGGCAGTACTAGAATGATGTTGAACCACCTCACAAGCACTCCATAAAAAAAATGCATCTCCTGTGCGGCCTTTGCAACTAGCCTTTCCTTCCAATCATACTCCACCATTATCTAATGCTGGCTGTTCCACACATGCATTCGCAGCAAGTATGTAGGATTACGAAATATCCTACTTGATGATACACCGGCAATAAAAATATATTATGCAAATATATAAGTATACAATAACTATATAAATAAATAAATATTTGATACAATAAAAATGTATACTCACTGGCCATAGGATTGTACGACATGGATGCTAGTGAAAACTCATCGATGGATGAAGCATGTCCCGAAGATGTGGCTGATGGAGGAGGCTCAGATACCGATAGAGTAGATGCCGATGATCTCTAGAATGTTGATGTAGAGGTGGATGGAGTATGCTCCATCTACGACTCAAATGCGGAGCTCCATATAGCCCATCGAGGGATGGAGGTAAAAGCTAGATGATGTTTCGGTGCCATCGTAATCCACAACATTAATGAATAATAATCAATATAACATATTGAATAAATAATTAAAAAGGAGCAACAAATAATTTTACTTTCTATCTACCTTTTAAGAGTAAGGAAAACCCATGTCTCTAACATTCCCATTATATATCATCTCAAAAGCATTAAGGAGTACTCCTTAGGTTAGTTAGGATAGAAATTATCTTAAATATTAAAAAATTAAAATAAAAATAAAAAAAGACTCAAATTCATCATTTAATCATGCATTACAATACTACTTTCGGTATCTACTACTAAACCAAATCAGCAGTGAATGATTGCCTACTAAATAATTGTTGACCATGCAAGATCGTCTTGCTGTTTGAAATTACCAAAATATTTGTAGAAGAAGAGAAAAAATAAGAGAGCTTCTATCACTAAATTCATATTAAGAATTAATCATTTTTCATCCAAAATGATCACAGCTACTTAAAAAAAATGAATTTTTTAAAATAAAATATTATAAAAAATAATAAAATAAAAATGATCTAAGATAAGTCAACTCGAAGGCTTATCAGCCTAATTAAATAAATAAATATGTATATAATATTTTTATTATTATTAAATTTAATAATTTAAAATATAATATTAAGTTATGAATATATTTTAATTTATGAATATAAAATAATAAATAATTTATAAATAATATTAAATTAAATAATTTAAAATATAATTATAAATTAAAAATATACTTTAATTTATGAATATAATAATAAATAATTTATAAATAATAAAATAAATTTAATATTATATTTATTAAGCATCAAAAATTACATCAATTAACATGCTAGCAATCCAAGTCATATAATATATATACTTAAAAAAATAAATTAATAAAAAATTTAAAAAATATAAATTAATAAATAAATTAATAAAAATAGTGGGACCAAAGGATACCAGTGAAGGCAGCTGATGGTGGGGTGGGGCAAAAGTCGGTGGCGGGGTAGGGTGGGTCGGCGATGGGGCATAGCCAAAGGGGACGATGGGGCGGGGTGCAGGGCTGAGGCCGAGGGAGGCAGGGCCAAAGAGGGCCGACGGTGAGGCAAGTTGATGGTGGGGCAAGCTAGTGGCGAGGCGGGATGCAAGGCCGAGATCGAGGGAGGTAGGGCCCGTGGAAGCGTTAGAAGGAAGGGGGCGGCGAGGCTAAGAGAGGGGACGACGGTGGAGGGAGGGAGACAATGTGAGGCTGAGGGAGGGAGTAGAGGGAGCCGAGGGAGGAAGCTGACGCGAGGCTGAGGGAGGGGGTGGCGGTGGGAGGGCCGACGTGGGGTGGTAGCTAGGGCATGGGTAGCCAAGGCGAGAAGAGAGAAAGAGAGAGAGAGAGAGAGAGAGAGAGAGAGAGAGAGGGAGGGAGGGAGGCAGGCGAGGAGGCGATCGATGATGGGGTAGGCCGACGAAGGAGTGGGTCGACGGTGAGGAGGTTAGCTAGGGCTCGGATAGAGAGGAGAGAGAGAGAGTGGAGGTTGGAAAGATGAAAAAATTGACATGTAGAAAAAATATTATGCCAGACCAATGAAAGCGATTTTCAAAATCGTTGTCATAGATCTATTGCAGTGATTATTATATAACCGTTACCATTTGGTCTATAGCAGCGGTTATCAACAACTTCAATAGAGCCTATAGCAATAATTTTTGCCAACTGCTGCTATAGATACAAATATAATTTTCTTTTAAAATATGATATAATTTTAAAATTTAAAATTCATTCTTACCGTTCATTATTTAAATAATTATCGTTAAAGTATCATAATAGAAAACCACCTTAATCCAATGATAAATTTAATTTGATTACGAAAGACCGAGATGATATGTAGATAAAGACCACGATTGATTGAAAAAAGTGCAAATGATCTGAAACTTTATTGATGCGTTTTATGAGTCAGTTTTATGGTGAATCTATAAATGTAATTTTTTCGATCGTTATGAAAATGGCAATCAAAAAAGCACCAATATTTTTGATAAGATAATTGATTAATTTGCTATTAATTTAATTATTTAAATAATAGTGATATAAATTTAAACATATCTATATGTACTATCCACATTAGACATATCTTTACAAGTGACAAGGATTTATACACGAGTAATAAAAGACATATTTTTAGATCTTTATATATACGTAGTTTTGAATGTTTTACGATCACTACTGTCAAATGAATCAGTAGTATCTAGATCATTTATTCTAAAAATTAATCCCTCATAATGAGCATTGTTTCCACCTTTTGATCATCATTTTTTTAACGTCCGGAAATCATCCCAGCTAGATTAACATGATAGATGATATCATTAAAGTGAGATTTTGATAGGTGCTACAAATTGAGATCATTATTGACAAAATTTTGGATCAATTGATGATATTTTCTTCAGATCATCATGTTTGGTCAAATGTCATCGTCGAAACTAAATTTATTGATCGAATATTATGGTGCAAATCTGGTTGGACGCTAGTTCAAAGCTGAGTTGGGGGTAAGGTCGCCGTTTGGTGATTCTGCAAAAATAAAATTTCATCCGAAGTCGATGGCGTGTTTAGTGGTCCACCGACTAGAATCCCGACATCAGTGGTGGTAGCTTTTCTGGCAGAAATTGGATAGTCTCAGAAAAAAATCAGGAAAACAATTTGAACGATCAAGAATGTGGAGTTAGAGCAAAGAACTGTATATGGAGAGAGAGAAAGAGAATTGGCCTAATTTTATGATATGGAGGAGGCACCTTACAATTTGTTCAGGAATAACCATATTGGTTACTCTCGGGATCAATTGCTACTCCTGTGAGAGGAAGGTATCATCTGACTACATATTGCTCGTTCGTCGAGGATGTTAATACGTAAGTAACAGCTAACTAGTATAAGCATTCGGTTTTGGTTTGGGTTGGAATATCATTTTAAAGTTCTATTGAAAAAAAAATGGGACAAGATCTTATCTCAATCGGAAAGAAAGAAAAAAAAAATCTACAGTTTGGGTTGATTGAAAGAAAGCACTGAAGAAGATTTCCGAAGGTTATCCGCTCCTAAAAGAAAGAAGTTCAAAAAAAGTTTGGATCTTATTCGACTGAAGAAGAAGTTCGGAAGAGTTCGATCGCTGGAGAATTCAGTGGAGTTCGACCGTTGGAGGATTTCGACTTTCGACAGGAGGTTGAAGAGGGATGGATCCGCTGTTGAACTGGGAGGAGAATTTCGATCGACTCGAATTTATCAGCCATTCATAACTCGAGCTTGAAGTTTATCCCCAAATTATCCTTCCACTTTTGAGTTATTGAAAGAGAGAGTTGTATCACTGCATTTCAAGTTGTCTAAACTCATTCGAATTAGAGCTCTATCTATTCGTCCGATCGAGGGATTGATAGTATCTCCTGTTGACGTTTGAAGCTTGGGAATATATCTTATCTTAATATTGATCTTATTTTGTTTTTAAGATTGAGTCTCTTTCCAATCGGGTGAGAAGAAGAAGATCTTATTTATTTTTGTTGATTTATCTCCAGTTGGAGTTGAAGTTAAAGCTCGGAGGGTAGAGTAAGATTTTATCCTCTTATCCCTGAAATTCGGTTGATCTGTGAATCTTATCTCCTATTGATGTTGACGTGTGAAGTTGAAGAGGGAGGAGATGAATTTTTGACTCAGCTGAAGTTTGTTAAATTTCGGTCAGATTTGACTTGGTTGATTGAAGGAGCTGGAGGAGATCGTTTCTCCATGAAAGTTAAAGGAGATCTTATTTTCTATCTATCTATTGATATGACATTGAAGCTCGGAAGAGATCTTATTCTTCAGTCGAGGTTGAAGAAAGATCTTATTTTTTAAAAGATTGGAAAGATTTCTCTTGTGTGGGGTCCAGGACTGGGAGACAAGGTGGAAATGAGGATTAGAGATGATTTTAGTGATCGATTTCTACTGTTCGAATCAGAAGAGTTTCTGATCCACTCGAAAGGAGATTTTCGATCTATGATAGTGAGAGTTACCATTACATACAGAACTGAAGAATGTGTTGCAAACAAGGGTTTTGAACTCAAGGTTGATCATCAATTGACTAATTGATCTGAAATGATGATAGAATGAGTTAGTTTTCAAGAAAAATCGTCTAGCACTCGATTGAACTAAGTTCTTCTTTTACTATCAATAAGTTGTCCTATGAGAGAAGAAGTTTTGTGCTCAAATCAGAGCTTCATATGGTCTGACTGCGATTGTCCAAGTCAGAGAATAGGTTGTCTTATTTGTAAGACATTACCTGCATTTTTGGTCACCTGCCATTCTTGTTCTTTGACTTTGGTCAAAAGTTACCTTTGACTGGTCAAACGTTGACCATTGCCTTTGCTTTTGACCACATGTTATGCACCTATTGGAGAGCTGGTGGGAGCCTGTCCCCCTGCCAGAACCTGGCAAGGAGAAGGGCGCACGCCAAGGGTGGCGTGAGCCCAAGTAGGAGGCGCCTAGGAGTCCTTGTTGGATAAGGACTCCACCTCCCTTTTGGATTCCAATCAGAGTTCTACTAAGAATCCAGTTTGACTGGTCTTAGGCGCCCTCTAAGGAGGAATCCAGGGGTCTCTATTCCAACCAATCAGATTTAGATCTGATTTCACAAAGGGTTGTGATTGGTTGAGAGGAAGAGGAGTTGGATCACAAGAGGTCTATAAATAAGACCCTGCGCCCAACCCTAATGTAATTCAATTGAGAAACCCCATGCCCCAAGGCTGCCTCTCCCCTCCTTCTCCATGCCATAGTCTCTTCTCTCCTTGCTCTCCACGTCCAAAAGAGTTTTGGACTTAGGTTGGTGCGATTCAGATCAAGGAAAGGCGATCAAAAGCAAGAAGGCTGCGCTGCTGCAAAAGGACGACTGCAGATCTTCAAAAGAGTTTTGAAGATCCTCCAGATCAGATCCAGATCTGATTTTTGGAGACATGATAGAGAAGAAGAGGATCTCCAGATCCAACCCGAGTGGATACCGGTAGAGGTCAGGCGCTTGCGTGGCTAGATCCAGAACCTTCCGCTGCAATCAGGATCATCTACAGGATAATAGGATTATCCAAATCAGGTAAATTAAATTTGATTTAATTTATCTTATTTTATTTTATTTATTAAAATAATAAGAATCAGATCTGAAACATATCAAGATCTGATTGGGATCAAGAGAAAATTTTTTTTTGAAATATATCTCTTGATCTGATCAGATCTGGACGAACCTGGATCGAAAAATCAGAATTTCCCTTCAATAAGCCCAGATAGATTCTTCCTTCTTAATATTTATTAGAAAATCCGAACCTCGATGCGGACGTCGACTGCTGACGAAGTGAGCCACCAACTGATGGCTCATCTGATCAAAGAAGAAGATCGTACCTAATTTCAATATCGAGTACTAATTTCTTACTGCTCCCTTTAAGATAGACGAAAAAGCTCAGCATAAGATGACATCTAGTGCGCCATGGAGCAGCATCATAGATCGGAAGGCCTCTAGGTAATCGATCGGATCAGAGGTTCCATCGTAGCTTTCAAACCAGGGAAAGCTTGAAGTTCGACGGAATGGGCTCTTGCATAATTTGGAGAGAGAAAGGAATGATTAGTGCGGACGTCAATATAATGAGCTGGGGCGACGTGGCGAAGTTCCTTAATCTATCGATCCATCTTTCATAGTTTCTGATCGAGGACGTCATCTCAATCGCAGATCTTGAAAGGCTTTCGACTGTAGATGGAAAAGGTTTCTTCCGATGGAGAAGGTTTCTTCCAAAGAAGAATCATGATCTAAACAAGAATCCTCTACTCTCTATTTTCTCTTTCTAGAGGCGACGGATATTTTAGTCCAAGTGCACTTTTTTGGGATCGATTTCTGACATTTCGATGGTAGATTTTCTGATAGAATCACCATCGAGGGCTGCCGCATGGCTTGCACCATCTCGGTAAGGCCATGAACCTACTGTATCAGTAGGTTAAACTACTCTGAATCTACCATAATCGCTAATGGAGGAAGAGGTTGAAGCATCGGCATTGGAGCCAGAATGAGTGGGTCTGGCTCGGATCTGGCAGTAGAAGCGGTAGATCTTCAGATAGTCATCTTCTTTGGAGGCATTTCTTAGGATTGAGGGAGAGGATGGAGATGGACCTTAGAGAAGAAGATCCACAGGGTCGATTGAGCAGTCCTTTAAGAACAAGGGTTCCTCAGGAATAGAGGGTTCTTCCTCTAGTGCCAATTCTATTGGTGCAAAATCTGGACGACGACGGATCGAGCTGGAGTTGAGGAAGAAGAGGTCGCCATCGGGGACCTATAAAATAAAATCTCATTTAGAGTCGGTGGTGGTGGCTTCGGAAGGATCCTCCGATGATCAAGTTAGCTCTTCTAGCCAACAGAAATGGAGTGCTCCAAAAAGAATTCAGCAAAATTTTGAAAAAAAGAAAAGAGCTTAGAGAAAACATATCTAGAGGGTCTCTTTTTATGGATGGAGCCTGTTGCGAACTGATAGTGACAGCCATACTGTCTGATAGTGGGTCGCTCAGGGCCGCATGAGATTTGATATAGAGAAGAAGAGGTGTCGCCTATAGCAAACTGATAATGATAGCCATAACCGTCCGATAGTGGATCGTTCAGAATCGCATGAAATTTGCTATGAAGAGAGAAGTGTCGCCTGACTGATGTGCCCATTCGTCGAGATTTAATAGTCGAAGTTCAGAAAAAGCAGGCATTGATTGGTGAAGAACTTTGACATATATCAATTTCAGAGAAGTTCGGACTCCAAAAGAAAATACGGCTATAGGAGATTATCCGAGAGAAATGCTAGCTGAAATCTGAAAGTAATCTACTAAAGAAATCTGACTGAAGAAGAAGTTCGAAAGGAGTTAGAAATCCAGAAGAAGTTCGGCTTCTGAAGGAATCCAACTGAAGGAGAAGTCTGGAAGGAGTTCGTCTCCTGAAGGAATCCGACTGAAGAAGAAGATCGAAAGGAGTTTGGCTCCTAGAGGTATTTGACTGAAAGAGATGTTTAGAAGAAGTTCGACTCCTGGAGAAATTCGACTGAAGGAGAAGTTCGGAAGGAGTTCGGCTCCTAGAGAAATTTGATAAAAAGAGTCCAGAAGGAGTTCGATCGCTGGAGGAGCTCAGCCGCTGGAAGAGTTCAACTGGGGTTCGACCACTGAAGAAGTTTGGCTGAGGGTCCGATCACTGGAGGAGTTCGACTTGGATTCGACCGTTGGAGAGAGAATTGACAATCGAAGCTCTTCCATGATTATCAATTGCATTAGGCTAAGCATCATATTGAACTTCGATGGAAGTAGGGTTTATCTCCAACAGACATAGTTATGACTATCGGATCGAGATGATATTTTATGATGGCATTTTAACGATAATTATTTAGATAATGAATGATGAAGATGAACTTTAAATTCTAAAATTATATTATATTCAAAATATATATATAAAAATTATATTATGCATCTATAATAGCGGTTATACGTAATCGCTACCATAGATAGGACCTATGGCAGCGGTTACATATAACCACTGCCATAGATCCAATCTAGAATAGTAGTTTTATGTAATCGCTGCCATAGGTCCTTCACTGATTGAGCATATAGCGGCAGAACCGCTACCATTGGTCCTTCACTGATTGAGCATATAGCGGTGGTTGACTAACCACTATAATAAATCAAATCTTTGGTAGCGGTTAAGCATAACCGCTGCTATAGATTTAATCTAATGCTGTGGTTATACCTAATCGCTGCTATAGATTTTACCTATAGCAGCGATTTTGTGTAACTGCTGTCATAGATCGACCTATGACAACAATTTTGTGTAACCACTGCCATAGATCCTATCTATGGTAGCGGTTAGGTATAACTGCTATTTTAGATCATATGATAGTGATTTTCGAAAATGTTGTAATAGTATGCACTATCGTAGTCTCGTTCTATAGTAGTGTTAAATTCTTCTAATGGATCCTTACTTCTAGTAGATATTCGATTTGGGATTTCTTATGGGACTATTTATGGGTTAGGGCCCAAATAGGTGTTCCATGCTCAATCTTCTTTTTCAAGTCTCGAGCACTAATTAAATGTAAGTTCTTCTTTTCACTACTCTCTTTGGATTTTTTGGGTGCCTTCTTGGATGTAGTCTTTGATTAGATAGATTTAATGGTGATCTTCTTATCCTTGTCCTGAAAGTTACATGAGTTTGACCTACCAAACAATGTCAGATCATGGTCAAATAGTCCTAGCCTTCCTAAAATGATGTTGCTAACCTCCATTGGTAGTACATCGCACCATACCTTATTTTCATATGAACTAAATTAAATAGGAACCAAACACCTTTGTGTAAGAGTGATGGATGATGCATCCACCTACGAGACCTTATATATAGTCGGATGGTTCACAAGAATTAATCTTAATCTTGATACGACATCAGAAGAAATTGCATTGATGCAACTTTCACTATCTAGGATAACTTTGCAGGACTTATCTTGATACCTAATATAGATATAAAAGATATCCATCCTTCTCTAGTCCTCACTCTCCTTGGGTTGAGCGAAAACATATCTAACAACTTTTAATCTCTTTTCAAGCTCTAGTCTCACTAGTCCTAAGATCTGTTCAGTTTTCTCAAATTCCTCGATCAAATCTGAGTCTAGTTCATAGACTTTCTCCTCTTCACATTCTAATACCTCAAGCTTATTAGTCTCAAGTTCGGGCTCATCAATAAAAAGGATGTGGGTAGGGCACTGAGTTACTATAAAACCAAAATCTTGATACCTAAAGTACCTCATGACTCTATTATCGTCTATAACATTCCAGGCATCACCTAGCTCTAATACCAAATTATAGATCCATGATATCGCTCGAACGTCAATCATCCTTGACATCACAAGCACTCCGATACCATATTGCAGAAGCTCCTGATTTTTAGCATGGATCTGAAGGAACCTGTGATGTTCTCTATGGGCAGCACACCACCGATCCTCCTCCTGGATCTATGATGGGGTGCCTCCCTCCTTGGGCTTGAGGGAGATGTCCCCTACTCTAGGGCTTCTTCAAGAACCCTAGGACGGTAACTCTAGAGAGAAGAGAAGAAGAGAATTGAGGAAGAAAAGATCTATATTCTATAGCATAATAAAACCCTAATACAACCTATGTATTTATACATAGCCATTAGGTCCGACCAAAAAAACTTTTCGACTAACCCAATACATGAAAGCACTCACCAAGCCCATGTACACCCATGTCTTTCATGCTCTCATCCTCTAGATCTAGACCCAACCCATGCATGAGTTAGCCTCCTTAAGATCTCTCAAACCAGATCTTAAGATCCCTAGGATCATCCCAGACCCTAGTCCAAAATAAACCCTTGCGTAACTCTGCCCGCGCACTGAGCCGGCTCAGTCTCAGCACTGAGCCGACTAAATTCCACTAGGTCGGCTTAGTCTAAAATTGAGCCTACCCAATCCTATGTCATGCTAGCAGTTTCGAACGCGCAGCTCTCTATTTTGCTTGTGTACTGAGACTTAGCTGATCCAATTTTAGACTGAGCCGGCTAATCTATAGAAAATCTTCTTTCTATAGTCCTAATTCTCTAATTTTGATTTCTTGCTTCACCTTATGTTCCAGATCTCTGAAGCACCAACCAAGCTTCTGAAATCTCCAGAGCCAACCCCCTGACTTCTTTCATGGCCTCCCAAGATTTGGGAGCACCATAATTCCTCACAGACTCTTGATTCCTCTCCTACAATACTCTTACCCTTTTCTTCTTTCCTTACTGGCAGATTAGGATGGGGTTTTGAGGTCTCTAGGTAGGGATCTGATTTGGTCCTAGTCTAGGTCCTAAGGGTATTGATGAACAGGCTCAGTCCTCCAAACTATTAAATGATAGTATCTCTCAGCATCCTGAGCTATCTAGTATGCATGATCTAAGATCATAATCTCACACAAATATAGCTCACACTGGAGTTCCTCACGTAGCCTGGCTCTAAATCTAAAAAGGGTCATAAGTTTATCTTCGTTAACACCACACCACATCTTGAATTCATCAAATTTGGCTATATATTTTGATATGGATAGGTTACCTTGGGTTAGTCATTGCCACTGGTCCATTAGTCACTATTTATAAGATGCGGGTAGGTACTTCTCTCATAGTTTCTCCTTCATCTCTACCTAAGTCTTCATAGGTTCATGCCTATGGTGTTCAATCAAAATCTGAATATTGTGCTAGTATAGCTTAGCTTGACTTAATAGTTTCATCTTAGCATACCAAATCTTTCTATCTTCAGTCATCTCGTACCATTCGAAGAAGTGGTCCATGCCCGCTTTTCAGTCTAAATATTCCTTTGGATTTAAATGTCCATCAAAGCTAGGTGCATCAATCTTTGCACTTCTTACTATTCGATCACCTAGATCAACAAATTCATGTTGGGGTTAACCTTCTAGATGCTGACCTACTTGTAAGTCTTACCTTAAATCTTGAGATGCGGTCTACTCGGTCTGGGCTAAAGGCACTAATGGGGTCTTTGGGTTTAATTCTGCAGTCCAATTCCTTCGAGCATCCTCTAAGTCTTCTCTTTTTTGGCGATAATTCTGCACCAAATGGATCAAGTTGTCTAGCCTTTCTAGGATGGCCTTCATCATAGGATTACTTCTTGGACTTGATTGATCCGATATGGGTGGGTACTCAGTTTCAACTCGGATACACATGCAAAATAATACATCTAAGGGTTGTCGAGACCTAAAGCTCGATACGCAATGAATTGAACAAAGCATGAACTAAATCTACTGTCCAATTATGTCAACCAGCTAAGTAAGGGGTGTAGTCGTAGGAGGCTCTTCTTGCGGACCTAATTAGAGAACCACGAGCTAGCTTGGGAGTTTGTCTCTTAACCGCTTGCCTTAGACATCGGTTTTGAGAGTGGATTGTAGACTCGACTCACATTAAGTCTCAACAAATCAAATGAACTAATTCAATTGAATCCTAGGGCAGACGTCTAATTAATTTTAAATTAAAGTTTGGATTCTAAGATGCAAGTTGGTAGTTTATGGGCTAAAAAAGGGTGATAAAATCTCCACCTTGTCTTATAATAATGGAAGTGCCCTTAATTAAGTTATGAACAATGCAATGCAGTACAACTAGAATTTTAGCAGAACAAGTTTAGAATTATAGATCAAATTTATAAATGATCTTGATCTTATCTTAGGATCAAACAATCAGGGTTTAAAGTCCTACGAATCTAATTTCTAGAAAATTATTTTTATAATTTTAGATTTTTATATAATAAATTATGAATTTTCTTCTAGTACTGCCTATACAGAACCAAGTCCTATATGCAAATAATAGAGTTTTTAGATAATTTTGGAAAATAAAATGATAGAATTTTGAAGATAAATTTTAGAAATAGATTCCTTATCGAATAAGATCTCCAAAGCAATAAAAGTTATATTTTTTTTATTTTTATATGAATAAAAATAAATTTCTTAAGGACTGCTGTGTGAAATAGAAAATAGTATAGAATGCAAAATCTAATCAAAATCTAGTGCTTTGCTTTCAAATCTAATGCACGATGGATATGCGGATGAAGATGCAACTAACTTCTTCTTCTTGTTCAGTAATCAAAATGATAAACAGAAGTAAATCTAATAAGATCTAAACTTTCAAGGAAGAAAAGCATTGATTAAAGTAAGTAGATCTTTCTAGCATGTATATCTATCTCTTTTAATTTTAAGAATCTATGATCGAAGATGATTGAGAAATTTCTTTCTTGATTAGGCTTCATAATTCAGATTCAGATCTAAAAATTTTCAAGAAAATAAATTTTGCTTATCAATAATAATGATCTTCTCAATAGATCTATGAAAATTCTGCTTAGATGATCGATCGATTTGACCTTAGAGAAGTTAGGTTATTATAGGTAGTTGCGATCCCAATTCATGAAAGAACTTCATGAATTCATAATTAAGGCACCTTCAAAAATTACTCTAGATCGATATCTCGGATAGTGGATGGCTTGTGGAGGGATGGTGGTTTTAATTTTGGCACAGGGATGAGTTCAGGTATAGAGAGAAAAAAACTTAGAAGTAGAGAGGAAGAAACCAAGAGGGGGGGGAAGAGGATATCTAGATTGGAGAAGAATGCAACAGCTCTAATTTTTTTTCATTCATTCAATTGCCTCTTAAGAGCTCTAATACATAGGTATTTATTGATAAAATAATAAGAGTCTAAAATAATTCAAACACTAATAGTTCAAAATAAATCAAACTCTAATAAGCTAATCTTATGGATGGTATAATCTTGTGATAAACTTAGACTACGTCTCACACCAATCAATGGTTGCCATGTAGACTTCTTAAGCTGATCTTTTAAGACTCTAGATGTAGCTCAGCAAAGAAAAAAAATCTCCTAGATTTGGCGCCAACCCTGGATAAGTGTTATTTGATTGTGAAGCCAATACAGTTCCTCATTCTTTTGGTCTTCTTCATCGTGCTGGCTAGGAAATTGGGATGACTCTCCTTTAGATGGCATCAATGGTCCATCAAGACTCCAGCTCGGATGGTGATGCAGTATAGAGGTGACACCCAAGTGGTACATATGATGGTCCAAAATAGTAGCTGCTAATATACTAAAAAATAATAATTTATTAAAGTATGAGAATTCTCATTAATGCAGTTAGGTCTGGCTTAGTCAAGCCAGATGGTGACTTGCAAACTGATGTTTGCACTACTGATAAATTCCACACTAAGCCTAGCCATCCAAAAACTCTTCCTCATCTCTCTAAATTCCATCCTTCCTCTATTTTAATCCAGATTTATGCCTTTTGAACCACCATCGACTGGGATCCCTATTGATCACCACAGAGTCTCCTCCCCCACTCCCCTCTATTTTTCCCTCGATTGGAGCCAATTTCCTTCCTATTATAGCCAATTTAAACACTTAATTTTTGGGCAATTTTTCTTGGGTTTGGTCACTCTTTCAGCCACCATCGTTGCTAGTGGCCTTGGCTGGCTGGTGACCCACCCTGCCACTACAGTGAACCAACCATCAAGGTTCCTTCTTCTTCTTCTTCTTTTCTCCTCTTTCCTCTCTTTCTCTTTTTTCCCCTCTATTTTTCTAATTCTTTCATTATTTAATAATTTAATTAATTTCTACAAATTTATTTTTTTATGTTTATTAATCTTTCTTCTCTTATCTGAATATTATGATCACTGATGGATCAAACACCTACATTAATGTAGTGCAAAGCAATTCTCTCACTCTACTTCTATCTCTATTGATTCACCCAAATCGGGACTAATCATTTTAATTAGTTTAATTTTTTTAATTAATAAACTTAAATTTGATTTAAAAATTTTAAATTGATCAGGTAGAATCGCATATCCAAATAGTGAGAAAATTTGATCTTGACCAAATTAGTCACATATAGATAACCTTGATCTACACCTAAATATCTATATTTGATAAATATTTAGATGCTATGGTTGATCGACATCTCGTGATGTTAGGTCGAATTCGATTGTGTAAATTACAATATCTTCTATTTGGAAGCCTAATAAAGTAATTAATTTTTTTAGGTTTTGATCAGTCTTTCCTAGTTGGTGAAGCTTGATGAAAATATAGGATAAAAATAGGAAATTACTTCTACTCCTAATTTATTTTTATAGTGCATGAGATTTGATTTTTATATTCATGTATTGCTATTGTACTTTATTTAAACTAATTATCTTATATGCTCTATCTGAAAATGATTCATAAAATGTTTGGTCAAATATGGATGGTTTAGTGGAAAATGAATTTGTATTTCTTTGTATCAAAATATTTTGTGTGTCAATCTACTGCTCTTTAATCCAACTATGATCATACGAAATCAGGAACTAGTTGCCTTTCGGACTTCCAATAGGATGATCATTGGCGCATACCGATAGATAATGTGTCGTAGTTGGGGACAAATTTTTCTTTCAGATCTAGCCGGATGAGGCTAATCGCTAACACGTACTGGTGTAAATACATTTTTTTGTGCAATATTAGAGCTAGTTTTTCTTCCAAACCTTCAGTGAGGCGATCACTAACAAATGATTGATAGACAATAGGTTGTAGTCAGAATCTAGTCACTTCAGGGCTAGCTACAGATCAATCATGGTCATAGTCAGAGGGATAAGAAGAGTGAAAGTGGAAGGCTGACCTTTGAGTGATTAAAAAATTTATTTCAAATAAAATACATATTTTAAATTTATGTTGATTGATATGACATACTTTTACACTCATTTGAGATATTCTATGAATAATCATGAAACTAAAAATTTATTTTTTCTATATAAATATTTAAAAATCATGAAATCATTGTCATAGATTTATTACAATGGTTGAAAAAAATCGCTGCCATAGGTCTATTACAGCGGTTGAAAAAAATTACTACTATAAATTCTATAGCAATGATTATTAACCACTGCAATAGAACCTATAGCAGTGATTTTTGCGAACCGCAGCTATAGATATAAATATAAATTTTTTTTGAATATAATATAATTTTAAAATTTAAAATTTATCTTCACTGTTTATTATCTAAATAATTATCATTAGAGTATCATCATAAAAGATTATCTCGATCTGATAGCTCTTGCTATGTCGATCGATAAAATTTAATTTCGATGATCATGAATGATCTATGATGATCTGATAGATAAAGACCATCATTTGATCTAAAAATTTACAATGATAATCTTGATGATCTATAGTATACTATCAAAATCTCATTTTAATTAGACATTATTATTATGATTATCTAGCATTGCATGATTTCAATCATTAAATAAAAAATATGTGATCAAAAGGCCAAATAGTATCTGATTAATAGATGATTTTTTAGATAATTAATCTTTGCTACTAATTTAATTATTTATACCATAGTGATCATAAAATTCAAATCATGTCTATATGAACTATCCATGTTAAACATATCTTACAAAAGCACAAGCATAATTATATAAAGCCTTTAAGAATAAGTACCAAGAGACATATAGTTTTAGATCATTCATATATACGTAGTTTAAATTTTATGATCACCACCATACAAATGATCAAAGTAGTATCTAAGATCATTTATCTAAAAAATTATTTTATAATCGAGCACCGTTTGGCCTTTTGATTATTATTTTTTATTTAATGTCCGAAATCATCTCGTGCTAGACTGACCATGATAATAATATCTAATTAAAGTAAGATTTTGATATAGTGCTACAAATTTCATTGAGAACATCATTATAAATTTTTGAATCAATAGATGATTTTTATCTATCAAATCATCATATGGTCGTTTATGGTCGTCAAAATCAAATTTTATCAATCGACATAGCTAGGACTATCGAATCGAGATGGTCTTTTATGATGATACTCTAATAATAATTATTTAAATAATAAATATTAAAGATTAACTTTAAATTTTAAAATTATACTATATTTTAAAAAATTTAAAAAATTTATATTTACATCTATAATAACGATTGGCAAAAATTGCTACTTTTGATTGGACCTATAGCAGCGGTTATATAGGTCTAATCTATGACAGCGATTCTATGTAACTGCTGTCATAGGTCCTTCACGTATAGCAGTGGTTGACTAACCACTATAATAAATTAAATCTTTGGCAGCGGCTAATCATAACTGCTGTTATAGATTTGACCTAATGCAGTAATTATACATAACCGCTGCTACTGATTTTACCTATAATAGTAGTTTTATGTAACCACTGCCATAGATCGATCTATGATAATGATTTTGCATAACCGTATAACCACTATCTTAGATCCTATGGCAGCGATTTTTGAAATGCTACAATAGTATGCACTATCGTAGCCCCATTCTGTAGTAGTATAGATTTTTAACCATCGGATCTTGATGATGGAAGCTCGGCACCTTTGGATTGCGCAGCACTATGCTTGTGGATCTTGTGGACCATGCACAGTAAGGTCCCCACCAAATCACCATGCGACATGACATGTAAAATGACGATTATGCCTTGATAAGCTATGTGATAATTTTTTGGATCATTTAAGGGTCCATGCCTATCACGTGCGCCGCGTGGTTCCTGTATACGTAGACCATTATGGATCAAAAATTAGGTTTGATTTTATAGATCACCATGGATCGAGCGGTCCGATGGGTTGGGCAGGCCAATTTTGGGCTAGTTTTCTCTATTGATTTTTGGGCTTGGCCGACTTCTTTTTATTAATTTTTTTTTCTTTTGAATCTTCATTTGGGATCCGATTTAAGATCAATTTACTCCAATTTTTTTTTTAAACTAGCAAATCAAGCTCTTTTTATTGACAATTATTTTTTCGACAAAATACAAAAAGAAGCATTAATTTTTAAAAATAAAGATAAATTAAGTCATATATTAATGCTTTTACTGATGTATTTATGGTACTTATCACTGATCTTCCTTAGAGGGCTGTGGATTTGCATACCAGAAAGAAGAAAAAAGCTCATCAAATTGGTTTTGATGGAGCCCTCTGATGCCTAAGTCAAATCAGATTTTAGTAGAACAGTAGTAAATAGAGAATATAATAGAGAGTTAGAGTAGTGTAAAATATTTATCCTATTCTATTTGGCATTAGATCGATCGGGAGATGATCGAATTTGATCAACATTTGATCGATCCAAAGATGGTTCGATCTGATAGCATCTTACCAATATAGAAGTGGTTAGATTTAGTCGATGTCTGACTGATCTGGAGGTGATCGGATCTGATCAGCATCTGACCGATCTGAAGGTGATCGGATCTGATCGACATCTGACCAATCTAAAGATGGTCAGATTTGATTGACATCTAGTCGATCTGGAGGTGGCCAGATTTAATCAGTGTCTAGCCAATCTGGAGATGGTCAAATGGAGGTGGTCAAATTTGGTCGATGTCTGATCGATCTAAAGATGGTCGGATGTAATCAGATCTGACCAATCTGAAGTCGATCAGATCTAGTTGGCATCTGATTGATCTAGAGATAGCCAGATCTAGTTGACATCTACCGATCTAGAGGTGGTCAGATATGATCAGCATATGGCCGATCTGGAGATGGTCGAATCTAGTCTTTAGGAGCTTGGTTTTCACCTCGATCTCAGGCTTGGTGGCTCGATTTTGGGCTTGATAGCTTGGCCTCAGACATCATCTTGGTCTTGATCTCAGGCTTGGTAGATCGACCTTTGGTATCACTCGGTCTCAACACCTCTTAGATCTACTAAACTATGAAAAATGAGTAAAATGATGGATGAGGGCTTGGAGCCTCTCACCATGAGATTTTGAGCCATGGGAGTTTCTCTCTCTTTTAGCTTATCCCCTTGGGGTCTCCTTAGCCTTGTTTATATAAAGGAAAGAGCATAAATCTATCATGATTTGAAGGCAAAATTCAAGAAATTGTTGTAACCTCCTTCCTTATCTGCATTCAAATCTGTCATGATCCATTTTCTTATTTGGATCCCATCAACAATTCAATTTCAAATTTAAATCTTTTTAAAGCCTCTTGCCATGTGCCCATCTATCATTGGCAGTCTGTAACCATACCATATCATATGCCCCCTATTTCTAAGCTCAAGCCATTCTCTCCTACTCAGGTGAAGGAAGTAGTCAAATTGTGATCGATCTGTTTCATGATCAAACCTTTTAAATGTTATTGAAGATAATCTCGAAGGCATCTATATCTTATTTATTTTGCTATGCTTGTACTTGAGGTCAACTCAGATTTGTGCCCCCCCCCCCCACTTATCAGTCAAATAGATATTTGATCTTCTGCTTGAGTGATCATGTGTTCCCATGTAGACCCAACTTTTCGCTAAGTCTTCTCATGGAACTAAGGGTCAATATTTTAGAGGTTTCAATCAAAGCTAAGATGTCTCTACTTGATCGTCTTCGGCCTCCACTTGACCGATTTGAGGATGAGGAGCACTCATTTGGCTTTAGTGCTCAGCCTCTACTCAACTCAATGAGGAGCACCAATTGATCATCTTCTTCAGCCTCTGCTTGACTCATCCGGAGATGAGGAGCACTCATTTAGCCATCCTTTTTAACCTCCATTTGACTTGTCTGGAGATAAGGAGCATCTATTGGCCACCTTCATTAGCCTCGCTCAACTCATTCGAGAAAGAGAAGCGCCTGTTTCGTCATTTTTTTTGGCCTCCGATCGACTTAAACGAGGATAAGAAGCACAAGTTGGCCATCTTCTTCAATCTCTACTTGACTCATATGAGGATGAGGAACGTCCATTTGGCCTTTTTTTTAGCCTCCGCTAGACTTATTCGGGAACGAGAAGCATCAATTGGCCATCTTCTTTGGCCTCCGCTCGATTCGTCCAGAGATCAAGAGTGTCATTAGCCATCTTAACTCATCTGGAGATGAGGAGTGCCTGTTAGCCATCTTCTTTAACCTTTGCTCGACTTATTTAGGGATAAGGAGTACCCATTAGCCATCTTCTTTGGCCTTGCTTGACTCATCCGAGGGCATGGAGTACCAATTGGCCATCTTCTTTTGCCTTCATTGCTAATCCAGGGATGAGGATAGCCTGTTGGCCATCTTCTTTGGCTTCGCTCGACTTATTCGAGAATGAGGGAGCATCCGTTGGCCATCTTCTTTGGCTTCTGTGCAAGTCATCTGGGGATAAAAAGCACCTATATATTGGCTATCTTATTTGACCTCTACTCGACTCGTCCGAGAGATGAGGAGTGCCAATTGGCCATCTTATTTGTTCTCTGCTCGTCCGAGGATAAGGAGCATCCATTAACCATTTTCTTTGGTCACCACTCGACTCGCCTGAGGGCGAGGAGTGCTAATTAGCCATCATCTTTGGCCTCCATTGGACTTGTCCAAGAATGAGAAGCGTCTGTTGGCCATCTTTTTTATCCTCCGCTTGACTTGTCCAGGAATGAGGAGCGCTTGTTGACCATCTTCTTGGACCTTCGCTTGACTTGTCCGAGGTCGAAGAGCACCAATTGGCCATCTTCTTTAGTTTCCACTTGACTCATCTAAGAATGAGGAGCATCTATTGGCCATCTTCTTTGGCCTCTACTCGACTCGTCCAAGGGCGAGAAGTGCCACTTAGCCATCTTCTTTGGTCTCTGTTCAACTCGTTCAAGGATGAGAAGCGCTTGTTAGTCTTTTTCTTTGGCACCTTCACTCAACTCATCTAAGGGTGAAGAGCGCCAATTTGCCATCTTCTTTAGCCTTCGCTTGACTCGTCTAAGAATGAGAAGCATCCACTAGTCATATTCTTTAGCCTCCGCTCAACTTGCTCAAGGGTGAGGAGTGCCGATTGGCCATCTTCTTTGGCTTTCGTTTTACTCGTCTGGGGACAAGAAGCACCAATTGACCATCTTCTTTAGCCTATGCTTGACTTGTCTAGGGATGAAGAGTACTTGTTGGCCATCTTCTTTGGCTTCTGCTCAACTCATCCAGGAACAAAATGTGCATATTGGCGATCTTCTTTGGTCTCTACTCAACTTGTCCGAAGACAAAGTGCGCCAATTAGCTATTTTTTTTGGCCTCAGCTCGACTTGTTTAGGGACGTGGAATGCCTATTGACCATCTTTTTTGGCCTCTACTCGACTTATTCAGAGATGAGGAGCACTCGTTGCCTATCTTTTTTTACCTCCATTTGACTCGTCCGAGAATGAGGAGTGCCAATTGATCTTTTTTTTTTTTTGCCTTCGCTCGACTCGTAGGAGGATGAAGAGTACTTTCTTTAGCCTCTGCTAGACTTGCCCACCGTCCATTAGCCATATCAAAGGATCCCTAATGAGGATCGCTCGATTGTCTTCATAGAGCTCAACCTCAAGATTGGTGAACTTCTTTGAGCGGTCAAGATGCTTTATGCAAGCTTTAAGTTTCTCAAGGCGATGGCACTTAATGTGTAGAGGTCGAGGATAATGTGTAGAGGTCGAGGGCCCCCCATGCCATTGTTCGAGACTTCTCTGCCACCTCCAAGTGAGGGGTTGATCTCTTCATCGCCGTTGATGGCCCCTCTTCTCCACGTGAGAGGGGTTGATCTCTTCTATGATTAGCCTCGACTGATAGTACTTCCACCCAAGGAATGAATGCTTGCGGCCCCCCCCCCCACCCCTCGGATGGTGGCTGCAACCCGGCACTAATTGAGGAATGAATGCTTGCCCCCCAATGGTAGCGACTGCAAAGCCCACCACCATATCGTCGTCCTCAGCTTCTCCTTGTGGATGGATTGCTGATCATATTCGGGGATGGTGGTTGTTACTTTGGGATATGGTGATGTTGTTGTGGCATAGGATCACATATTTGGCAAAGTTGAGCATTGACTTGTTGGGAGTTTAGCTGTGGATGTGGCTAAGTGAGGTTAAGATGCTTTTAAGAGTCGGCTCAAATTTGAAGTAATTGTGATCTTACTCAGACTTTTATCCTCCACTTGCTGGTTATTATTTGATGTATCTCCTTCTTAAGTGGCCAAAGTTTGGATTCGATTGTCCTTGCTTCTGATACATGAAACAGGCTTCAATTCAACTCATATCTAATATCAGGAGTGGCTTCGACCTGACTCGTCTTTGGCACGAGGATTGGGCTTCAACTTGATAATTGTATCTAGTATGATGAGCATTGGGGTCCACTAGGCCATTACAGGACAGAGACCTGAAGGGATAAGGATTTAATTTAGGATACGAGTCATTTAGAAATTTTATAAACTTATAACTTTTTTTTTTTTTTTGGTAACGTGTTCAACAATATCCATTATGGACCGGGCTAAGAGAGACGCTTGGGCCTGTGCTTGGATATTAGGTTGTAAGTAATTGTGCCAGTTGTTCTCTCCGAGATAAGAAGATGCAACAGTTCAGAATAATGTTGGTGTCACTCGATGGACAGCTTAAATTATTTGCTCAAGGAATACAGAGGAACAACAAATAAGACACGATACGAAGGAAGGCGATTGCTCCCGCTCACAACCCACCATCACACAATTTTTGGACACTCCAATTATAATACCTACCATCACAAGAAACACACAATTTCAGAGCACAAAACCATAAGCCAAATGAGCAAGGAGCATAGCCACTCCCGTTCCAAGCCAGTATTGGACTCCTCTTGAGCACCCACTGTCGTAAGGGGTGTTGTCCACCAGTGGATTGCCGTCGAACCCGAAAGTCTGGCTCACCCCAGCCATGGGCTTCCCCTCCTGCGATGGAAGAGTGCTCGGCTGCGGCAGCTGCTGCTGGCCACCCTGCTGCTTCTGCTGCTGCCGCCGCCCAAAAGGAAGGTTGTCATCGCCACCAATTGGAACGGCGAATGGAGGCATCGCCGGCGCCAGCCCAGGGGATCCGGGCAGCCCGCACCCCTGGTTGGCACGCGGCTCATCGCTTGCCTTCCATGCCAGCTCTCCTTTCTTGTCTCGGATCCACATGTCTCCCTCGTCCACCAGCTCCAGAGTCTCCAAGAAATTCTCATCGGCAGACTCTGCGTCGTCCGTGGCCCAGGCCGAGTTGCTCCCGTCGAAGACCTCCAGTCCGTTGTCGTCGAACACGAGGGCGCACGTGTTGGCGGTGCTCACAGGGGCGCACTCTGACTCCCACATGCTCTGCTCGGTACTCGCGTCTTGGACCTGGATGTAGCAGAAGTCGCTGCCGAAGCCCCCTGCACCGGGGGCGGTCTCCCGGCGGAGGAGGTACGCGGTGTACTTGCCAGAGGGGGAGGTGATGAACGGAACTGTGTTTTCTTGTGTGCCTGGAGGAATGCTAGCAAGGATTTGCTGCTTTGTGGTCCTCTGGATTGTGTCTGATGGAGTGGTGGCTTGTGCTGGTGGTGAGAGGAGGAGGAGGGATGAGAAGGAGAGGGAGAGGATGAGGGAGGCAAGAAACTCCATGTCTTCTTTCTTGGAATCCAACGAGTGAGTTGTGAGAGAAGGCATGCGAGCGTATGGGATTTAAAGGAGATTAGACAACGGTAGGTGGAACTTTCGTAATGGAGCTGGAGGGATGGTGTTTTAAGTTAAGGCTACGGGGTGTAATACCTGTTCCAATAGGAAGGGGATTAGGAGGTCGATGCCACGCTTATTCAAGGTTCGTATTCGAAGTCGTACTTAGACTAATTATAAAAAAAAACAAAAGGGTTCCTCTGGGGCTCACCGTATTATATTTTCATTGTTAATTTACATGATAGAGTACTTTGTTCCATTAAATACATAGTATTAATTCTGCAAATAATGTTGTAATGTGTAGATCCTATGCATGCATGCAATCTGTGCATGTATCTTCGTATTTCTGTGTGCCCGCATATGCATGAATATTTTGAGGCTCACTTAACATGCGTTTATTCGTCAACATGTGATATGGACTTGGTGATCATATTCAGACCCCAAGTTTAGTGACAACATATAATGTTATGACAGGCCTTATTTCACACTCTAGCTATTTCAAGAATTTAATATATTTTTATGTAAATAGATAGAACTATTGTATGCATTAAACCTTTGTGTTGTTTCACAGCTTAAAAATATATGTTGTTGGTCCATTTTAGTCGGACACATGAACGTATTATTATGACTTTATTAAACATGATAAATATATCTTTATTTTAGTTTGTAATTATGGCATTATAACAATGCACAATAATTTGCATTCAGAAGTTATGCAGACATGACAGCGACCTATGGGTTAAGTTAAAAATTAAGAATTTATAGTAAGCCGTGCCAAGTTTGTCGACTTAAGTTTCATCGAAGGATTTGTCTTGAGAAAGCAAATTGATTTATCTTTTTTACTTGGCACGTCTATTAATCAGCTACGATCAATGATGTCCATTTTAAGCTTGCTTTGCTTGGACTGAGGTTGGACGAATACAGGCTTGAATGATTGGATCAAATTTGAGTTAGTCAATTCAAGTTAGTGCAATAATTTTTGACAAGCTTGGTTGGTTAACCTTAACTCGGTACTTATGCGGACCATTGATGTCCTTCTTAGAGGTGTAGGGGGCAAATTGATAAGTCTAATTTCACACTGCTATGAGTTGGATCCTTGGAATGGGCCCCTTGATTTTATCGACTTTGTTTAATTTATCCTTTTCCCGACTCTGCAGCAAACATGTGCAATGTAACGAGTGTAGTAAATACACATATGAAAAAAGAAAAAAACCAGGCAGGGGCAAAATTGATAGGAGATTTTAAGAAATTAAATATTTCTCTCAACCTGTTCAAATAAATATATTAAGCACTTCCACTCATAAATAACAGTTACATATCATATAAGAGATTGCTATACGTGTAAATGAGATCCCATTCAAGGCCACAACAACATCTTCAGAAATACATTCATATGAGTGGATAATTCAATTTAATAGAACTCATTTAGGAACATAGGCCAAAGTTGCAGGTGACGTTTCCCGGACCAAATGCACCGGAGTTGGCCCTTCTGAACCTTAATGCCGTTGTGAGAGCCTGCCGAGAAGAGCCAAGCAAGGCCCGGTTCATGTGGTCTATCACACCAACCGTGGGGTAGAAGAACCTTACGCTATTATACGAGTTGAGAAGAGCTGTAGTCCCTTCTCTAAGCAGCGTCCTGTAGAGGTCTCCCCTCCCTTGGAGTCCTTCCCACAGGGTCATGTCCGTCCCGTACCTCCCGGCGGCGATAGGTCCAAATGCCAGGGCAACCCTTGTCTGTGGGCTCACCACCTTCCAGTAGCACTTGAATTGTGGCATCATCCATTTACTAGTAATCAGTGTTCACAAATTAGTAGCGATCCAACGTAAGATTAAGATTAGGAAAAACATACTTGGATGTTTCATAACATCGCTCATCCTAAAGCAAAAGAGCAAGCAAACGTTAATCCTATGTGTTTGGTTGGGATCATGAGAGAAAGAATGGATGAGATTAGAAGGATGAATGGCCTTCATCCATTGTTTGATTCAAAAAGTTACAAAGAGGATGGATGAAAAAGTAAGATTCTTCATCCATCCTAATCCACCAACTTGCATTCTTCCATATTGAAAGAATGAAGGAAGAATGGATGGAGCATTAATGAATAAATTTTTACATAAATAAAATTATCCCTCATTAATTTTTTTGACAAAACTATAATATTTTTTTACTTTTTCATTCATATTATTTTTATATATATTATTAATTATATACTATTAAATTTTATTACTAATTATTTTAATTTAAGTATATAATTTTGATATTATAATTAAATAACTAGAATTATCTTTAATTTTTTTATTTTATTTATTATTTTTTTATTAATTATTTATATAATATTAATTAATTATTAAATTAGATTATAAATTAACTAATCATTTATATAATTAATTCATTAATAATTTAATTATAAAATTATTTATTAAATTAAATTAAATTAAAATTAAATATCTATATAATTATAAATTATAATAATTATAAGTTTATATATTGTTTACTTATTTAGTATAAATTAGTGTTATAAATTAATAATAGTAATACTTTTTTAAAAAATAATTTAATAAAAATATTATATAAATATTATTTTTTTTATTTTTTTATACTAAATAGTAAAAAAAATTATTTCTAATTATTCTTCCATATTTTATCAAATATATGAAATGATGGATGAATCTTTTATTTTTTTTTTATTAAATTTTTTTTAATCTATTTTTCATATTAAATAGAACATAAATTCTAAAATCATTAAGGAGTTTTTTCATGTCTCCTAATAAAACGATGCTACCAATGGTTAAAGTGGTCGGCAGTACAGACCTTCCCCTGAGAAAATCTTAACCAATAACTGGAAGAGGATGGAGGACCAAGTGCTCAGATTGGACATTGATTCAAGAAAAAGGTGGTCTCAACTGAGATGTGTTGGTGGCTTTCCCTCACCTTGGCCTATTCATCTAAATTCACTTGCGTTCCATTTTTTTGTCCATCGTGTACGAATATTAAATGCAGAAAGCTTTTATTGAGTAGGTCAGATACCTAATACATGTCCAACTCATTAGAAACGTACGTATTCACAAAAATGTAATGGAAAGGAAAAGATGGCCTCCTGGGACTTGCGTGACCGGCAAGAAAGATGCTTCAGTCTCCCGTTTTGGGCACAAAAGATTCACGGCGACCACAAATTCAATTTGACAATATAATAAAAATCTAATTATGATATATGGCAATAAATTGTATAAGCTGCACTAATCCCTTTATGACATGCTTGGGGCAATTGAACTGCTCTTGTGCATAACACCAGCCCCTATAAATTACCCTCAGACGGGTAATGGCAAATGAAAGCCAAGATCTTTCAGAATTATATAGATTCCGGTGGGAAAGACAAGATTATTAATAAAAACTTATCCATTTATGTTAGAAGCTTCGCATTCCGTTTATTTAAAGTATAAAATTAATAGGGCATGACGCCTATCCTTTTAAGGTTAGACTGTCCACCAAAAATTATTAACTAGGCTTATTCTACTATAAATAAAATTAATAAAAAAATTATACATTATTTAATTATTTATTAATTATTAATTTTAATTTATTATGATTAATTATAAGATAAAAAATAATCAATCAAACTTCATAAAAATTTAGCCTACGGTGGAACGTTTCTATCTAAAAATTTCTCGTAAATCGGACTGCAAGAACCACTCAGTGCCTGACACGCCCTCCTCTACCAGTGGGCCAGGTAACGCAACGTCAGTAATGTCAGGCATGGAGCGGCTTGATTCCTGGCTGCCTGTTCGAACCCAACTGTTAATCACCCTCGCTAAAACCATCGGCCATGGAGTTCCCGTTGCTAATCAACCGAACCATTGGTTTGCGATGACGTGAGAGAAAAGGAGAGAGCTGGCCAAAAGAGAAGGGGGAGGCAGGTAATAGTACTCGTAGGTGCAGGCGGAGGCCTCCAAGGTGGGGAGTCCCGGTGGCCGTCGGGACACAGGTGCCGGAGGCGGGAGCCGGGGGAGCATCGACGTCGGCGACGAGGGCGGGGCCGAATCGTGCGGGCAGAACCCCATGGGCTGCGGCGGTTGGGACAGCAGCGGGTCCACCGTGTACGTGGCCATTCCAAACATGCGGAACACGAGGGTCAGGCCCCGCGCCGGCCCGACCCCGGCGTCGCACCCCTCCGGGCCCCCCACCACCCGCGCGTAGCAGCCGCTCAGGTCCGGGCTCCCCTCGAACCTTACCGTGTAGCAGCCCAGCCAGTTGGTGCTATCTTCTTTGTACGCCGTCATTTGGCCGTCCGCTCCTCCACACGTCACCGCCACCTTCGCTCCTGATTTTGTTTTAAAGCGGTAGCAACTTGTTTTTAAGAACATAACAACATGAACGGTAGCTGTGTAAAGAATGGTGGGATTTATTTTTTCAGTACCAGATAGAGGATAGTCGAAGAGGCTCCAATGGCCATCTTTGCATTGGTCGCAGAACACGCTTCCGGTCACCACTGTACCTGCGCCTACTCTCAAATCCCCTCCTACAAACATGGCAGCTATAGCTGCCAATACCCATGAAAAATTCTTCGGGCGACCCATTGGAGGAAGAAGGGAATGTTGAACTGCGAGTTTCAAGAACGAGAAATTAAGGATCTGGAAGTGAATGGACTAAAGATGACAATGTACTACTAGGAAGAGGCCGGAGAGAGTGGGAAAGGGGTTTTGGTTGGGGAGTAGAGAAGCGAGGGATGGTGGGAGGTGTGGATGTCGTGGAGCGGCAAGGCAAATATAAATGGGAGGATCTGAGAGTGAAATAATAAATGACGTTTGCATGTTTCCAACCGTCCGCCTCAACCAGTTATATTGTCTAGAGGGGCCCCTCCTTTCAAACGTTTGAAAGGATCTGAGACTAGAGGATTTTTAGAGAACTTTTCTCCTTTCAAACGTTTGTATGTTTCCAACCGTCCCCCTCAACCAGTTAAAATCATCTTCCTTTTTTTTTTCCTTGATTAACCAAAAAAAAAAAAAAGGTAATCTGGTTTCTGTAGACTAGAGGATTTTAACAATTGAGTTAATCTGAAGCCATTCAAAATGGACAACCATACAATTGAGACGGACTAGGGTTGTCTGGCAAACCATAGATCGTGAGATATAATAATTTGTGAGATTTGGATTTGACCGATCATGGGGCACAAGGGTAATCTGATTACAAATCCGAAACCTAACCCAACTCCATTCATCACCACGTATATTAAGAGAAATCACTTGAGTGAGAATCGATTTTCTTGTTCACTGCTGCTGCATCTTAGGAAGGGACGGGGGATAACGGCTATGTACCTTTGAACATCAGCTATATATCTTATCTGTTCACATGGACAAGATAGGAGAGATGGCTTCATTGAATGAGATCTGACACCCACTGCACCCAACCCTCAAATGGCATTAGGAAGGTAAGGGAAGGAGGTCGCGGGGCAGGTGAAAGCGTCAGTGCCCAGCAGAGGAATAGCACGCAGCGCGCTTAGTCTCAACATTAAATTCTCATTAGTTGGATGCTTCTGCCTTTTTCCCTTGACGGTGGAAGTTGGGATCATTTACAAGATGACGGTGGTTGCAACAGCAAAGGAATGGGCCTCTCTCCCTCTACCGTCCGGCTATAAATGCTAGTGCAGCTCGCCGTCAACCGATCAATAACAAATAACAAATCAGTATATCATTCAAAAAAAAAAAAAAATTTTCTTCATTCAAAATAATAAAAATATTTTTTTTACTTAAAATTTTAAATAAAATATAGATAATAAAATATTTTTTATATTTTTGGATGATATGTTAATTTGTTATTGATTGGTGCATGATATACGTGGCAAAATAGTTCTAACTAATAATTTCTCCTATTAACTATGGCCACCGATCTAGCTCATCGGTACGTATTCTAAATACATACAATACATTTCACAAAGTGAAGCATAGATGGTCATCGCATGGGGGCTGCAATTACATTAATATATATGTTGGTGCAGAATTTGATTGACGCCGGATCGAGCTGGAGTGGAGGAGGACGAGGTCGTCGTCGGTGACCTGCAAAACAAAATTCCGTTCGAAGCCAGTGGGGGTGATTCCGATAGGATCCTCCGACAGTCAAGTTAGCTTTGGCCAACAAAAATGGAGTGCTCAGTATGGAATTCGGCAGAACTTAGAGGAGGAGAGGAGAGCTTAAAAAAAATATATCTGGAAGATCCATTTTTATAAGCGGAGCTTGTTGTAACTGCCTTGATTAATGACCATCGTAACCATCCTGAAAAATGCCGATCGTGATTCACTTCATAAATGTCGATCGTATTGTCTTGATAAATGCCAATCATAATTATCGTGATAATTATAACTATTCAGTAGTGGGATCGTCTATAGGAATCCGTCTGAGAGAACAGTCTGTAAGGAGTTCGGCTTCCGCAGAAGCTCGGCTGCTGGAGAAGTTTGGAAGGGGTTCAGCTTCCATAGAAGCTCGGTTGCTGAAGGAGTTCGAAAGAAGTTTGACTATTGAGAAGTTCGACCGACTGAAGAGGTTCGACTGGAGCTCGACCGCTGAGAAGTTCGGCTAGGTTTGTCCGCTGAGTAGTTCGACCACTGAATAAATTCAGCTGCTAAGGAGAGAATTTTCAATTGAAGCTCTTCCATGATTACCAGTTGCATTAGGCTAAGCTTCAGACTCGACTTCGACGGAAGCAAAATTTATCCCCAACAATAGTCCCTCCACTCTCGAGTTCGAGACTCGAAGGAAGGGAGTACAAAAAGATGACTGCCGAAATCCTATTCAAGACTCTGCACCTTGTCTCCAGCCGAGGTTGAAAGTGTAGCTGAAACTCGATGGAGATCTTGTCTCCTATTATTATCGAGCACAATGGGGCCGTCTTCGGGGCCTTCATTCCGTCTAAAATGATCAAGGCCTTCAACTTTGCTCACGTTAGGACGAAGTTCTCCTCCTATTCCAAACGAATATCTCCTGCAGCCGAGGTTGATGCGGACGCTTGGGGGAGATCTTATTTTCTGCAGTCGAGATTGGCCCAGATCCTCGGGGAAGATCTTATCTCCTGCAGCCGAGATTATTATAGACCTTGAGGCCCGATCTTCAACTTTGCTCACGTTAGAATGAGGTTCTCCTCCTATTTCTAATGGACTATGGGGGCACATAAGGACCGTTGTTTGGATCTCTCCCCCCATCTCGTCTAAGATGAACGAGGCCTTCGACTTTGCTCATGTTAGGATGAGATTTTTCTTCTATTTCTAACGAACTATGGGGGCACATAAGGGCCATTGATGGGGTCTCTTCCTCCATCTCGTCTAAAATGAACGAGGCCTTCGACTTTGCTCGCATTAGGACGAGGTTCTCCTCCTATTCTTAAAAGACTGTGGGGGCATATAAGGGCCGTTGACAAGGCCTCTCCCTCCATCTCGTCTAAAATGAACAAGACCTTCAAAGCTCGGGAGAGATCTTATCTCTAGCCGAGGTTGGCGTGGTCGCTCGAAAGAGATCTTATCTCTAACCAAGGTTAAAGCTCGGACGCTCAAGAGAGATCTTATATCTAGCCGAGGTTGAAGCTCGGGTGCTCGGGAGAGATCTTATCTCTGACCAAGGTTGAAGCTCGGGCACTCGGAAGATATCTTATCTCTAGTCGAGGTTGACTCGATCGCTCGGGAGAGATCTTATCTCTAGTCGAAGTTGAAGCTTGGGCACTCAAGAGAGATCTTATCTCCAGCTGAGGTTGGCACGGTCGCTCGGAAGAGATCATATCTCTAGCCGAGGTTGAAGCTCGGGCGCTCGGAAGAAATCTTATCTCTAACCAAGGTTGGCTCGGTCGCTCGAAAGAGATCTTATCTCTAACTGAGGTTGAAGCTTAGGCGCTCGGAAGAGATCTTATCTCTAGTCGAGGTTGAATCGATCACTCGGGCGCTCGAGAGAGATCTTATCTCTAGCCGAGGTTGAAGAACTTTGATCGGCTCATGTTAGGACGAGGTTCTTCTCCTATTCCTAACATGGCCACTATTGACTGCTTCTTTTTTATCATCATATAGTTTTTGCATAGTTTTTTGTATAGTTTTTACATAATTTTTTCTGTCATCACATAATTTGGAGCGAGCTCCTCTTGGCTTTGACGTTGGAGATGATGGATCGTCGAAGTACCAAGCTCCTCCTAGACGTGGCATCAATGATACGGGAGGCGACCGACATTTCTATTGTTCCTTCGTTATTGATGGTTCTGACTATGGCAGTGCCCTCGATCAATCTTCTCCTACTTCAGACTAGCGTTCGAGGAACCAACCCAGCTGGCCTCTCCTGACGAGCTTCTCGATTTTGTCTCAAAGCTAAATACATTCTTCAGTATCGTAGTCGTGGTTGCGATGATAGAGGCAGTACTTGCTTCAATCACGCTTATTTGGGGAAGATCATAATTTTTCTGGGCTTGGCAGCTGGTTTCTAATTTTCGTCAGAATTTGAGCCTTAGAAGTACTGAGGGGGACGTAGTTGTAGAACCTTCAAGGAGAAGGACTTCTTCGCCCCCTTTTATCGAAACTTCCTTGATGACGAGTGATAGAAACGTGATGTTGTCGTGAAGACACCGTGTTCATCAGTTTAAATTCAACTTTTTTTTTAAATTAAAAGTTATGAAGAGAGTAGTAAGTCGGGTCGAATCCACAGAGAGGCAAAGATTTAATTCTAAAATCTTTGATTTTTTCTTATAAAAAAGAAAAGAAGGATTTTTGAAAAAAAATTTAAAGTGGAAAATAGATTTATAAATAAAAGTAGAATTTAAATTATGCAAAAATAAGCTTAGAACTAAGATATATTATTTAGATCTTAGCGACTACTTACAATTAAAGAGCAATAAGAATAATTAATTTAAAGAGCTAGAATTGAAAAGAGCAATAAAGCTTTCTTTATTAAAATTAAAACTCAAATGCAGAATTTAAATACAAAAAATTAAAGAAAAAAAAAGAGAAGAAAAAAAACTAGAAGGAGATCGTAGATCAGCGTAGGCGTGGAGATGGCATAGAAGACTGGCTCTTTTTCTTAGTACTGTAGCTTTAAAGCAACCTTCAATCCTGAGCTTGACTTTCCTCTCACCAGATATATGATTTCTAAAGGTCTGAGGTCCTTTTTATAGAGCTAGGAGGGTTAGATAATTTTTTTTTAGAGGCAATGTGGGACTAATAGCCTTTGTCATCATCAAAATATAAAGATATTCAAGTAAAATTTGGATTAAAATAGCTCTGATACAAATCTGGTAAGTCTGATGAAATCTAGCCATTCAATAGAAATCCAACGGTCCAAAAATCATCAAAATCGGATGCGTATCGACCTAGATCAAGTCAGATTAAATTCTGACCATTCGATCGCACGTTGATGAAGAAAATTTGACCATAAATTATGCGTTGGGAGTCTTTGTCACCATCGGAAGCATTCTGGACCATTGGATCTTCATCAGTTGATTTTCTGGCCATCGAATCACACCAGATCGTTGATAGAATTTAAATCAAATCCAAAATTAACCATCGTTTTTGATCTTGACCACAATCAACCGCAGCCAATCAGTGCTCTTGTCGCGGAGTAAAAAAACCAAAATACCCTATGAGTCGCGATAAATTTCTATAGACTCTTTAAGGGTCTAGGTCCACCACGTATCATGCCTTGATTCGTCGGTTTCTGCTGAGCTGACGGTCCACGCCTGGATCGTAGATCGGCTAGTGGCTTCTGTGGCTGAGTCGACTTTGACGGCTTGGCTTGGCTTAGTTTGCAAAGCCGACTGAGCCATTTTCTTCTTTTTTTTATTTTTTTATTTAATTTTTATCTTATTTCTTTAGAAATTCATATCTTTTCTGTTTTGCTCGAAACTTATTTCATTATAATAAAAAAAAATGAGCTCTTTCTATTGATTATAAAATTTTATTTTTTAATTTTTATTATTTTTTAATTAATTTTTAATTAATAAAAATATAATTTTTTTAAAAATTAAATATAAATTGATCATTAATTCTTAAAAATTAATATAAATTAATTAATAAATTAATACTTTTATTGATAAATTTATGATGCTTATCACACCCTCCAACTTAAGCTTTGCTCATCCTCGAGTAAAGAAAGAATTTAATTTAGATTAATTACTATATTTTATTGAGATCCTCCTTCATAAGAATAAATCTAGGATTTAAGATCAAAAGTTTAGACAATATCACTAACTAAGTATTAAGTTTTAGAAGTAAATTTCATGGTAGATTAATCAAAAACTTTCTTAGAGTTCATCTAAAGATTTTCAGCACTTGGTTTCGTGAATATTAACTTAGCATTTGGGTGTTGATTCAAAAGATAAATGAATCTTCTTTTTATCACCTATTTTGGTTAGTTTTCTATATACTTCCAAGTTAAGTGCATGAATTAAAGTAGCTTTCACACTGCTTTCTCTTTTTTTTTTTTTGAAAACTGTGCTGAGCATCCTGGCCTTTCCTTCACCGTTTGATGTGAACTTCTACACTTACATAGTTCTAGTTTGGGGCAATCCACATATACTCTATGTTTTGCACTTTTTATTTAAGCAGGTAGCTCTTTTCTTAAATTCAAGTTTCTTTAATTGAGTTATATATAAACCATCAATTTTTAGTGATAATTAAATCTTTAATTATCCTTATAATCAACAGCTACTATGCTTCATTAGTGTGCATGTGTAATTAGAAGTATTGTTAGCCTTTAAATGACCTAAGTAGGCTACTAATGGTCTGATCAAGTAATCTGCTTCTTAACTCGCTACCATTATTAGTTAATACTTTCTAACTTTATTACTTTTCCTAGTTCATTTTGCTTAAGATTCTCTTTCCTAAAATATGATTTATCAAAAAAAATTTAAAATAGTTTTAAAATTTAATTTATATATATAAATATAAATATATATATATATATATTATTTTATTTTATTTTATTTTATTTTTATATATATATTTTTAATTTTTTTTTCTTACCTCCTAACTTTAATTGACATTGTCCTCAATGGGGAGGGAGAGAAAATAAAAAGGTGTAAATTATGTTTATTCATTTAACATGGGTCTTGAAGCTTTTGATTCTTCTCCAACTTAGCCTAAAAAGAAAATAAACTAAAAAATAAATAAATTAGATTCAAGAAATATTGGGTTACCTTCCAACAAGTACTAAGTTTAAAATCTTCAATCAGACTAAACAGTGATAACAGACTAACTGAAATATGATGGTTCATAAAGAACCATGGCTTCCTCCATAGATTCTGTGGGTAATTCCAAGAATGGTTTCAATCATTGACCATTAACTTTAGAAACAACACCATTGCTGGGGTTTTCAATTTCTACAGCCCCGTATGAAAAAAAAATTTTAACAAAGAAAGGTCCTATCCATCTAGACCTAAGCTTTCCAAGGAAAAGATGTAACCTTGAATTATACAAAAAAAAACTTTTTGTCCAAGATTGAAAGATTTTCTATGAATTGCTTAATCATGAAATACTTTCATCCGTTCCTTGTATACCTTGGCATTCTCGTAAGCTTCATTTCTCAGTTCTTCTAATTCATTGATCTGAAGCTTCCTATGGTTTCCGGCTATGTCTAGGTTCATATTTAATTTTTTTATTGCCTACATGGCTTTATGTTCTAACTCAACAGATAAGTGACATGGTTTTCCAAACACAATCCTATAGGCAGACATTCCTAGGTTGGTCTTGTAAGCAGTACGGTAGGCCCAAAGTGCATCAACTAATTTCACAAACCAATCCTTCCTATTGGCATTAACAGTTTTCTCCAAGATTTGTTTGATTTATCTATTTGATACTTCAACTTGCCCACTAGTCTGAGGATGATATGGTGTGGCTAATTTATGGATAACATTATATTTTTTCATTAATGCGGTAAAGGGTCGATTGTAAAAATATATTTTCTGATCACTAATGATTGCTCTAGGAGTACCAAAGCGAGAGAGAATATTTTTCTTAAGAAATTTAATGACCACTTTGCTATTATTGGATTTACATGGAATAGCTTCTATCCACTTAGAAATATAATCAACAGCCACTAAGATATACTCATTTTTGAAGGAATTCAAAAATGGTCCCATAAAATCAATTCCCCAAACATCAAAAATTTCAACTACCAAGATTGGATTAAGTGGCATTATATCTTTCTTTATAATCCGACCCATTTGTTGGCATCGATCATAACTTTTACAGTACACATGTACGTCCTTAAATAAATTAGATCAATAAAATTTACATTGAAGTACTTTGACAGCAGTCTTCTTGGATGCGAAATGACCACCACATGCTTGGTCATGACAAAATGATAGAATACTTTTAACCTCATTATCAAGGACACACCTCCTAATGATCTAATCAGGACACTATTTAAACAGATATGGATCATCCCAAATGAAGTACTTTACTTGGAAAAAGAATTTGTATTTATCCTGACTTGTCCAATGAGAAGGCACTTTACCAATGGCTAAATAATTCACAATATCTGCATACCAAGGTTCAGTGGACACTGACATAAGTTGTTCATCTAGAAAATACTCATTGACAGGTGGTTCGTTAGATGGCAGAACTATGGTTCAGGATAAGTGATCAGCAACTGCATTCTCTATCTCTTTCTTATCTTTAATTTTTATGTCAAATTCTTGAGGGAGCAAGAACCATCGGATTAATCGTGCCTTAGCATCTTTCTTTACTAGGAGATGTCTAATGGCTGAGTGATTAGTATAGACAACAACATGAGATCCAACCAAATAGGATCTGAATTTTTTTAGGGCAAAAATAACAGCTAAGAATTTCTTCTCCGTGGTGGTGTAATTAAGCTGCGCATCATTTAATGTTTTACTTGCATAATAAATAAACCTCGGCAGCTTGTTGATTTTTTGACCTAAGACTGCACGTACAGCATGATCAGATGCATCGCACATGAGCTCAAAAGGTTCGATCCAGATAGATGGATGAATGATGGAGGCTGAAATGAGTGCCTTTTTAAGGAATTCAAAAGACTCAAGGCACTTATAAGTAAACTCAAATTTTGTTTCTTTTGCTAACAAGTTCGTCAAAAGGCGAGCCACTTTGCTAAAATCAGGTATGAACCTTCTATAAAATCCAGCATATCCTAAGAATGAACGAATTTCTTTAACAGTCTTGGGTAGTAGAAGACTTGCAATCAGTTCAACTTTAGCCTTGTCAACTTCTATTCCTTTCTTTGAAATTACATGGCCAAGGACTATACCTTCTCTGACCATGAATTGACAATTTTTCCAATTAAGAACCAAACGCTTCTTACATCTTCCTAGAACAAGTCTTAGATGGTTTAAACATTCAGAGAAGCTAGGTCCAAAGATAGAAAAGTCATCCATAAAAATTTCTAAAAATTGTTCAATCTTATCGAAAAATATGCTAATCATACATCTTTGAAAGATTGCTGGAGCATTACATAGTCCAAAGGGCATACGCCTATAAGCAAAGGTTCCAAATGGATAGGTGAATGTGATCTTTTTTTGATCTTCAGGGGCTATGGGGATCTAATTATAATCAGAGTATCCATCTAAAAAATAGTAAAATTCTTGTCCAACTAATTTTTCCAATATTTGATCAATAAATGGCAAAGAAAAGTAATCTTTTTTTGTAGCTGCATTCAATTTTCTATAATCTATACAGACCCTCCACCCCGTTTGGGTCCTAGTTGGGATAAGTTCATTAGCATCATTTTAGACTACTGTTACTCCAGATTTTTTTGGTATCACTTGTAAAGGGCTTACCCATGAACTATCAAATATGGGGTAAATAATTTTATTATCCAATAACTTCAGAATTTTCTTTTTGACTACATCCTTCATGGCTGGGTTCAGTCTTCTTTGGGCATCTCGAGTTGGTTTAGCCTCTTCCTCTAGGTGTATCCTATATTGAACTATGGAAGGGCTTATTCCTTTAATGTCTATCATGGTCCGGCCTATTGCTTCTCGATTTTTTCTTAAGACTGTTAATAATTTTTCTTCTTGGTTAGGATTTAGGTCGGATGCAATAATTACAGGCAAGATTTTCTCCGGACCTAAATATACATACTTGAGGTGCTCAGGGAGAGGTTTCAACTCTACTTTGGGTGCCTCTTCTTTTGATGACTCAGATGATGGTTTAGTCATTTCTATGGATGGTTCAGTGGAAGGCTCCTATCTCTAGCCATTTTTATTATCTCCAAGTATTTTATTTAGGTTCTGACATTCATGGATTGGCCAGATACTAGATTCAAGATCGACTTTCTCATCGCTAATGTCTATAGGTTTATAAATTTCATGTTGGACTATACTTATATTAGCATGCTTAGCAGATTCCTGTTCCAAATTGAAAATATTCAGCTCGATAGTCATGTTTCCAAAAGATAGTTTTATAAGTCCATTTTGACAATTGATTTCAGCATTAGCAGTAGCAAGGAATGGTCTTCCTAAAATCACTGAGATTTGATCCTTAGGATTTGATATTGGCTCAGTCTCCAAAATGATAAAATTGACTGAAAAGATAAAACTTCCAACCTTAATCAAAACATCTTCTACCATTTTCTTAGAGATTCTAAAAGATCAGTCTGCTAATTGTAATGTGATCCCTATTGGCTGAAGCTTTTCCAATCCTAATTGCTTATAAACTGAATAGGGCAAAATATTTACACTAGCCCCTAAATCAAGTAATACCTTCTCAATGTGGGTTTCTCCTATGACACATAAAATTATTGGAGAATCTGGGTCCTTGTACTTTATAGGCATATGACTTAACAAATATGAACTCACACCTGCTGCTAAGAAAGCTCTCTTTGGTACGTTAGTCATCTTTTTCTTGGTGCAAAGATCTTTTAAGAATTTGGCATAAGTCAGAACTTGTTGGATCATGTCTAGTAGAGGAATGTTTACTTGAACTTGCTTAAATATCTCTAACATTTTATCTAAATATTTTGATTATTTATTAGACCTTAATCGATTCAAAAAAGGAGCTCTAAAGATTATGGTCATCTGGTTTGGTGCACTATTAGTTTTAGGAGCTTGAGTTTGTAAGATAGATTATTCATTAGGTGGCTCAAAAGACTCAGCACTCAAGTCTTCTCTAGTGTCAGATATATTTATCTTATTATCCACTTATTTTTTTGATCTCAAGGAATGAATAGCATTAACTTGATTAACCTGGTTTCCTTGGGATGGTCTACCATTTTGATTTCTTGGGTTGGGCTCAGGTTGGCTAGGTAGCCTACCTCGTTCACGTTCACTTATGGTAAATGCTAGCTGCCTCACTTACATTTCTAAGCGGACTATGGCTTGAGAATTTGAATTCAAAATTTGGCCCATGGTCTGCATGAAATTGCTTAAGATGGTATTGGTGTCAGTATTAGATTTGGCTAGGGCTTCCAGGCTTTTCTCTAAAGAGAAAAATTTCTTTTCATTAATATTAAAGCCTGATGGTGGTAGGGTGTTTATTATAGGATTAAGCCTTGGGTTCTGCTGATTGAAACTTGGACCGCCTATATTTGAATTTTGTGATCATGAAAAATTTGGATGATTCCTCCAACCTGGGTTATAGGTGGGTGCATAGGAATTGTTCAATGGTCTCTGATATGTGGCATTCACTTGTGCACATCCATTATCTGATTGGTTCACAATGAGGGGAAATTTCTCAAGGACATGGTCTGATGCATTATATCTATTGCACATGGGTGCAGATATTTGGTTCACACTGGCTGGTCTCTGAAGTTCTAAGGCCTCTAGCCTACGTGTCAAAGTTGCAATTTTGGCTTCTGCAGCTATGGAGATTTGAATTTGGTATATTCCACCTCTTGAAGGTGTAGATTTTTCTGGTTTTCTAGTTATTTTTCATTGTAAACTTTTTTCGGCTAGATCTTCTAAAAATTGCCAGGCTTCATTTGGTTCTTTGTACATAAATTATCCTTGGCACATGGATTCTAACATTGTTTGAAATTTGAATCTAACCCTTCATAAATTATTTGGCATAGCCTCTAAGTTTCTATTCAATGGTGTGAGCATTGGGTCAAGAGGTTCTTGAATCGATCGAAGTATTTTTAAAATGATTCACTAGCTAATTGATAGAATTGGTTTATTTCATTTCTAATTCTAGCTATTTTATGATGAGAAAAATATTTTTTTAAGAATATTCTCACAAAGCCCTTCCAAGTCGTAATAGATTGATTTGGAAGACTATAAAGACTTTGGCATTATCTTAAGAAAAATTGATTAATCTTTTGATCCTCTGGTTAGTATAGTTACAATCAATTCTTAATATTATCCTAAATTTTTGATGAAGTAATTTTTGGAGGACAGTAACTGTTAGATATATGTGCCCTAGAAGCCAGAATTGGCTGACACTTGTAATACACTTCTAGGGGCAAAATTATAATTTTGACTATAATTAATAAAATGGGTTATTTTCTATCACACCTGTGTATTTAGTGTCTGTGATACATCCTTTGAGTTAATGGTAATGATAATTCATATTTTCAAGAGTTGAAAATTTAAGACATGAATAATCATTATTAACTCATAAACAGCTCCCGACCATAGGATCATCACGAGGATGGTGATTGATCCGGAAGGTTGGTGTACGATCGCTTCTCTTTAGTAGATGAGTCTTGAGTCTACGGTGTGGAGACACCGGAGCGAGAGTACAGGTACTCGTTAGAGAACGAGGGCACTGAGCGTGACCACCTCGAGTAGTCATTAGGAAGTCTACCTTCTCGTCAATGACTGACTCGATGCTGCAGTAGTGTGTCTGGTTCTTTGACCTGAGATGCATCGGCAGTTCACCTTGAGGGTGTTATAGTTTGACTACACCATTACTCGGTCTCCTAGCCATATGGAACCCTGAGGTGTATGTTGGCTATAGCATGTTCATTGTAGGAACTGGATTGCATCAAGATGGGAATCTATCTACCTCGGTGGTAGAGGAGCAGCCCTATGATAATCATGAGAATCAAGTCCTGAAGCCCATGGCCATGGCAGAGTGAAATAATAGAAAGAGTTTCTATTTAGATTTTCACATTGGACTCGAATCGAATGATTATATCATATGACAGAGACTAGGGTTTGACGAGTTTACCTTAACCCTAATCTGATCGGGGCTCAAGATAGAAGAACTTAATCACACAGGTAGCTGCACCAAGAGGTTCGCATTCAGCTCTGATGGGTTGCCACCATATACTGCTAGGTGTCACTGGTGGATTTTGGGAGCAATTAGAATGATTTAGATGATCGATCATTCTAGCTGTTCGAATCAGAAGAGTTCTGATCCATCGAAAGGAGTTTCGATGATGTCGATGATAGAGATCATGACATATCCCATTACCATACAGAACTGAACCTAACTGGGTCACACAAACAAGGGTTTGAATCTGGTGATCATCAATTGAACTGATCTAGTTCAATTGATCTGAATGAGATTCAATTAGGTTCAAGGAAATCGTGCTAGCACTCGATTGAACCTAACGTTCTTCTTTTACTATCACAAATAAGTTGTCCTGACTGAGCCAAAGGAGTTTGTGCTCAATCAGAGGCCTTCATATGGTCTAACTGGAGGTTGTCCAAGTTAGAGAAGGTTGTCTTATTTTATAAGACATGACCTGCCATTTTTGGTCACCTGCCATTTTTGGTCCTTTGACTTTGGTCAAAAGTTGACCTTTGACTGGTCAAATGTTGACCATAGACACTTTGACTTTTGTCCACGTGTCACGCACCTATTGGAGAACTGGTGGGGGCCTGTCCCCCTGCCAGAACCTGGCAAGGAGGAGGGCGCACGCCACCCTAGGCGTGCGCCCAAGTTGGAGGCGCCTTGGAGTCCTTGTTGGACAAGGACTCCACCTCCCTTTTGGATTCCAATCAGAGTTCTACTAAGAATCCAGTTTGACTGGTCTTAGGCGCCCTCTAAGGAGGAATCCAGGGGTCTCTATTCCAACCAATCAGATTTAGATCTGATTTCACAAAGGGTTGTGATTGGTTGGAGAGGAAGAGGAGTTGGATCACGCTTAGTCTATAAATAAGACCCTGCGCCCAACTCAGATTCTAATGCAATTAGAATAGAGATTTCCCACGCCCCAAGGCTGCCTCTCCCCTCTTCCTCCATGCCTAAACTTCTCCTCCTTCTCCTCTCCACGTCCAAAAGAGTTTTGGACTTAGGTTGGTGCGTTCCAGATCAAAAGAAAGGCGATCAAAAGAAGAAGGCTGCACTGCTGCAAAGGACGACTGCTGATCTTCAAAAGGAGTTTTGAAGATCCTCCAGATCAGATCCAGATCTGATTTTTGGAGGCGTGATAGAGAAGAAGAGGATCTCCAGATCCAACCCGAGTGGATACCGGTAGAGGCCAGGCGCTTGCGTGGCTAGATCCAGAACCTTCCGCTGCAATCAGGATCATCTACAGGGTAATAGGATTACCCAAATCAGGTAAATTAAATTTGATTTAATTTATCTTATTTTATTTTATTTATTAAAATAATAAGAATCAGATCTGAAACATATCAAGATCTGATTGGGATCAAGAGAAAAAATTTTTGAAATATATCTCTTGATCTGATCAGATCTGGACGAACCTGGACCGGGAAATCAGGATTTCCCTTCAACTGGTATCAGAGCCATGGTTCTAAATTGTTTAGATCTGATTTTAATTTTATTTTAATTAGAAAATAAAGTGATTTCAGATGTCACATGAGATGTGATCAGATCTGAAATCAGAAAAATTAAAATTAAATGATTTGGATCTAAGAACATGAAGATATGCATGACTAGTTCTAGAATAGAATAGTTCTATAGAATAGTTTTGCATGTCTTTGATTTAATCTGATTAAATCATATTTTAGATCTTCTTATTTACTATTTTTCTGATATTATAAGTGTTATAATAACATCTGATAAATAGCAAATAAAAATTATTTAATTTTAAATATCATATGAGATATGATTGATGCATGTCTAGACTAGTTGTAGAATAGTTCTACATAATTGTCTAGATTAGAATTTATTTTGATTAGATCAATTTAAATCTAATTTTTTAGATTATTATGAGATAATTTAGATCTGAAAACATGCATGATTATGATACATGAGATGTATGCAAAATATGCCATGATTAGATCTACTTTATATATGAGATATATGATATAGATCTGATATTGTTTTGTAGTATTGAATGTTCCTGATTAAGGCGTTCCTCTTGGCCGTCCGGTCATAAGAACGAAGAAGGGTTTAAAGGCCCTCTCTTCCCATTCGATGGGGTGTTCTTATGATGTGTAGGGGTGCTGCGTGTTCGTCCTTAATCAGAAACCCAAAACTTACTTTCTGCAAAACCCTAGATCCTGAAACCCTAGGATTTATTGTGCATATTTTGTTTATGAACCCAACTTAATTAAGAATTAAGTTTATGGAATATTAATTAGGTCTAAAATTGAGAATTTCAGATCTAAGACATATTCATAATACTGGGTTCGGGCTTGGGTAGCTCAATTAGGTCTAAGCGGTTGATCAAACCGAATCAAGAGTTGGTTAGATGGGATCAACAATGCTTAAATTGACCAGCCTAATAGGATTAAGTCTGGGTCAAGATCGAGTCACGATCAAGCAAGACCTAATTAGGCTCAGAGGTTAGAGTCTGGATTGTAGGCTAACCCAATTGGTTCTGACTCAACAATTTGGTGTCTAAGGTAAGTTTGGCATAGACGACCGACTGGTTTTTAATTGGAAGCTACTCGACCTGAATGCGTTCTTGTACGAGTTAACGGCATATTCCTTCCACCGGTCTCACTTACCTGGCCATATCTGTTGACACAGTTCTGATCTGAGGTGGTCAATAATCCGAGCTAACCCATGCCACTAGGTTAGTCATAATTGTTATGACTAAGCCAAGTCTAGTTTAATGAGACCTGAATCAATTCTCCCTAAGAAAAGATTAAGTCTGAGGTCTTCCACCATTGTAGATGTGCGGGCCCTTCCCGGGGTTGATTGTTCTCGGCTGGATACAGTGGCTCAGTTGCACCGGGAAGATGCAACCATGTCTATTAGGCATTGGATGCTATGGGCTGGAGGATGAGTTGGGCTCAATATTTCGGATACGGTGAGAGACCCAATTAGGAACCCAGTCCATGCAAATGGTGGGTCTGACTTAACTAAGGAGTGGATCAATATTCCGGATACGGTGAGATTCATGAATTAGAGACCAAGTTTGGGTGCACCATGATTAGAGAATCATTGAACAAGAGTTGTTCACTCATTGGCTAACCCATCACCAATAACTGTTAGGTGAGGTGATGAGTCAGTTGGTGAGACCGCACCACCCACTAGAAATCATTCAATCGCGGAGATTTTCGCATCTCTACAGAGGGAGTGTAGGGATCCGAGAAAATAGTGGGAGCTAATTTGTTTAAAAATAAAATCCCTAAACAAATTGGTCAAGTCAAAATTACAGTATCTAACTAGAATCTTTGACTCTCTACAGGAAAATGTCTGCGTCCAACCCATTGGCACGTATCCTGGACACACATAGACTGACTGGACCCAATTATAAAGATTGGCTCAGGAACTACAAAATTATTTTGGGTTTCGAGAAGTTAACCACATGTTTTGGACCAGGACCCTCCCACCATTACCAGCCCGTCCATCCTGTTGAACAGAGAGCGTCTCTGGAAAAATGGATTGACGAAGATAATAAGGCCAGATATTACATGTTGGGCTCGATGTCTGATGAGCTCCAGCGCCAACATGAAGATATCGGGACTGCTCGCCAAATGTTGGCTCACCTGCAGGAGATGTTTGGTGAACAGAGTCGCGCAGCCAAATATCAAGTCACAAAATGACTTTTTAAGGCTAAGATGCGTGATGGGCAGTCAGTCCAAGATCACTGTCTGACAATGATCAAGGACATGGAAGAGCTTGAGAAGCTCGGTGTGAAGTTGGACTTGGATCTGCAGAACGATATTATTCTGCAATCCTTGACTGATGCATATGGGCAATTCATCATGAATTACCACATGCATAAACTTCAAAATTCCTTGGCCGAGTTAATGAATATGCTGGTTACCGCTGAGCTTTCTATGAAAGGTTCTAAAGGCTCAGTTCTTGCTATGGAACGGACTTCTTCCAAAAGAAAGTCTTATGGAAAGAAAAAGAAGTCTGTGAAAAAGCAAAAGGTGGAAGGATCAAAGAAGAAGAAGGCAGAACCGAAGAAAAAGGCCGATGGCAAAGGAAAGTGTTTCCATTGCAACAGCGACGGCCATTGGAAGCGGAACTGCCCTACTTACCTGGCCACCCTAAAGAACAAGAAGGAAGGTCCTTCTGGAGGTATGCTCGTTATTGAGTCTAACCTTACGGTTTCTTCTGCATCCAGTTGGGTGCTTGACTCTGGTTCTAGTGCTCATCTGTGCACTTCTATGCAGGGTCTTGAGGATAGCAGGAGGCTGAGGGATGGAGACATGATCCTACGCATCGGTAATGGAGCAAGAGTTGCTGCAGTAGCCGTGGGAACATACCCTCTTCGATTACCATCTGGTTTAGACTTAGTTTTAAAAGACTGTTATTATGTGCCTGCAGCTAGCAGGAATTTGATTTCTGTTTCATGCTTAGCACAAGAAGGTTATGTGATCACCTTCTTTAAGGACCATTGTAACATTCTTTATGAAAGAAATAAAATTGCAAATGGTTTCCTTGTTAATGGTCTTTATCAGTTGCATATTGATGTACCTATTTTAACTATCGAGCAAAACGTGAATGCCAAACGACCTAGGGATAGTCCAAACGACAGATATCTATGGCACCTGAGATTAGGTCATATAGCAGAAGATAGGATTAACAAATTGGAGAAAAATGGGCTATTGAGTCCATTGACTTTTGAGTCATATCCAACTTGTGAATCTTGTCTTCAAGGCAAAATGACTAAACTCCCTTTTGTTGGACATGGGGAGAGGGCCACAGATCTCCTTGCCCTAGTACATACTGATGTGTGCGGCCCATTTGATGTGCCGGCTAGAGGCAATTTTGTCTACTTCATTACCTTTACCGATGATCTGTCTAGGTATGGGTATGTGTATCTTATGAGACACAAGTCTGAAGCTTTTGAAAAGTTCAAAGAATTCAGACATGAAGTAGAAAAACAAACTGGAAAACCCATTAAGGTTCTTCGATCAGATCGAGGAGGTGAATACCTTAGCCGGGAATTCCTAGACTATCTTAAGGAAAATGGCATAGTCTCTCAATGGACTCCACCAGGAACACCTCAACTCAACGGGGTTTCAGAACGGAGAAATCGGACTCTATTGGATATGGTTCGATCCATGATGAGCTTCACAGACCTCCCTGATTTTCTTTGGGGACATTCATTATTAACTTCAATCTATCTACTGAATAGGGTTCCCTCTAAAACCGTTCCTACCACACCGTATGAGATATGGCACGGTAAGAAACCAAGTCTGAGTCATCTCAGAATTTGGGGTTGTCCGGCTTCATGTCAAAAGACAACAAGCGGACAAGTTAGAGTTTAGGTCCTTTAGAGCTCGATTCATAGGATATCCTAAAGAGTCATTAGGATACTATTTCTACATTCCAGAAGACCACAATGTGATTGTGAGTCGACATGCCATATTTCTTGAAAAATAGTTTATTCAAGATAGTGGCATTGGAAAGCAGATTAAGCTTGATGAGAAAGTCTCACAAGCAGAAACGAGCTAAGGACCAAGTGGAACCAAATCAGGTTGAGCCAATAAGAACACTACCTCCTCCACCTCGTAGATCGGAAAGAGTTTCCCGTCCCCCTGAAAGATACTTAGGTATTATTTCAGAGGACGTAGAGGAAATGTTCCTCATAGGTAATGGTGCTCATGGTGATGATCCCAAAACCTACAACGAGGCGATATCAGATATCGACTCCGAGAAATGGCTTGAGGCAATGAAGTCAGAAGATTCGACTCGATGCACTCAAACCAAGTCTGGACCTTGGTAGATCCACCAGAAGGTATAGTACCTATTGGGTGTAAATGGATCTTCAAGAGAAAGATTGGTGCAGATGGGAATGTGGAGACATTCAAGGCTAGACTGGTGGCAAAAGGTTATAGTCAACGTGAAGGCATTGACTATCAGGATACCTTTTCCCCGGTAGCTATGCTAAAATCCATCCGCACATTGCTTGCCTGTTGCAGCCTATTTCGATTATGAAATATGGCAAATGGACGTGAAAACGGCATTCCTAAATGGATATCTTGAGGAAGATATCTATATGGAACAGCCGCTAGGTTTCACATCCAGTGATACTGATCACAAGGTTTGCAAGCTGCAAAGGTCCATATATGGACTTAAGCAAGCATCTCGGAGCTGGAACACTCGTTTCAATGATGTGATCAAAAAGTTTGGTTTCATCAAAAATGAAGAGGAACCATGTGTTTTCAAAAGGGTCAGTGGGAGCGCTGTTGTCTTCCTCGTATTGTACGTGGATGACATCCTCCTTATTGGGAATGATATTCCCATGTTGACATCAGTCAAGATGTGGTTGTCCAAGGAATTCTCCATGAAAGACCTAGGTGAAGCATCCTTTATTCTAGGAATTAAGGTCTATAGGGATAGACCGAATAGGATGCTAGGACTTTCACAGAAGATGTACATAGAGGAAGTACTAAAGAGGTTTAGTATGGAAAACTCTAAGAGGGGATTAATACCCTTCAGACATGGTATTCATCTTTCCAAGAAGATGTGCCCCAGCACACCTGAGGAAATAGAACGCATGAGCAAGATCCCTTATGCTTCTGCAATAGGGAGCCTCATGTATGCCATGCTATGTACACGACCTGATATAGCCCATGCTGTGAGTGTCACAAGCAGATATCAGTCAAATCCAGGTGAAGAACACTGGACTTCTGTGAAATGTATCCTTAAGTACTTGAGAAGAACTAAGGATATGATGTTGGTCTTTGGTAATGGAGAACTCCAAGTTCAAGGGATACACAGACTCGGACTTCATGTCTGATATAGATGATCGAAAGTCGACATCTGGAAGTCTGTTTGTGTGCAATGGTGGAGCTGTCAGCTGGAAGAGTTCCAAGCAAACTGTGATAGCAGATTCCACCATGGAAGCAGAATATATAGCTGCATCAGAGGCTGCAAAGGAAGCATTCTGGTACAAGAAGTTTGCTGCAGAAATTGGAGTAATGCCATCAGATGCCATTCCTCTTTACTGCGACAACAATGGCGCCATAGCCCTTGCTAAGGAGCCGAGGTCTCACCAGAAGTCCAAGCACATTGAGCGGCGATATCATCTCATCCGCGATTACCTTGAGAAAGGTTACGTTGAGGTCAAGAGAGTCAACTCCGCAGATAATGTGGCAGACCCACTTACAAAGCCGTTGGGCCAGCAGAAGATCGAAGCCCACCTTGAGAAGATGGGACTTAGACTTGTAGCCAATTGGCTTTAGGACAAGTGGGAGATTGTTAGATATATGTGCCCTAGAAGCCAGAATTGGCTGACACTTGTAATACACTTCTAGGGGCAAAATTATAATTTTGACTATAATTAATAAAATGGGTTATTTTCTATCACACCTATGTGTATTTAGTGTCTGTGATACATCCTTTGAGTTAATGGTAATGATAATTCATATTTTCAAGAGTTGAAAATTTAAGACATGAATAATCATTATTAACTCATAAACAGCTCCCGACCATAGGATCATCACGAGGATGGTGATTGATCCGGAAGGTTGGTGTACGATCGCTTCTCTTTAGTAGATGAGTCTTGAGTCTACGGTGTGGAGACACCGGAGCGAGAGTACAGGTACTCGTTAGAGAACGAGGGCACTGAGCGTGACCACCTCGAGTAGTCATTAGGAAGTCTACCTTCTCGTCAATGACTGACTCGATGCTGCAGTAGTGTGTCTGGTTCTTTGACCTGAGATGCATCGGCAGTTCACCTTGAGGGTGTTATAGTTTGACTACACCATTACTCGGTCTCCTAGCCATATGGAACCCTGAGGTGTATGTTGGCTATAGCATGTTCATTGTAGGAACTGGATTGCATCAAGATGGGATCTATCTACCTCGGTGGTAGAGGAGCAGCCCTATGATAATCATGAGAATCAAGTCCTGAAGCCCATGGCCATGGCAGAGTGAAATAATAGAAAGAGTTTCTATTTAGATTTTCACATTGGACTCGAATCGAATGATTATATCATATGACAGAGACTAGGGTTTGACGAGTTTACCTTAACCCTAATCTGATCGGGGCTCAAGATAGAAGAACTTAATCACACAGGTAGCTGCACCAAGAGGTTCGCATTCAGCTCTGATGGGTTGCCACCATATACTGCTAGGTGTCACTGGTGGATTTTGGGAGCAATTAGAATGATTTAGATGATCGATCATTCTAGCTGTTCGAATCAGAAGAGTTCTGATCCATCGAAAGGAGTTTCGATGATGTCTATGATAGAGATCATGACATATCCCATTACCATACAGAACTGAACCTAACTGGGTCACACAAACAAGGGTTTGAATCTGGTGATCATCAATTGAACTGATCTAGTTCAATTGATCTGAATGAGATTCAATTAGGTTCAAGGAAATCGTGCTAGCACTCGATTGAACCTAACGTTCTTCTTTTACTATCATAAATAAGTTGTCCTGACTGAGCCAAAGGAGTTTGTGCTCAATCAGAGGCCTTCATATGGTCTAACTGGAGGTTGTCCAAGTTAGAGAAGGTTGTCTTATTTTATAAGACATGACCTGCCATTTTTGGTCACCTGCCATTTCTTGGTCCTTTGACTTTGGTCAAAAGTTGACCTTTGACTGGTCAAATGTTGACCATAGACACTTTGACTTTTGTCCACGTGTCATGCACCTATTGGAGAAGCTGGTGGGGGCCTGTCCCCCTGCCAGAACCTGGCAAGGAGGAGGGCGCACGCCACCCTAGGCGTGCGCCCAAGTTGGAGGCGCCTTGGAGTCCTTGTTGGACAAGGACTCCACCTCCCTTTTGGATTCCAATCAGAGTTCTACTAAGAATCCAGTTTGACTGGTCTTAGGCGCCCTCTAAGGAGGAATCCAGGGGTCTCTATTCCAACCAATCAGATTTAGATCTGATTTCACAAAGGGTTGTGATTGGTTGGAGAGGAAGAGGAGTTGGATCACGCTTAGTCTATAAATAAGACCCTGCGCCCAACTCAGATTCTAATGAATGCAATTAGAATAGAGATTTCCCACGCCCCAAGGCTGCCTCTCCCCTCTTCCTCCATGCCTAAACTTCTCCTCCTTCTCCTCTCCACGTCCAAAAGAGTTTTGGACTTAGGTTGGTGCGTTCCAGATCAAAAGAAAGGCGATCAAAAGAAGAAGGCTGCACTGCTGCAAAGGACGACTGCTGATCTTCAAAAGGAGTTTTGAAGATCCTCCAGATCAGATCCAGATCTGATTTTTGGAGGCGTGATAGAGAAGAAGAGGATCTCCAGATCCAACCCGAGTGGATACCGGTAGAGGCCAGGCGCTTGCGTGGCTAGATCCAGAACCTTCCGCTGCAATCAGGATCATCTACAGGGTAATAGGATTACCCAAATCAGGTAAATTAAATTTGATTTAATTTATCTTATTTTATTTTATTTATTAAAATAATAAGAATCAGATCTGAAACATATCAAGATCTGATTGGGATCAAGAGAAAAATTTTTGAAATATATCTCTTGATCTGATCAGATCTGGACGAACCTGGACCGGGAAATCAGGATTTTCCTTCAACTACCATTTCATTTTCAAAACTTTAGTCATTTAGGGGGAAATTATAGTCACATCGGATTTATATATTTTTTTTATTCTTTTTTATTATATTTTTTTCTTATGACAAGAAAAATTCTTATCAGGGCAACCTTCTGTCAGGGCAATAGAGATTGAAAATACCTAAAGTAAAAATTTTTATTTTCAAATAAGTTTCAAACAAATTAGTCTTAACCTAATATCAGTCTAGACCTAGACAGCTCCTAACTATTCCAAGTCAGCCTTCGAGCACTCCAAGTGTAGAATCAGCCAATCAACTGGCCAGATAAGTATAAGATCGGTGGGAGTCCCCCTGTTGCTTGCCTTAGACACCAATTATACTTGGTCAGATAAGTGAACGAAACCAATTAAGTAACCACCTTCCTTCGGACTTAGTCGTCCCTGAATCACTTTCCTAGACACCAATTAAATTGATTAATCCTAACCCATTTCAACTCTAAAATTTTCTTATCCTATTGAGCTCAAATATCCTTAAGGGTCGATGTCTAATTAATTTTAAGAGTTAAGATTTGGGTTAATGCAATATAAGGGTTGGTTGTTTATGGGCTAAGGAAGGATGATTAAATCCCCACCTTATCTTGTTTAATGAATTGTGCCCTTAAATTGATTCAATATGATATGCATATTCAGATTTTCAAGCAAAAAATTCTATGCAATTTAAACTAGATGCATACAACTAATTGAATTCTAAAAGGCTTACCTTACCTCCAACAATCATAAAAAAAAATAAAAATAAAAATAAAAATAAATTAAAATTAATATGATGGATGCTCTAAATAATTAGGGTTTCTAATCTTATGATGAGATTTTTAATTAGATTTAAGTAGATAATTTTTAATTAATTAAAAAAAATAAAGCAAATATTAAAAATAAGGAAAGAGATTTAGGGTTTAGGAATGATCTCACCAAATAGGATTGAAAGTTTTGTTCATGCCCTAATCTTCTTTATTCTTTTCTCTTTTTTTCTATAAAATAAATAAAAAAATAATTAGTAGACAATAAAAATCAAAGAAATGAGAAAATTTTAATTTTTATGCCTCTCCGGCAATGGCGCCAAAACTTGATTGGAACGCGATGTTGTCGTGAAGATACCGTATTCATCAGTTTAAATTTGATTTTTTTTAAATTAAAAGTTATGAAGAGTATAGTGAGTTGGGTCGAATCTACAGAGAGGCAAAAATTTAATTCTAAAATCTTTGATTTTTTTCTTATAAAAAAGAAAAAAAAAATTTGAAAAGAAAATTAAAATAGAAAATAGATTTATAAATAAAAGTAAAATTTAAATTATGCAAAAATAAGCTTAGAACTAAGATCTATTATTTAGATTTTAGTGGCTACTTGCAATTAAAGAGCAATAAGAATAATTAATTTAAAGAGTTAGAATTGAAAAGAGCAATAAAGCTTTCTTTATTAAAATTAAAACTCAAATGCAAAATTTAAATACAAGAAATTAAAGAAAAAAAGAGAAAAAAAAACTAGAAGGAGATCGCAGATCAGCATAGGCATGGAGATGGCATAAAAGACTGGCTCTCCTTCTTAGTACTGTAGCTTTGGAGCAACCTTCAACTCTGAGCTTGACTTTTCTCTTACCAGATCTATGATTTCTAGAGGCCTGAGGTCCTTTTTATAGAATTAGGAGGGTTGGATATTTTTTTCTGGAGGCAATGTGGGACTAATAGCCTTTGTAATCATCAAAATACAAAGAAATCTGAGTAAATTTTGGATTAAAACAGCCCTAATACGAATCTGGTAAGTCTGGTGAAATCTAGCCATTCAATAGAAATTCAACGATCCAAAAATTATTAAAATCAGATGTGTATCGGCCCAAATCAAGTTGGATTAAATTTTGATCGTCCGATCGCATGTTGATGGAGGAAATCTGACCGTAAATCATGCATCGAGAGTCCTGATCACCACCGAGAGCATTTTGGACCGTTGGATCTTCATCAGTTGATTTTCTAGCCATCGGATCGCATCAGATCGTTGATAGAATTTAAATCAAATTCAAAATTAACCACCACCATCCGATCTTGATCGCAATCAACTGCAGCCAATCAGCGCTCTTGTTGCTGAGTGAAAAGACCAAAATATCCTATGAGCCGCGATAAATTTCTATAGACCCTTTAAGGGTCTAGGTCCGCCATATGTCATACCTTGATTCATCGATTTCTGCTGAGCTGGCGATCCACGCCTGGATCATGGACTGGCTAGTGGCTTCTGCGGCAGAGCCGACTGAGCTGTTTTCTTCTTTTTTTATTTAATTTTTTTTATTTTTTTAGAAATTCATATCTTTTTCATTTTAGCTCCATTTTGCTCAAAACTTATTTCGTTGTGATCAAAAAAATGAGCTCTTTCTATTGATTATAAAATTTTATTTTTAAATTTTTATTATTTTTTAACTAATTTTTAATTAATAAAAATATGAATTTTTCAAAAATTAAATATAAATTGATCATTAATTCTTAAAAATTAATATAAATTAATTGATAAATTAATACTTTTATTGGTGAATTTATGATGCTTATCAACAAGCTCGAGAAGTTTGGACTCGCTTGCGCCCGAGGGGAGTCCGTGAGCGCGGTCGAACTTCACTCGGCCCTCTATCGATGGTGGATTTATTAGACTCATTCGTCCATCGCTCTCCTGCGACTTCTTCATCCTTCAATTTGAAAGCTTCTTCCGCATAGGCATATTTCTCAATCTGGATTAGCATATCGACAAAGTCCTTAGGATACTTTTTTTCAGAAAAAATAGCAAATCGTTCTTCTGAAGGCCGCCCTTGAGCGCGGCCATTGCAACAGATTGAACCAAGTTTCGGACCTCTAAGGCCGCAGCTTTAAATCGGATGACATAAGCCCGGATGGATTCTCCCACCTTCTATTTGAAATTCATTAGGAAATCCGAACTTCAGCGCAGACGTCGGCTGCTGACGAAGTGAGCCACAAACTGATGGCTCATCTGATCAAAAGAGAAGATCGTATCCGACTTCAATATTGAGTATCAGTTTCTTGCTGCTCCCTTTAAGGTAGATGAAAAAGTCCGACATAATATGGCGTCTGGTGCGCAATGAAGCAGCATCATGGTTCAGAAGGCCTCCAGATGATCAACCGGACCAGAGGTTCCATCATAGCTTTCAAGTTGAGGGAGCTTGAAGTTCGGTGGAATGGGCTCTTACATAATTTGGGGAGAGAAAGGAGGATCGGTGCGGACGTCGTCGTGGTGAGCTGGTGCGACGTGGCCGAGCTCTTCAATCCGTCGGTCCATCTTTCATAGTTTGTGATTGAGGACGTCATCTCGGTCGCAGACTTTGGAGGGCTTCCTTGTACAGATGGGGAAAGTCTCCTCCGGAGGAGAACCATGATCCGAACTTAGATCCTCTGCTCTCTCTCTATTTTTTCTTCCTAACGGTGACAGGCATGCTAGTCCAAATGCTCTTTCTTGTGATCGATTTTCGACAATCTGATGGCAGATTTTTTGGTGGAGTCATCGTAGGGGGCTACCGCATGATCTGTACCATCTTGATAAGGCCCTGAATCTACTGCATCAGTAGATTAAACTGCTCCAAATTCACTATGACTATAGGTGGAGCTTGAGTTACTAGAGCTGGAGTGGGAACCGATGTATCTGGATGGGATCTGACTGCAGAGGCTACTGATCGCCAGGTCGAAGCTTTTCTAAGAGGCATTTTTTCTAGGAAGAACTCTAGATCGCTGCTGAGCACTCCTTTAAGATCAAGGAAACCTCAAGAACGGAGGGCCCTTCCTCTAGCGCCAATTATGTTCGTACAGAATTTGGTTAACGCCGGATCGAGCTGGAGTCAAGGAAAACTAGGTCGCCGTCAGTGACCTGTAAGATAAAGTCCCATCCAGAGTTGGTATTGGTAGCTCCAGTAGGACCCTCCGACGGTCAAGTTAGCTCTGACCAACAGAAATGGAGTGCTCGGTGTGGAATTCGGCAGAGTTTCAGGAAGGAGAAGAAATCTTAGAGAAAACGTATCTGGAGGATCCCTTTTTATAGGCGGAGCTTGTTGTAACTACTTTGATTAATGACTATCGTAACCGTCCTGATAAATGCCAATCGTGATTGACTTCATAAATATTGATCATGTTGTCTTGATAAATGTCAATCATAATTATCGTGATAATTATAACTATTCAGTAGTGGGATCGCTTGTAGGAATCCATCTGAGGAAATAATTTGTAAGGAGTTCGATTTCCGTAGAAGCTCGACTGCTGAAGGACTCCGGAAGGGGTTCGGCTTCCATAGAAGCTCGATTGCTGGAGGAGTTCAGAAGAAGTTCAGCTATTGAGAAGTTCGGTCGGCTGAAGAGGTTTGGCTGGGGCTCGGCCACTGAGAAGTTCGGAGTAGTTCGGCCACTAAATAAATTCGACTGCTAGGGAGAGAATTTTTGATTGAAGCTCTTCCGTGATTATTAGCTGCATTAAGCTAAGCTTCAGACTCGACTTCGACGGAAGTAAAATTTATCCTCAATAATATATATTGCGATTTTTAGCTGCTGCACTTTCCTTGCTTCTTCTACCCTAGAACATGAGCTGAACTTCCCACAGATATATTTACAAAAGATTGGTATAATAAATTTAAATTTATCGTTTAAAAAAAACGTAATTTGAACTGGCTGATTTTTCCCCCCCTCAAACAAGGAGTGAATATATTCATTAACCGGTGCGTGGGATTAAAATGTCCCAGAGGCACATCCAGAGCAAACTGCTCTGCAATAATAAAGATTATGCCAAATAACTGATTGGGTTTAGCAGATGGTGTTGTCGATGGAATTTTTATGGACTCCAACGGCACGGGTATTCGCTTGGAAGGTGTTGGTTGCCATAAGAGAGGGTTTCTTTTTTCTTTTTTCTTTTTTCATTTTTCTTTTATTTTTTCTTTTATTTTTTTGTGGGTAAAGTTGGTTGCCTTAAGAGTTGCTGCACTTCATTTGTATACAATTTGCAACATTACAGCCAACAGCCAACAGCCAACTCCATCCTCCACCTGCCTAGACTTGATCATCTCGCGCGTCAGGACCTGGCTCACTAAAGATATAGCTAACATTAGTGAAACCCATACTCTATCCTGTCCGGCCTCCGAGCCTACTTCTTAGGTCAGAGTCTGGTACTTGCTTGGATCGGATCTCGGGCTTCCACAAACCTCTACTTCTGTGACCGCTACGCATGCACCAAAGCAGTTGTTTTGAGCTCGACGGTTGTCAATTTGTGGTCATGACGGTTTGGACAATCTCCAAGAACCACCAGAGACGGCAGGACGTCCACCGCGTAGCTTTGAGAGCTTCGGAATCCAGATGAGCTGCAACAATCATCAGTTTTAGCTTGGAGCTGCCATCGGAATGGGGCTCCGGTGACATGGGATAGGCACTACCGAGGGCCGCTGATTCAAGCATTTCGAGATCTTGATCGGCTTTTAGAACCATCAGTTCCGATTCCAGCGCGAGGAAATGTAGGCAGTGGGAGATGTGTGAAAGAGAGAGACTCATATTTCAGGCCAGGCCAGCTACAAACCGGCTGACCTAAACCTGAGTCTGGCCCGATCACTAGGAGACTCATATTTCAGGCCCAGCCGGCCTGCCACATTTCAAATCCCTGCCGTTCGGGCTTGAGCAAGTCGGACGGGCCATCTAGTTCGTGAAAAGGCCTATTACCACCTCCCTCCACTTCGGCCGAAATATAACTCTTTCGGAAAATTCTTTGCGCACCACGGGCGGTGCGCAACCGTTCACATGATTAGATTATGCGTAGGTTTGGCCACATAACATGGCGCCCATTTATCCCAAGTGGAACGGAATGCCTTGGCGGAATCAAACAATTTTCGACCGTAGGCAATGGGCTCACAAAACAGCTTAAAAACACCTGATCATCTACAAAAGCTTCACAGTCCATATCCATCAAGCTCCTGTAGTTTCTTGGCAACAGATCGCTAGCAGTAGGAACATCAACTAATCACACATGCGAACAAGCTTTTCCATTTAATAATGTCAACTACAAGGCACTACTACAAAAACCTAGAAACCTCTACAAACAATTAACCTAGCTAGATCCTACAAGAGTTCATGACAGATTTCTAACAAAAGGAGGTTTGGGCTAAAAGTTTTCCACCAAAAAACCCAAATGGAAAGAGCATGTAAGGAGACCTTTTCAAATTTTGTAACACAGTCTAAGCCCACGAAACCAAGCAACACTTCAAAATATCCCTAGATTTTAAAACATTACAAACCAGGGGAAAAATGTCGGGTTTAAAATAGAAAATTAAATACACGCAACCGTTGCGACCCTCTGATGCAAGAAGGGACATTATAAAGATGTATCAACTGCACTAGCACAATCATTAATAAGTTTTATTAGGCTTTTATTCCAGTTCAAACTTGCCAGAATTCAGAAAAGTATTATGAACTGCAGCATATAAGACAAACGGACCACAGGCAGATTTCCTCAAATTACAAAAGGTATATTTGTTACATTTGATGCGTGCTTTCAGCCCTTGTATCTATAAAAACCAATGATGTTGCTTCAATTATACATGTAGCACAACAAATTTTAGGCTAATAAAACTAGGTTAGCACAAACGATGCTTGAAAACAAAGCCTATCAAAAACGGGAAAACCAACCAAAACAGACTTTAGGAGCGGAAAATTTTCTTCAACAAGTAATAGCAGTACAATGATCTATTAAAAAAATTTAAAAAAAAAAAAAAGAAATTGTCAGCATGACTTATTTCAAACAAGTTTTAGAACCAATCCCCCCTCCCCACCCCCCACCCCCCCCCCAAAAAAAAAAGGAATCTCAAATAATCTAAGCAAGGTCTAGAGGAGAAAAGGAGCAGCGAGGAAACCAAATGCTATGTTCTCACTCTCCATTACATGCCACCCTACTAAGATACTTATCAAAATACCTACCAAAACTGCCTCAAGTCTTCAGAGGGTTACCACAATACAAAGTCCAAAGTGACAAATAATAGAAACTGCAACAGTAGAATGCCCCATCAACTTAGATTGATTGATGGTTATTGAGGTCAGCTCTGCCAAAGTTCTGGCAATTACTTAGTTTTCAGGTAAATCTTCTTCATCTTTCTCTGTCCTGCAATTGACAATTGCAGATATATTCAGCAACCAAACAATGCTCCACATGAAAATTGCAATATGACAAGGCAAATGATTGGAGTGACAAAAGAAAAGTAAAATAAATAAGAAATGAAAGTAAAGAAATAAACAAGTGGACCTACTACAAACAGAAATACTACTAGCATTGTGTATAGGCAAAGCATGATTCTCTAATTTCATATATGAATGGTTTGGATATGATTCACTATGGTTAGGGGCTATTCACGAGCACCCTTCTTATTAAATGACTTCTTCAAGATTATGCTTTGCAATGTTGTTTAAAAGAGGGTGAGAACAAATGGCAATGCAGCTCATGCTATCAGAGTTGATATAACTAGTCCACACTGTTCTTGAAAGAGAGTGATCCAGAAGCAAAACTGAAATAAAACTTAAATGATTTAAAAAAAAAAAAAAAAAAAAAACTGTTGTGGAGCCAGGGAGATGATTAACCAGCAGGTCAAGCCAATTACTGCTTGGAACTTGGATATGAACATAAATGATCCTTCACCAAAATAACCATAATTACAACAACCAAGTCTTTTCCTAATAATTTGGCATCACCTTTGTCACTCCACATTCTGCAATCAGTCCTATCAATCTCTAACCTCAGCATTATTGCAAACATTTCCAGATTATTTCCTATAAGTTTCATCTCTGAAAGCTAAGCTTACCCTCCATATGTGCAGATCTTATTTGAGCATTTCCAGACCATGATAATTTAGTCAAGAAAGCTCATCTGGTACACTTAATACATTGAAAGATTTGTCCCACTGAGGCACCCAGAATCACACATAATATGGCCAAGAGGATAATCAGATCACAAGCTACAAACCTTCAAAGCTCCAATCGTTATAAACTCTGGCTATAAGAAAAATCAAAATTAGCTTCCAGATCTGAAGAATAATCTAACCCCATTGTACATCACTTGGAACTTAATTTTGAACACTAGCTGGATGAGGATACCATTCACACATTGCATTAACTTGCATCCATAACCCCACTCCCTAGTATGCCGCACTTTTTCCTTATTCACTTGCTCTGTTGCTCATGACAATTTGTTCTTCAGCAAATGACAAGTCAGAAACTAATCTTCAATAAAATCTATCCTTCTAAGAAATCCAACTAAAACTTAAGCCTGATGGGAGCCCCATGCATGATTCCTATGAAATAAGGGTCTAGATACACAAATATATACATACATACACACACATATCTCATGCATAACATATGCAAAATACAGATTTATACAGATACCACATAGATCGGGGATATATAAAAACCTCCTTATTTATGGATGCAAGTACGCATGTATACATCTGCATATATGCATATTTGTGAGTGAGTGTGTGTGTGTGTGTGTGTGAGAGAGAGAGAGAGAGAGTTTGCAAGTGTGTCTACAATATTCATAAATACAAGTCGAGCCCTCAAATTGTAACCAGCTACTGGTTTACACTAGTTTAAGGCAGGATGATGATATTGGTTTCTGAAGGTGATAAAAATGTTGGTAATGCTCCAGCATTTGATCTTAACACCAGAGATGGATACCAAAAAGTTGTGGATTTATTGTAGGTCACTAAGTCCACAGAAGCCATTTTTCTTGGTTGCACCTTGTACAAAATATATAGAGATGGAGGTGAAGATGTTGATAATATAAGGAACAAAAATGAACACTGGCATCATTTTCAAGACTATTCGTTCCAAACGATTATTTCGCATAATAAAGTGACTCTAAACAGTATGAATTACTTATTATAAGTTCATAGCACAAAGGTTCAGAGATATGGATAACTATACGACTGGGGGTATGGAATACAAAACATGAAAAAACACTTTTGAAGGGAGATAAGTTATTTGAGAAATGGAGTAACAGCAATAGCACCTAAACTTAAAAATAACATTAAGCTCAGTCTAGCTACTTGTTCCATTCCCATAACTAGACAAAAAATCAAATAATAATGGGGGAAAAGTTTTCTTCTAATATATCAATGGTTTGAACAAGGATTAGCAATAGCAGGTCAATTCAACAAAAACTTTGGAAATCCAAGAATCACAGAACGTTCTACTAGATTAGGACGATGCATATGGCTGGAAATAATTGATGGAGAAAAAGAGCAAACTTAATTTAAAGACCATACCTTGGCAGAGCAGTAGTATCAATTGTATCCGCCTTCCTCCAACTCCTTTCTATGCGATTCTCAGGCAAGCTTCTAGGTCCGCTCCCGACCTTCCCAAAGGATGGTCTTTCAGGTGGTGCCTCCCGGATTTTCATGGCCTCCAGCTTCTCATCAATCTTCTTCCAATCCTGCCCCTTCTCTGACAGCACCTCCTCCCGTGGACGGGCGCCTCCAAAGGGATTCGATCCCTTGCTCTTCTCAGTAGACCCCTTTGGCTGCTCTCCATGGCTTGGTTCCTCGTTGCTGCGCCTGGCCAACGGCAACGACCGGGGCTGCAACACGACCCTCGGCCTCCCGCCGCTGCTCGCTTCCCCCCTTTTCTTCACCCACGTATCCGAATCCGGCCCGCCGTTCGATCCCTCCCTGTTGAACTTATCAAACCCACCCCTCCTCTCTCTAGGACCATCGAAACTCCCGCCGTTCGTCCTCCTTCCGTCGGAAGGCGGTGCCGCGATCTTGTTCGAGATCCAGTTATCCGATTCGTCGGCCCGGGAATGGGAATCGAAAACTCCCCCTCCCCTCTCCCTCCTCTCCGGCACCACCGATTTCTTCGCCGCGCCCCAATCATCTATCTCGTCCGCACGAGAAGGGCCCAGATCCCTATCAGATCCAGAACCGGGCCCCCTCGGCTCGTCCGAAACCCTAGATGAGCCCCAGCGGGAATTGGAGTCATCGCCAGAGATCCGGCCGCGGCCGCCCGTGCCACCGCCGTACGACGAGTAGCCGAAGCCACGGGAGGAGTAGCGGTCGATCTCCTCGGTGGAGCGCTCGCGAGGCCCCGTGGGGAGGACGAGGAGCTCGTCGGCGGTAAGACCCTTGGAGGAGGAGGACTGGAGGCGGCCTGCGCCGTGGGTGACGGCGCTGCCCGTGGTGAACTCGGCGAGAGAGAGGCGCTGGGACTTTTTCTTTTTGGAGACCTTGGAGGCGGCGGTGAGGGAGGGGAAGTCGGCGGAGGGCTGGTGATGCTGGTGGGAGGAGGTGGAGTCGGAGGAGTCGTAGCCCTTGTCTTCTTTCCGGGGTTCCATGGTCGCCTCGTGCTCCTCGGCGTCCAAGGCCCATGTGCCGGGTTTCCCCCATGCCGAAACCGTTGCCATCGCCGCTCGCCCTTTTGCACGCGTTCTCTTTCGGTCGGTCTCTCGCTAGCTATCCCTCCTTGGCAGGCGGTCAGAGGGAAGATGCGGTCGGTATCAACGTGGTTTAATAGGCAAAGTGGCAGGAGAATCCAAAAAGGACCGGGCTAGAGACCGGGTGGGGATACCGTCCACTCGCGGACCAGATTCGATTATTTTTCCATTGGATCACTACGTAGCCATTTTAGGTGTTGCGTTTGTTATACGCATGTAAACCTTTGATGACCCACTTCTTGGACTCTTGTCGAGATGCTTTAGATTATAGATATTTTCAAATTATTGGAAAGGAGGAGCATTGTTAGAGAAATTCCTGAGCTTGAGATGTTATCTTTAGGGATCTGGCCTGGAATGTCGCAGCCTTTTTTATCGGTAACATGTTGTTATTAGGAGGCTTGATTACTACAAAGACAATGTCATAAACAAGCACATAGAACCTGAGGCAAACGAGAAGAGAAGAAAAGTTCTCTAAAAACCACATCCACCATTTTCTGGCTCTACAATTTTTTAATGTTTATAAGTCGAGTTCATGTATCGGAAATGAGCCATGGTGCACTTTCCTCTGTTTATATAAAACTGAAGATAAAGCAGGGCATGCTTTCCCCAACAACAAATCCAATTCCAATTCTTGGTAAGAGTCATGCAAAAGGAAGAAAGCCGTCTAAAATGGAGAAATGTTTTGAGCGTTCTGGTCAATTAATTTCCTTGACAAAAAGAGAAATTGTCTTCAAAACAAGACATAGGCTAATTGATCTTTTTATACAATCCATCAAGCCTCATTCAGGGAAGAAAATTGTCTAAAACTCATAATAGAAGTCCAACTTCAGTTTATATATCGGACTAGCAATTTAGGCGTGCGTCCAAACCAATAAGCCTAAAAATAAACCTGGGTCAAGCTAGAACGAATTATCTCCACGCCTGTCCATGAGAATAGTACATCATGAAACAACATTATAGCATTATATAGCAACAAGATGTGCAGAAAATTAGAGGTTAGATCTCTTGTTCAAAATCCATGCGGTCAATCAATCAGTTATTTCACGATATCGGACAGTCGGTCACATCTAGTTATTGTTTGAAGATGAAGGTGATCAAAATAAAATCAAATTAGTTGAAAGGAACAACATATGTACGCCCAGCTAAAATCAAACAACAATTCTCATAACGCTAAGATACAATAAGCTCGTTTAGTCTATTTATTATCTATTTCTTCCTTAATATATAGAACTTCTTGCTGGAAATGCTTGTAGATGATATATCACATAGCTTATTGGTGGTAAATCCAATGTCCTCCAATGTCACGTGCCCTGCACAGGCTGTTCAAGCAAGTAGGCAAAATCTTTCCCTTTTATATCAAAATATCGTTTTGACATATGCACCAATATTAACTTCTCCTCGGACAGGTTCTACAACCAGCTTACTTTTGAAAGAGAACGTTTCTAAAAATTTTAAGTCATAATGTACTGGACGGAAACATTATTTTCAGGGAAGCAAATTAGAATCATGACCTTGTCAAAAGATGTTATTCTTTTTTCAAATGAAAGAAATTTATTTTCTTCTTTACGATCTATGTTCGTTACTTCACTGTGGCATCTGCTCAACATGTCTTTCGAAAGACGGACAGCATCATTAATTGGATCGTCTTCTATGTGCTTGAACATGCTGGTGACTAGACTTAGCATCAGGATCAGATTTGCTCGCAAGTTTTATAGGATATTTTATTTTTTAATTTTTTAGGATGTACTCGTATTAGATTGGTGTGAGCATCCCTTTGTAACCAAAAAGAAAAAAGAAAAAAAAATATTTTTATAGATAATAACAATTGTCCCATTAAATGTTCTAAAATTTTAAACACTTAGTGCAAATTTTTGATGATTACTAATAAAAACCTAAGAACAAGATTCATTTTACAGTAAAGAGTGTTGGGACATACTCGAGTCAAAAAAATTCAGGATTATGGGCAGGAGACAGTCATCTAAGATGTAATAAATGAAGATACAAATATAACAGAGAATATTATGAATATTAAATAATTTCATACCAAATAATTCACATCAAAAACCTAACTCCACCCTGAATTTTAGCTGCCAAATCTAACCTCCCTCTTCTTCCACCATTCCTCTTCTTCCTCTCGAACCGTCCGTCTCCTCTCCTATCATTTCCTCTCCTAATTCTCAGAAACCACCCATCTTCTTTGCTTGCTATTATCACCCTACCAACCCATTCCACCCTCCCTTCAGGGGGAGAGAGCCTTATGTGGCCATGTATATAGAGTCTCTTAACTTTTCAAAACAATGAAAAAATTAAATATTTTAGTTGAAATAAAAATTCTTTCAACATAATATCAATATGACAAATAGATGCACATGTATCTTGCAACCCACTTAAGTCCATTTTGTTCAGAAATGTCTGGATTTCCTATAGAACCGTGCCAGTTAGCTTGCACAGCCCTTCCTCTGAAGGCCCATAGCCTAAATCGCATCTATAGGTTTGTTAGACTGCAGGATAAAAAAAATAAGACCTATGGTCTATGGAGGTCTTTCTTTTCCTCCAGAAGGATTGAGCTAAAGAGGGATTGGATTGGTATTGGCCTTCTTTAAATAGGCTATGTAATCCATGATTCAAAAGAAAATCCAGTCCAATCCTCCTGAACAAACCTTTAATGGTGGAAGAATAGGTTCCATTTCTCTCAACCATCCAGTAGAGTTCCTCACCAAGAGCTAGTGGCAGATCATACGTGTGGACCTGTGGTCCATATTCTGTCTCCATATCTAGCATATAAGGAAAAAAAATAGCACTCGGTTTTATTTTTCTAATACAAAGAAACAATAGTTAGCCTTGATTATCAACCGCTATCTGGCCCATTCAAATTTTGAGAAAGAAAGCATCAATAGATATGGTGCATCACGGAAGCCACAAAATCAAATCAAAAGCTTCTCGAAGCCATCTTCAAGCTGATGGCTGGGCCAAGTCTTGTTACGCGGACAAAAAAAAGGTTAAAAAATGTTGTATGATGTATGTGCCGCCGGGGAGCAGGTTGTGTTCTGAAGCATCAAACTTGGTACTACTCATGTTTTTCTTTCTCCGGTGGAAGTTCATTTTGTATAGAAGCAAGAGCATATTTAGCCGGAGAAAATTGAGCTTTGGAATAAAAATTACAACGAGAGACTTTCATTCCAACTATTTAATTAAAAATAATTTTATTTTTATTTTAATATTAAAAAAAATTTTAATTTTAAAATTTTAATTTAGAATCTCATCTGATATTCAAATCCTACTCCAACTGCAATTTCAATTTTAATTATAAATCAAACATGTTGAATGATATGCTCGTCTCATTCTAATTCATTTTAACTTCAATTTAGATTTCGATTACAAACTGTTGTGGTCAATACCCGATTTGCATCCATTATCGAAGAGGAGTACTTGCAAGAAAATATACTTTGATCGAAATTATTTTTGATAGAAATCCTTCGGTACTTAAGTCAGTGAAAGATTGATGAACAGAATAATAAAAATAAAATTTAGACAGAATTTAATCTAAAATTTTTTTATTAAAATATTTAATTTTTTTTTTTTATACATAAATAGATTAATAATCATTTATAATAATTAGATGTCATAGATCCTACTTATTTTGATACCAAATAAGTAGTTAATGCTCATAATATAATCGTAAAAAAATCATTATACATATTTTGTTAGATCATATCGACTATATATCGATCACATCGATCATATATCGACATCCAATTGATATTTTGATCGATCAATGATTATTTTTTCTTAAAATCGTTTCGTTTTGAGAATTCATCCAAAGTTATCGGCCAATTACCGATCAAAAAGTTTATATTTGAAAATTGATAAATTGATTGCCGATCGATTGAAAAAAATCAGCTCAATAGATCGACAGATCGATCATTCGTGGAATTCACCGATTATATATCAAATGTCAAATTAATCAAAAATGGATTAAGGTTGTCCGTTCAATTTATTATAGCCTCTCGTCATTCGAAGAATTATTGCGATCGTCGTTTAGTCGACGGTACCGACGATGAAACTGATTCGAATGCCAATAACACAAACCAAACATACTCTAAAATTAATATTAAATCTGAAGTAGTACGTACCTGGTAGCCACCATGGAAGACTACCGAGGAGTCAGGGAAGACATGCCACATTACCTTAATAAATTCTATTTTTATTATTAATGCATAAAAGCATAGATTCAGCCAAGACGGAGCCTGCAATGGATCAAGCAGATCGAAACAAACCCCTCCATCCAGATGTCGGGAAAGAGTACGAGGATTCGGACACATCAATCCTTTATTGGATAGAGAATTGAAGAGGAGACATAGGTAAAGGCACCGCCAGTCAACAAGCGTTTGGCCTAAGAGAGCTGGCCGCAGTCGGCGATGGTAACGGTCATGGAGGTCCTGCCCCACTGGGCGCCCACCTCCTCAATGGCTCCGACGACGTCCATCCCCTCGACGACGTGGCCGAAGACGACATGCTTGCCGTCGAGCCAGGGCGTCGGGATGGTGCAGATGAAGAACTGGGAGCCGTTGGTGTTGCGTCCCGCGTTGGCCATCGACACCTCCCCGGGCCCTATGTGCTTCTTGACGAAGTTCTCGTCCGGGAACCTGCCCCCATAGATGGACTCCCCACCGGTCCCGTTGCCCGCGGTGAAGTCACCGCCCTGACACACGAACCCCGGGATCACCCGGTGGAAGCACGACCCCTAGTAGTGGAGTGGCTTCCCCGACCGCCCGAACCCCTTCTCCCCAGTGCACGGCGCCCGAAAGTTCTCCGCCGTCTTCGGCGTCACGTCGGCGAACAGCACCATCACGATCCTCCCCGCCGGGGCCCCGCCGATCGTTATGTCGAAGTACACCGTCGGGTTAGAAGCCATCGCGCGATGGAGTGATGGATGTACGAGGTAACGAGGTTTTGGGGTTTTTGCGCGGGTCTCGGGGTTGGCCTTGGCAATAATATCTCCCACATGAGGCCTGTGGAAGGAGACGCCAGGTAATTTGTTGGATCTGGAACGTCAGTTCGGACACGTGTCACGATCTAGACAAGAATAAGGTTGGAAAGTCAGGACCTGGTATGACCATGGTTATTTTGCAGTCGGGTTACCCCCAAGATGGTACGACGGAAAGCACGTGCATAGCGACATGCGACAGGGGTTGGGTTCGGGGTCGACGTCTGGCTCGGAGCATAGACATGGTGTGATCAGGTCATAGAACAGACGGCTCAGGATTCAGGAACTTGCGCATGGGATTCATTTAGGTCGCCAACCCTAATATGCAGACGCTAGTGTCAGCTTGGATAGCATAACGAGACATGGCCTTCTAACTGGCTCTTGGCTGGAGTAGTAATTTACGTAGGATACGATTTTTTTAAATTATTTTTGAAATGTAATACAAAGGGTTCAACATCAAAAAAATTTTAATTAATAAACTTAAATGATGATTATTAGTCTCGCACCATGCACGGATATAGTTTTTTCCTTTTACCAATTATTTTTTCAATGCAATATAATAATATAATAAATTATAATAAATAGAAAATTTTAATAATCAAAATTTTAAGTACATTAAGTATTAATGAATTTTAATGATGGCCAAGCAAAATATTTTATTATTATAATAAATATAAAAATTTAATATACAAATTTCTGCTGTAAATTAAGCAATGAACCTTAATGTGGCAAGTAAAAACTCCTATTATCAATATCGATGCTCATATAGCAAGCGGAAAATTTGCATAAGTTAAGCCTTCGTGCAAAAAATCTTGTCATTAATTCCAGGCCCGTAAGATAAGGAATATGCTTCTTCTCCTTTCCCAACTATTTTTAAATATAATATAATAATATGATAAATTATAATAAATATAGAACTTTGATTTTTTATTATATATTAAGCAATAAACTTTAATAATAATATAGAAAATTTTATCAATAGTACTACTGTCCACATGGGAAAGAAGAACTTTGCACGATAACCTCTTGCTAACATGATGTCCTTAATATTGATTCTCAAAAATCATGATGTTCTTAATATTGACATCATTAATATCAACCTTTGTGTATATATATATATATATATATATAATTATTTTTAAAATATAATAAAATATGTAAAAAATTATAATAAGTAAAAGATCTCAATAACTTAATTTTTTGCATATTAAGTAATGAATTTTGATAGTGGACTACATTACTACTAACATCTCTTGCATATTAAACAATAAACTTTAATGATGATAAAGCATAACAATACTAATATCTGTATAGTGAATAGAGAGCTTTATGTAAGTTGAGCCTCTATTTTATATATATATATATAGATAGAAAGAGAGAGAGAGATGTGTCGCACTGTAGGGGAGATTTTTTTTTTTTGGAAACATGATGCTGTAATGGAGAGAAAGGGTAAGAGCAGATAATTTCCACTTTTCTCTATAGAGATATTTTATTAATTATTAGAATCCAATTCACTAATTTTTAATAGTAAATACAAATTGATCATAAATTAATAGAAATCTACACTCCACAAAGCAAAAATAAATAAAAATATATAAAGTATAAATACTAACCCCTTCAGGATAGACAAATCCTCCAGGATAAATATCTTGCCTATGTTGATAAACAAAAATATAATAAAAATAAATAAAAACCGAACCTCCTATTTTTGGTCAAGTCAGAACTCATTTACGATAAACAGCAAAGATAAAGGACAAACATAAAATTTGGATACAATAAATATAAAATAGCGAATACAATTCATAAAGAAATAAATACAAACAGGACATGGACATATAGAAACCTGAAGCTTTCACTAAGAAATAAATAAAATTATCTGAAGAATAAATACTAAACTCTCATCAATAAATATAAATATTTTAGGATAAACATCAGAGACATGAGTCCCAACAATTAATAAAGTGCCCCTCTCGTGGTGTTGCTGTCTCAATAATTAATAAAGTGGTTTTTTTTTTTTTTTTTTTTTCCAGCCTTGAAATCCTTATCCCATGATACTAATAAGTAGTTTAGAGGTTGAATATCACATGATCACATCCAACATATATAAAACATAGACAATAAATATTCTAATTTGAAATATGAAATCACTATTTGCCGTGCTCTTTCTAGCAATCATAAAATTTAATTGGTCATTGTCTGGCCTCACTGCTAGCACCATCCTCAGTATGCAGGTGGTAGTGGGCCTAAACACTATCATGGTCCTTCCAAAATCTGATATTATTGCAAGTGAGCACTGTTACGGGTACCGTTGTCAGATTGGCTAAAAATGCATAAACAAAAGGATGCAGCACCACACGAGAAAACAATAAAAATGTTATTTACTCGATTGTTTAAAGGCCAAGCAAAAAAATTAAGGTTGAAGAGAAGAGCAGCAAATGTTCCCTCTCCATTATAAAAAAAATTATTTCTCATCATTAAAATATTCAGACTATGCAACAAAAACTGCAAAAAAAAAAAAAAAATTAACCCTTGCTAGGAATTTTAATGGTGAAGGATTTTCTAAAATAATTCGACCAGTCCCCATTTGCGATATTAATTGCTCGAGTGGTTCTCAATCATTTATATTCTCTACCCCGCACATCTACCGCATTCATACTTCTTGCACACCATCAACACATTAGTCATTATAAAACATAGCTCATCATGCATATATAACATGGCATGCTGTGTTTGCTGTACAAGTCACACACGATTGATCCAGCTCTAGGGATTTGACTTGGTTTCCAAAGCTTTCATGATACCCAAAACTTATTCTGATTTTTGAAATTTGAAAGTTTATTTTTCTTAAGAAAGTGTGGATCACAACTTTCATGTGTTTATTGGTGGAAGATGAGATTAAAACATGACCAATCACTGCCCACATCTGATTTTAGATTCACACCCACTAAACCATACTATTTGCAGATGCTACAATTACTTTTAAACCAAATCATGCTTTCAGAAACAATCGGATTTGATGTTATTGGCATGAGAATGTACTAATAATGGCTGGCAGAATACACGTCATGCTATGCCAAACAACAGCGCTGCGCACGAGGTTGATATCAAGAATTACCGATCTAGGACTTTGCACAGGTAATTTCTGGAGATAAATCAAGACAGGCTGCCTTAGCGAGTGCGACACTCTGCTATGCATGAAATATTCCCCTCTTTGATACACATGACATGCAAATGATCCATGTGCCAGGGCCTACGCACAGCAACGGTGGGGAACAAATACACACCGGATCACTGTGCCGCTGCCGCAGCGTACGGGCAAAACAGCAAGAGGAACTCTCTGTAACAGAGAATCTGCACTACTTTTTAGCAGCTTCTGTTGCACCAGATCCAACATAAACTAAAATCAACCTGACAGAGCTGCATTCCATCACCTCAAGACATCTTTCAGACAAGTCACTTCATCCTACAGACAAAGCCTTTTTAAGTCCTAATCATCAGCATAAATTTTACAGAGGAGTTCTCAGTTTGTACATGTACGACAACTCGTATATAAAGAACCATAACAACCTAGAAAGGACTGCCTCACTCTTTTCATTCCAGTATATCCTTTCATGTCATTCCTCCTCTATGCTTTGGGGCTGGAGGGCCTGTAATTTGTTAGCTCTATAATATGTTATGAGTAAACCCCATTTTTCCTGAATGTATCAAGTAATAGAGGAGTACTGGTCCACCACTGCTGAGTGCTGCCTTGCTACGCAGGGCATGGCCAACATAATATGATTGTCACCGTTTGGGTCAATATCTTCCGTACACCTTCCTTTGGAACTTGTGATTCCCCGAGCTTCATCAAGTCTTTTACCGAAGTTTAGAACTGACATTTTACGTGAAGCAAACACTGTCAAGAATTTTGCATGGTTGACCATGAAGGGGAAACACAATAAGCTCCGGTCAATATTTGAACGAATAAAAATAGGAAACTAATCTGAGCCATCCATATTCTCTTCACATGCGCTGGGCATTACAAAGCAACTGCAATTGAGGTGCACCTTCAGTGGCAAACCCACCACCATTTGGATTCTTTGCTCTTAGGGAGGAGGATGATGAGGGAACGGGCAAGAGCTGCCGTAGCTGCTGTGAACTAGGAGATTTATGGGGCCTAACCTGCATCTCTCTGGAAAGTTGAGAAAATATGGATGGAGGCTGAGCACATGGAAGCAGGGAGGCATCTTGCATGCTCATGGTTTGCCATGTTGGAATACCAAGAGGCGGTCTGTATTGGGCCATTTGAACCTGCCATATCTGCTGCTGCTGTTGATGTTTGGTCGTGCATCGAGAAGGAACCATTTGTGGTCCATAGGGTCCATAGAACGAGTTACCTATGCGGTATGGTAGCTGCAGCTGGACAGATTACCAGATGATCAGCACTTGGAAGCAGTTGCGACCGAGTAACAATTCATAAAAGTGCAATGTTTCAACTAAAGCAGAACTGAAATTATAGTATATCTTTGAAAGTAGTGCGATCTATTACTTGAAGTGTGACAGCTTTTTACACTATTAGACACCAACTACATAAAAGCTATCACGCTTCAAGCAATGAAGTCGCACTTTCTTAAAAGACACCCCTCTTAGTGACAAAAAAAAATAACCACTAAATAATATATTAATAATAATTATAGCAAGTTGTGCATGAAAGCTTTCTCTGAGCATGAGGGTGGAATACACAGCCACCCATTCATTGATTAATAAAATAGGATCAAAAGGACAGGGAAAAGCTAGGAATGAGACCGACCCCCTCAGGACGAAGGGAAAAAGCTAAAGATTTACAGAATCCAGAAACGGGGGATCGCAAGCATCCAAAACATGTTTTGCATGAGAGCTGAATAAACAAAACACACCTGTTGAGCCGTTGTAGCTGCGAGCTGGTCCAGACTTGGTGAACTACGAGAACCACGAGAGAATGGCAACGGCATAAGGGAATGATATGTGCCCTGCAAGCGGTGGTATATAAGAATGTGAAGCTGCCCAAATTTTTTACCCCATTCTAGGGATTAGTTTCACCAGCGGCCAACAATGACAAAAAATACAACCCTAGCGACGGGACTCAGGTACTAAACAGAACCATTCAGAAAATGTAGGAAATGAAGGAGAGGATAAACAAACCAGCGGAATGACAAATACCTGTTGCTGTTGTGTATAGGAGCCAGATAACATTTGAATCGTAGCTTCACTTGTAGTCTCCATTATGGAACCACTAGTTCCAGCATTAGTCATGCTGTTCAGACTACTTAAACCAGTTGCTTCATTGGATGCTTGCACACCAGAATTCGCTCCCTCTTTGGCTTTTGATTGGTCAGTCAGGGGCAGAAACCGATGCTTTTTTTCAGTATTCTGATAGCTCTGAATGATATGGCTTATGTACACATGAGTAGTGCACCTTTTCCATGACGACCTCCCATCCGCTGACTCCTGCAAAAGCCGCACCCAAAAATATAACAAACTCAAACTTCTAATAAATGAAATCTCCAGTGTGCTTACACTGTTAAGCAGATAATTATAAAAACTGAAGCACCATATATCCAAATTTCACAAGCAACTCCAGTGGGGTTAGAACAGTACATTTGTACTCAATTACAGTACCTCTTTCATTAAAGAACCACTCTTTTAAGATCAGCTAGCAATCAGCAACAAAAGAATTCATTAAGAACCTGTTTGGATTGTTGGGCCCAAAACCCCATGGGCCTTCTTTGTCCCTCCCAACGAGGCTTGGGCCAGCCACTCTTAAGGTAGTCTTGGGTAGGCCAGCCCATTCAATGGTTTTGGTGGTTGTACCAGCCCGAACCACAAATTCCATGGAATTTAGAGCCCAGCCATCTAAATATTGAGAAATTATTAGGTACACTCATTTTACCGTAGGCAAAGCCAATAAAAATTTTATACATCAGTTGTTCTTCATTAATTGCTAATCTGAGTTGATCATGATCGGCCAAAGGAGCCGATCAAAATCCACAAACACTTTGTATTTGCTTACGGTAGAACGAGTCTACCTAATAATTTCTTCGAAATATACCCTAAATATTTAACTATCAAGGCATAAATTAAAGATATTTAGATGGGGAGTTTTCGGGCCTAAAAGCATGGATGAGGCCATCCAACAACCATACGGAGCAGTCTCACTTTAAATCCATCTAGATCCAGCTGGAAATTGGTAATATGACATCTAACAATCATCTTCATTGCACATTTCACAGTCATTCTTCTAAATAACGGTAAATATCCCCATCCACCCAATCTCATGCATAACCGTGAATGCATTCTCCATGACAAAGTAATTGCAAAATAAGACGCTTGACAATTGGGAAAAGTAAAAGAGCATTTTCTTGGGAAGAGTAAAAAGCACCTTGCCAATGCCAAGGGGGTCATTGTCCACCTTTTCAGTTAGAAGACCACTTCCATTTGAGCTCAGTCCGTTTGAACTAGTTCTACACCCGCCTGCAGCAGGGTCTCGCCAGGTAGCAGCTTTAGTTGAAGACAACCTAAAAAGGTAAATTTAAATTAAATGGCATCCTAGGGAAACAGAGGATGCTATTTATAAAATATTGTGTTCGGAGTTCCCCATAAGGAGTGGCAGGTGGATTATGAATTACATTGTCAAATGTCCATCATCACTGCTTGGCAAACCAGGCCACAGAGCATGATCTGTATCTGATAAGATAAACCGATATTTTGGAATAATCAGTTAGCAAGAAGAATATGTTCCCCACGTAAAATGTCTGTAGCAAGGCACAAAAAGGCTACCTTTCCCATTCATATAATGTGTTGCATTGTCAGTTTTCTGATTGAAAGCCTGCACCTGGGTTTCTGAGGAGGTGGATTCAAACTGGGGGAAAGAAAAAGAGGGTACTGTTTCAAAAATTTCTGAATGACCGATAATAACTATGACCAAATCTCCAAGTATAGAAACATTACTGGCCAAAGATTAATCTCTGATTTGCTCACCGAAAGGGCATCCAAATGTGCTGATCTGCAAGTGAGTCAACCGGAACCAAAATCAAGGTGAAATAAGAAATTTTGTGCAATTACCAGCTAACTGTCCCTTTTTTGAAGTAAAATAAACGATGCAAACCAAATAGTACTAACTTGTTTCCAGAGTAAGAATAGAGAGGAGCGTCCAAGAGATTTGATGAAATCAAAGAATCCCTTGAAATTGCATCATTTGCCTGTTCATTCTTGGATGGAGGTGTTCTTTGGAAATCAGAATGAGCTGCTCCATTTGATCCTGGATGCAATCGTTGGTTTACACAGGTAATAGCAGGCTGCTCCAAAACAGAAGGCTCAGGTTTCGCAGTTTCTACAAAGGACTTCTCTATGTGGGAAGAGGGATTTGTCACTGCAAAGCTGGCGCTTGGAAGCAAAATTTTAGTACTCTCTTCTTTTGAAGCTGTTGGATCACAAAAAACGTTCAACTTAAAATATAATAAACAGAAACTTCTTTTAAAAGAAGTAAAGGCTGTTCTCGAATCTGAGGCAACCTTCAAGTTAAAGGTATCGCTCTAGTTAAAATAAAAGACAGAAATTCTAGTTGAATTCACCAACCTTCTGAACGAGAAAAGGCAGTTGCTGTTGTCTCTGAATTTTCCTCCAACGTTCTACCTTCCTGACTGATCTTAATTGGCCTGCCATCAGGGATCATACTAGCCAATGCAGACAATATCTCAGCAGCTTCTTCCTCATCTTTGGTGATTTGTTCCTTCAGCTACTTAAACAGAAGGCCAGAAGGCATCAAGAGCCACAAACTGAGAATAAGGTGAAAAGGACAAGCCAAGCAAGCATGCTGATAAAAGACCAACCATGTTTCTCTTAACCCTCCTCGAGCCATTAACACAAGGGATGTGGCTACCATTGGAGGCATGACATTTGTTCTTCGAATCCTGCAACGGTGGAGATGCTGATAGACTGCTGCGTTTGTTCATAGCTGAAGTTGATGACGGTAAACAAGTATGAGTACTACTGATGTCACTTCAGAAATGATAGCTTAAGTTGATGACGGTAAACACGACGAGATACCAACAGAACTGAGATCACTCGGTAATTTTTTTTATTTTGAAAAAAAAAAATGATAAGCCAGGCTACCCACTACTGGCAAAAACGGCAATGAAAAAATTTACCATTCGATATGCCAGTTATTTTATTCAAATATTAAACGAAAAAAAAAAAAGAAGAACAGTCGATCAGGAATTTATATAATGAAAGAAGAAGATGCAAAGATTTCCTTCCCCTCAATCAGAACAATAAACTTTTTATACTGACCACGGAAAAACAGTCGTCTACCCCAAATCAGGACCAAAAGGTGGGAAGTGGGAACTCAAGATTCGAATTCACAAAGGAGGATAAGATTAAACTAAGCATACCATTAAAACTGATACACGCATAGTGTTTTTTTTTTTTTTGGTAGCAGTTGAAGTAGTATTCAAAGAAAGCTTTTTTTTTTTTTTTAGTAGTATTCAAATAAAAGGAACAGAGAAGCGTTCCATCTGAATTGTTTATACCAGACCGTAATTTCCTAGGCACCATGGGATGGTCCACAGCATTGCAATCCTCAGATTCCTATAATTAAAGTTTAAAAAAAAATATATTAAGGAAAGAAAGAGAGAGAAATATAATATTACTTAAAACAGAAAAAAATGAACCACTAGCTGAGGGACGGGGATAAACCAAAAAAGTTCCGACCTTTGACCGGAGTCTACCGCTCGTAAAAAGGGGCGGGCGTGAAAGATGTGAGCCTCTTCCATCGGACCCGCAGCTGCCTCCTCCATCGCCCGTCCTGCCGTCCTCTCTGTTGATGCGTGAGCCCCACACGAACGCCTTCGCTCTCTCTTTCTTCCATCTCTCCATCGCACTCTCTCCTCCTCCTCCTCCTCCTCCTCTACCATAACTGCTACCATTCAAAACTGCAACATTTTCTTTGAATTAAGAAAAAGAGGAACACAAGAGAAGAAAAATCTCGATCAACTCAAGTACCGAGAGGGGAGAAAAAAAGAAAAACGAAATATCCGGCGAGAAATTACTCATTTTATATAGAAAAACAATGTGAGGATGTAAATTAGGCAAGAGGGAGGGGCATTTTTGGAGAACGGAGGGATGGTAGGAGAGTTAGTTAGGACTTAGGATCGACACCAGAGGGGGAGGAGGATGAGGCCGAGATGGGATTCGTGCTGCCGTTGATCCTTTCAGATAACGCTCTCTGCTGTCGCTTCGCGGGAGAAGACCGACCCGCCGAGCTGCCGCTGCGCTTCAAGTCTCGACCTTTCTCTTTGTCCATATCATCCACGCCCACATCCACATCCAATCACCGATCACATCGTCTTCTCTCTCTCTCTCTCTCTCTCTCTTATTCTCTGACCTCCTTCTCCTCTTCTTCCCACTCCTCTGTCTCTCTGCAGCCACAGTAAGAGAGGAAATAAAGTGAGGGACGATGTGTAGGGCAAATGACAGACATAAGGAGCAAATAAAGCGAGCGAGGCAGAGGACTGAGAGGAGGAAGGAAAAGCTAGAAAAAAAAAGGCGAGATGCCCGGTGAGGAGTTATGACAGATAATCGCATCAAGGAAAGCCTTTCTTTTAGACTCTTTTCTATTGTTGGCAGAAGAAAAGGAGTTTTCTTTTTTCTTTTTTCTTTTTTTGTCTCTTCTAAATATTTTCCAGGAGGAAAGATAAATTAGGCACATAGGTTTATCTGCTATCCCCTGGACTCCGCCGCTGAAAACCAGAGACCAACGAGGAAGAGAGCAAGATAAGAAGGCCAAAAAAAGAGAAGCCGAGGGTTAGACGAAAAGAAGCCTTTAGAATCCAGGTTCGACACCACGAACACAAGAAGATAGATGGAGAGAACAAAGAGAGCGCCTGAGGGGAAAATATATATACATATATATATTCTACGAGATATCCTAGGCATCTAAATCTCGAATCCCAGTCCCTATCTTCCAGATGAAACCTAGAAAAAGAATTCCAAAAAAAAGGAAAGAGGAGGGAAAGAAGGAAAGCCCATCTCTTTAATCTCTTTATCAGCGTCAGAACCCGAGAACACGACCAGAAATTTGAACAAGAAACAAATGTAGCCAAGAGCCAGTATAAAAATAGATAAAAATTCAAAAACCCGAAAAAAAAAATCTACATCATAAGAGAAGCGCACGAAAAAAAAAAAGAAAAAGAAAAAGAAGAGACGATAACGAATCCAAAGGCTCTACTCATTCCACAAGAACATCCATTCTTTCTTGTACCAAACAAGCCAAAACAAAATAAAAAAGAAATTACAGATAGGGCTAAAACAACACAGAATTCTCCTCGATCGCGACGCTTTCAAGGATCGAAGCGCCCCATTCGATCTCCAGCTCTTCTGCCTCCCAATCTCTCGCTCTAACTAAAGACCCAAGAAAAAAACGTGCTTCCCTTTGGCTGCACGGAAAAGAGAGAACTAGTATCAGAGGACGGAAAGATCGAAGCTTCGGGCCCTGCGAAACCGTACCCGTCCACCCCCCGCTCTGTCTCCCCTCCATTCTTTTGGCCTTTTATAGCAGCACTCCAATGCAAGCTACGATCGACGGCTGTCACGCTTCCTGCTCGCCAAGCCGTCCGATCCGCGCCGGACCGTTACAGCAGCGTGCCACGCGTCCCTCCACGTCGGACCACTGCATTTGGCAGCCGCTGGACTCTTCGTACCGCGTCTCCGGCTTCTCCTCGCCGCCCGATGGTTTCATTCGCCCTTTGCTGACGAGCCCTCCGGACTTGATTGGGACGGCGAGGGGACGACACCAATCTTCGCAGCCGGAAGCCAAATCGCTCATTCCACGTGGTGGATGGGCCCAAACTCCAAAGCCATGCGCTTTTCCATCTACGCAGCTCTTTGTTTCTTCCCGACGCCGCACCCGCCCTTATTCTTTGAACTTAGGTGAGATCGACTACGCATTCTCCCACAATAAATTATTTTTCTATTATAATTGTACGACACATCCTTACTCAATGTCAATTTATATAGAACCTCAATGATTATTTCAGTAATAGATCTCGATCTTTCCTGCCATATTTTTGTTACTCTATTGTACCATTGTCCATAGAGAAATCAAAGTTTATATTTCCACACTACCAATGCTATGGTTCATGGATATCAGCTAGGGCACAAAGTTTGCTATTCTCTTGCACTTTTGACATGAACGGCGTGTGCCTACGAGCTATATAAGAAAAGCAAAAAGAACTGAGCTGAAGAGATGGACTAGAGACTAGCATCCCAATAACGACATGTATCTGAAATTAGGAACAAGATAGCATTGCAAACTTGGAGTTAAGTTTGTTGGGAATCCATTGTTTGTGATGCTTATATCAGAATTCTGTTCATAGTTTCCTATTCTAATTGACGATGGAATTGTTTGTCTTATAATCCTGATCTTTGTTAATTAGGTTGAGCCTCAGGCTCAATATACTAGAATTTGTTTTCTAATCGAAGTGAAAATCGTAATGTTTTTGTCTTTAATAAAAGATAGTGACGTTCATATTTGTCTGTGGTTGGAGAAAAATTATGGTTTTATAAAGAAAACAGGAGAGTGGTAGAGGTATTTTTTGGAGGCGTCTCTGAGAGAGAGGTAGAGAGATATTTCAGAAAGACTTTATCACGAGAGAAGTCGTATTCACTGGTTTAATTTTTATTAATTTATTTTTTCTTGCGTTTTTTTTTCTACTACATTGCTTGATTTAATTGGTGATTATTCTTTATCGTGGTACATTTGATCTACAACAAATAGCATATTTTTCTGTAAAGTGAGTCGAACATATATTCCAATTGCAGGCCACCTTGTAGCTTGGATCAATTTGATTTAAACATGCCTCATTTGAATTAAGTTTGAGATGAACATATCCACTTAATTATTTATTTATTACTTTTATTATTATTATTATTATTATCATCAATTTTTAAAATCAATGCAAGAGTCAAATCTATTTCCAGCTTAATTTGCTATGGACTTGAACTTCAAAAACATCAAAGTGTCTGAATTTAGTTGAACTATGTCATTGCAAAAGGCTCGTTAAACTCAATTTGAAATTCAACATGGTCAAGTTTGTTCACATTATTTTCATCAAAAAAAAAAAGAAAAGGTTTATCATATTATCACATAAGAATGTGCCAAGCATGCACCGGATTTCAATGTCCGTATTCATTTAACCTACGCTTGATCATGCTAAGGCTTATTAAATTATGCTCACTAACAGTCCTGCATGCATTTAATTTGCCCATGTTTTATGCTTGCTCGAGCATATTATTTTTGTTTTCAACTATCAAGCTTTACTAGCTTATAATCCCATGTGATGCATAATGAGAACCTAAGAAGCCCTCTAATCTCTCTCAAGTGCTCTCCTTTCCCACGAATCTCAAACAAAGATGATGAAATGAAAAGAAAGGGAAGCAGAAAAAAATAATCATCTATATGGGGAAAGGTCTTATCCTAATTTTTTTTCCATTTTTTCTCTATTAAAATTTTATTCTTAATTTTTTTCCATCTTTTCTCTATTGTCGTTGATTTTTTCATGTTTTAGCCGAATGGAGAAGCTTAGATAACCAAAAAGAAATCTTTTCGATCAAAAATTCCCAACCCTACAAAATATCATGCTTCTACCAAGATTAAGCTCTTAAAACCTCAAGGAACCAACTTACAATCAGAACCTAAGAAACCTCTCTCAAGTGTTCTCCTTTTCCACAGATCTTTAAAAAAGATAATGAAATGAAAAGAAAAGGATGCAAAAAGAAAAAAAAAATGATCATATATGTGGGGAAAGGTCCTACGTTGAACTTTCCTATATTTTCTCCATTTTTTCTCAATTTTTTTCATCCTCAGGAGTCCCTATCAGATGGCAAGCGAGGACCTCATTGCTGATAATGATGGTAAAGATGATGATAGAGGGGTGGAAGAGGAGGGCATAGCGAGCAACCCAAGAGGCAATGGTGGTGTTGGAGAAGCCCAAGGCCAGGAGTGGTTGTTGGGCACGTCGAGGATCATGCGGATGCCGATGCCAGAGAGGGCGGTGAGGAGTGCCATGTCGGTATCAAGTTCACAGATAATATAATTTTTAAAGAGATGATTCAAAGATTGATAGATAATATAATTCTATTTTCAATTAGTTTTAGTACATACATCTTGTGTCGACTGCTGTAGAGATAAATTTATTAAAACTAAAAGTATCAAGTTCATATATAGTAATAAGCTTTTGGAACTCATTCATACCAACATAAGTAGAATCTTTTGCCAAATATTTACAAAAGTATGGGATAGTTTTTAATACATGATTCCTGAAATTCTTTAATAAAATGGTGTGGCGAATAGGTACAATTTATCATGATATTTCTAAAAGTGAGGCTCTAAAGACTGCCATCAATATCTTGAATAGAGTTTTAAGTAAGATAGTTCTTAGAATATCTTTTGCATTATCGATTAGTAGGAAGCCCGGTATTAACCTTTTTATGTTTAGGGGCTATCCTACGAAGTATAAGATGTATAATCCGACAATAAAAATTTTGATGAGAACTACTTATTATTTAATTAGCTATCTAGATAATTTTAAATAATATAAATTCTATTATCCTAATAAAGGTACAAAGATTATTGAGTTTAATCATATCAGATTTTTTAGAGTCTGATATGAATAATTACTGATGCTCTCATACTAGAGATATGATATTAGAGAAAAGATATGTAATAGCTCTTATTCCAGTTATTCAAGAAAATATCATATTTATCCTGGAAGGATAGTGAGAGAGTAATATTAGATTTATGAACCGATTATAGCATCTCCTAGTTAATTGATGAAGTACCAATAAAAAATTATATATATATATAAAAATTATCATTCCTAATGATTATTTGGTTGAGAATGACTACAGTAATGGTTATATTATTAATTCAATCTCATATGATCAAACTATTGCATATTTCTAGTCAGCTAGATAGCTTGAAGCTCTATATGATGCAATACAGTCTATGGTTAAAAATGAATTATAAGATCTGATAGAATTACCTAAAGGGTCCGAGCCTATAAGGTGTAAGTAGGTGCTTATAATTAAAAATGATTTTAAAGGTAATATTGAATTGTTCAATGTTAGATTGGTCGCATAAGGATGCTTTGAGAGAGGCATAAATTACAATGAGATTTTTTCTTCAAATCTCTTCTATGGATTCTTTAAGTTTAATCATGGCACTGGCAATCTATTTTGACCTAAGGGATATATCTATGGTCTTTAAGTAGTCATCAAGAAATTAATATCTTAAGTTTGATGACATGTGGATTCTTTAAGATTTATAAATAACAATGGATCAATATATATGTATTTTGAGAACAGAGGGAGAAAATTTCTCTACTTCGTCTTATGTATTAATGCTATTAATTTATCAATAGTGACTCTATTATTGCATTAGATCAAATTATGTCATCTAAGATCTTTGATATGAAGGATCTTAGAAAAGCTTTAGTTATACTGAATACTTTTGGTATGCATAATTATAAACTTGAAAATGTATATATAGTCAAAAGAGATAAATTCAAAAGAAATCAGTGTCTTAAAATGATACAGAAAAGAATTCATGAAGAATGTGCCTCATTCAACTATTATGTAGTTTGATGTATATACAAATTTGCACCTAATCGGATATAGTATATATCATAAGTATTCTTGGTAGATATATGATAAATCCGCATATGGAGCATTTGAAACATAGCGAAAAGGCTATGAGATACTTATAAAAAATCATAACAAAATGTATCCTAACTTTTAAAAGGTTTAATCATTTTGAGACAATTGGATATTATGATTCTAATTTACTGATTTCATGAAGTATATAAAATATAATTTTATTATATTTTAATCAAAATTGAAGGAGCTATTATTTAAAAGGTTCAAGCAGACTCTTGTAGCATCTTATGCTATGTTGGTAGAGTTTGTAGCATATTACAAGCTGCAACTCATATTGTTAAATTGAAGAACTTTATTTCAGGATTTATGATTTTTTTATTCTATCTTAATATTACTTTAGAGTTACTATAATAACAGTGCAGATATTATTCTTCAATAAAAGTTTCCATCATCTCTATCCATGCAGAGATAAAATATTTGATAGTTAGAGATTTGATTAAAAGAAAGATTTTGTAATTAAATATATGAAGATTGATGCAATGCTGACAGATCCATTGATCAAAGCACTTAGATTCATCAAATTTATTAGACATGTTAAAATATGGATTTATTGAAATCTTTTGATGTACTTGATTAGTGGAAGCATTATTTTTTTGTTGGACATCATATAAATGTCATAAAATTTTAATTTTTTATTATTATGGAATATTGCATTTACATTCGTGCATATATGGTTGATTGTAAATGCAGTTTAAATGAAAGTCTTAAGCATAAAGATGTTGCTTAAATATAAATATTTTATTTAAATCAAATTTTTAAGTATAAAGCTGCTACTTAAGTATGAAGATATTGCTTATATTATAATTGATATCATTGATATCATGATTCATCTTAAGATATAAAGGACTCATCTTGAAATATATGATGAAATTATAATATAAGTTTAAAATTATTTTAGCTCTCATTGGAAAGCATAAAGAGGTTTCATTAGAAACCATAAAGAGGACTGATGATAAACTTTGTATATTTTGATCACATGGATACAAAGTTCATACTACATGCACTACATCACTGAAATCCATGTCAATAAGATTACTAACATTTATAACCATAGAGAGATCTTATATCAATAACTGGTATGAAAACTTCTATGATTCAATATTAGTAGTTTTAGCAAACCGAATTTTTGATTAAAGATGTTATTTATTCAGGATATTTACATATGTGGCCACATGAGATGCACTTAGTTCGGAAGTTATTTTCAAACTATATATATAATAATAAATATATTTTCTTGAATAAAAAAAGAAGGTCTTAATCAATGTCGTCCAAGTGGAAGAATATTAAAAATTCTCATAAGATGGACTTCCACTGATTATAGATCAATTTTTTAATTTTGATTTATCATTAAAATACAGACTAAGTTATCGTCTGAATGAATAGTTAAGGAGCACATATTATCTGTGATCATATTATTTGGATCCTATTTCTTAGTCATGTGATGTAATAGATATCGGTGTAGGCCTGATCGACTGATGGGCTCTGTGATAGGCAGATCCATTAGGATTTTTTAATTGGACTAGATCTCCATTCCACTCTTATAAATATATGTCTGTAGAGAAATCCTAGGACATCAAAATCTCTACGTTATTGGGATGGAACTTATCCCATTGAGGAAACAGGCATCAGGAGGAGAAGGAGAGGAAGATCTGCCTCACCTTGATTTCTTGTTCTGCAGAATGTTGTAATAGCGATTGTTGGGGATAAACCCCGCTCCTGCCAAAGTCAAGTTCGGTGCCCAGCCCGATGCAGCCAATAGCCACGGAAGAGCTTCGATGGACGCGTCTTAGCCGAACTCCTACATCCGATCGAACTCCTCAGCGGTCGGGCCTCAACCGAAGTCCTTCAGCCGGCCAAACTCCTCAGCGGTCGTGCTCTTTGAACTCCAAGCGGTCGAGCTTTAACGAAAATTTTCAGCGACCGAGCTCCTTCGAACTCCCAGCAGTCGAACTCCTTGACGGTCGTTCCTCGGCCGAACTCCTCAAGCGGCCGTCCCTTTAGTCGGCCAAGCTCCTTCAGACTTCCAGCGGTCGAACTCCTTGGCGGTCATCCCTCGACCGAACTCCTCAAGCGACAATCCCTTCAGCCGGCCGAGCTCCTTCGGACAACCAGCGCCCGAACTCCTCAGCAGTCAGCAGCGGGCCGAACTACTTAGCTGCCGAACTACTTCTGATTGCCCATTCGCCGAGCTTCAGTCAGACTCCTCAAAAGCTGAACTGTCTCCGTGTCGTTACAACCAGGCGCCTACAGGAGCCGAACTCCCCCCAAAGCTTCCTCTCTGGCCGAGCTTCTAAGGAAGTCGGACTCCTTACGGAATCCTCCAGCGATCGAGCTTCTACGAAAGCCGGACTTCCTACAGACTTCTCAATGGCCGAACTCCTTATGATGGATTCCTGTAGGCGATCTCGCTACGGTTACATGATAATAACGATCGACATTTATCGACAATAACGATCGACATTGATCAGAACAGTTACGACGCTCATTAACCAAAGCGGTTACAATAAGCTCCCTCTATAAAAGGACCCTCCGAATACACTTACGCCAGATTCTGAAAACCCTTTTCTCTTCCTCTATACTCTACCGAGCACTCCATTCCTATTGGCCAGAACTAACTTGAGCGTCGGAGGGTCTTGCCGGAGCCACCTCCCCACCGGCTCCGGACGGAATTTTATTTTGCAGGTCTCCGACGGCGACTTCATCGACCTCAACTCCGGCGAACTCCGACGACGACTAGTTTCTACGTCAACAGCGATCATCAATGGCTGCTTCGGAATTTCAAGGTACGAATTATTGATTGTCATTTTTATGATTTGTTCTTGAACTATTTTTGTGTTCTAGTCTATTGCATGATTGATCCATGAATAAATTTCTAATAGGGACTTCAAGAAGGCCACCAGATCCTCCGATGGAAAGAGGTTGGAGACATCGGTGCTGATGTTGATGTTGATGAATGGCATCTACTTTTCCATCCTCAGGAGTTTCAACTGGATGGCAGGCTTGGAGCAGCACAAATAAGGAAGCTAGATGATGGCAGGGGTTTTGTGTTGAGTATTCTCTTTCCTTTTCTATTCGAGCAGTGCGTATAGAAAAGCTAGATGATGGCTAAGCTTTTGTGCTAAGCATTCTCTTTCTTTTTCCGATCTCAAGAGTCCCAACCAAGTGGGAGGATACCGACCAAATAAGGAAACTTAAACAATATATGAAACATGGTATCTAGAGGGAAAACCGAAGTGGCGGAGGAGGGAGCCACATGTCAAACGGAGTCATCTACATTCAGATACCTCCATTTTAATCTATATATATATATATATATATATATATATATATATATATATATATATATATATATATATATATATATATATATAATATATATATATATTAGATTCCACATTTTCTAAGTTTTATATTTTGTGATGGTTTTGTCTGGGCTGAGATACTGGAGAAACTCCACGAGACAACATACGTAAAGTATCTGCTGTCATTACTTCAGATGAGAGGTGCCAATATGTAGAGATACTTGGTGATATAATGAGTACAGCAGCTGCTTTTGTGATCTCTTTTCTCTCAGACTTATTCTTTTATTTTAACCTTCCAACTTTAATCAAGATGAAACCAGCAGCTCAGCAAACCACCGGAATAGCCACCACACAGGCTAATTGGTAGCTCAATATCTACTCAAAAAAATTAGTCACCATATGTTTAATTTTCCCCCAAATCTGTTGGCTTTCAAAGTGGCAGTTCAAAAGTTTGATAGCTCGATGTGGGCTGATGATTTTCTTGCCCATCATGAAAACCATGGTGGAGTGTCATAGCATCAGGATTGAATAAGCATTTTGGGCAACAAAAAGTTTCCTTCATTCTCCATGCATGCATTAGCTAACATCGGTACCTATAACTCACCGTATCGCTATGCCTGCACATTTGGTATGGAGATGATATTTTTAACCAATCCATTGGATATCTAATCCAATCTAATCTGACTGAAATAGATCTTATCTGACTTGAATGGAACCGAAGCAGATATAGATTCTGAAAAAGATATCCATAGGATATGGATAATGATACGTTTCATTCCGAACTTATTTCAATATAATCTTAATCTAAATTTTATTTTCAAAATTATAATGATGAATTTCTCATTTGATTCGATCTGGTATGATCCATCTTATCAACCCAGTTTGTACCTCTACTTAATCCAATGATCCAATCTGATCCCAGATAAATACAGTGTGTGTGTGCATCTATCTATCTATATATATATATATATATATATATATATAATATGACATTTTTAACTACAGAAAGGATACTGATATTAGTATGTGTACCTAACCTGCTGCCATCCGCAGCTTGGTGGCAACACGCATGGCCAAGCCGGAGGCACGGCTCCCACGGACCCATCTCTCGCGTCCCCAGCGCTCAGATCACCGACCCGGTACTCAACCAATCAACTTTTCTCCTTCTATTTTCTTCCAAGATGAAAGAAAAACTTCCTTCCCAAACAAACCGCCGACCGCAGGCTTCAGCATGATGCTCGATGCATATCCTGACCACGAAATTGGCACCCAAATTTACGTTCGGCTTCGGTGACCTTCCCATACCGATTTTTGATGACCATATGAGCCACCTTAATAACAGAAGAACAAAAAATCTTTTACTATTACTGAAGGCTGGCTGTTAATTGCCTGCCCGTAAATGGCTGACATTATCTGATAAAAGCCAGTATTATATCAAACCAAAGGTCACCAAATTTTTCTTTTTTGTCAAGCCCAGACGGAATTGCAACAGCATGATATCTGATCTGTTGAAAACTCTGGAAGAATTTTACGGTCAGATACAGAAAGTCATCAAACATGCATAATAAACAAGGATTCAAGCTCAATTTCATGGCAAAAGCTATACAAGGCACGGATTGTATGATTATCATTTATCCTAGCCTCGTGCCAGAGGCCTTTGCAGACTGGCATTTAAGTTTGTATCGTCGGCCACAAGGTTAGGTTGGTTTACAATGTGTTCGCTCATCATGCGAAGACGTTCAGAAACTCATACGTATGTTGGGAGTGGGGAATGAGGAAAACTACTCCTTCAGGATCGTTTCTGAAGTCCAGTCAAAAGTTCATGTTGAAGAATGTCATCATCCTTCCGTCAATAAAAAATGGCATGCAACCATGGGCTGCAGAGATTCTTGAGGTCTTCCTCCTTGGCAAATGAAGCTGGAATGATCCTTGAAGCATAGGGATAAAGATCTTTGTATGAATTCCTTATGGTGCCTTCTGCCACTCCAGTGGCCAGAGAGATATCTGTAACATTATTTTGTTAGCACAAAACACAGTATACTAGGACAGCAGGCAACGAAAATATGGTTTTCAAACCTCTTAGAGGTTTCTTCTCTTCTGATAGCTGAGTTATCATGTAAATGACAGCTGCTGCAATTGATATAGGACTCCTCCTGCAAAAGCAATGGTTGTTGCAAACCTTAACAATTAATAGAGATTTTACATTTCCCCTGTTATTGCAAGGTAACATCATATTAGATGAACTAAAATCTTTGCAAGTGGTTATGGTTTAAAATAACATGATGATCTCATGCTTTTCTTCATAGCCCAAGGCTTACCTTTAATATGATGAGTTCCTCCATGAGAATGTATAGATTATCAGTCAACACAATGGCTTGGACCATAACTGAACTACTACTTGTTGTCAAAGATGACTCCACAGTGTGAAAAAAATCCACCAATGACATTATTTGACACAAATCAACTTTACAATAAAATGTCAACAAACAAAACTAAAGAATATGGAACAGATGAAGCTATATGTAATATCAAGTTATTAGACAAGTGAAGCATTCATGGATTTGGATTATGATAGCTGCAGACCTGTAGCTGTCAGCAACGTTTATCTACAGTAAAATGGGGTAAACGTTCTCATCTAAATGATACAAGCTGTACTACAGTTTCCCCAAATATCAGGATAACAACTTGAATGATATTACTAAAAAAATTATCAAAATTACTTAATTCGCACAATTGACTAGTGAAAATGAGGTGACTCATCCATATCTGGAAGTCCTATGAATTGTAACATTTGGAATGATTATAAGATTTGCACTGTGAGTTATTAGGTCTGAATTGTTAAAAGATTTCATGCAATAAAAACTCTACCTCTTTCTTTTTCAGCAGAAGTATCCATTCAAGAGTATGAAGAGCAGACAAGGTCTAACCAGATAGATTGGAACCTTCAAATGATCATGACAAGAAAATATGAAAGATGAGGAGCCAACAAAAGAAAAGACCGGCTGCAATGGTGAAAAACAAAAAAAATAAATAGACACAGAAATGAAAGTCCCAACCAAGTCATTCTCACAACAGTAAACGCTCTTCCTGATCCCCAACACCAGCATCACAAATTCTTTTGTCATTCTCCATTAATGTACTGTGCTTCTCAAAGCAGATCTTTTCATTCCTCAAGTTCCATATTCCAGAGCATACAACATTTCATACTTTCTTCTTTATGCATCTTTAAACTCTTAACAGCATCCTACCTAACACCCAAGACTACGGCTGTGTTTAGCACATAGCTTTTGGGATAGCTTTTGAGATAGCTTGAGCTTATTTAAGCTATTTAGTGTTTGATAAGAGTAGCTTATGGTCCATAAGCTAGTTTTTATTGAAAGCTTCCTCACCCAAGGGTTCAAAATCAAAAGCTAGTCGTGTACTTTTTATTTTCAAATTTATTTTTTATTTTTTTCTAAAATTACTCACTTACTTAACATTTAAGCTTCCTCCTCTCTCCTCTATTCTTTAAAATCTATCTACAAAAATATAATATAATATATTATAATATATTATAATAATATTATATTATATTATATTATATTATCATAATATCTTATAATATATATTATGAATATAAATATATATTAGAATATAATATATTATATATAATATATATATATATATAATAAAATATTAAGTTATATTATAATAATATTATAACATAATATTATATTATATAATATTATTGTTATATTTTATTATAACAATAATATATTATAATAATATATGATCACATAATAAGAATATATTATAATAATATTATAAATATAAATATATATTAGAATATAATATATTATAATATATATATATATATATATATATATATATATATATATATATATATATATATATATATATATATATATATATAATTTATGCTGTGTGCATGGGGTGTGATTTTTAATAAATTTGATTTAAGAATATTTTAAAAATTTGATATTATATTATCAATAATCTGATTGTCAAACCAAATATGTCTATCAAGATTTTCAATAACCAAGCATGGTAATCAACGTTACTGACAATCCTAATCCAGATTATCACGTAATCTGAATTACCACTGTCCGGTAATGCACCAAACGCAACCTTATTCAAACTTAAAAAAATATCACATGATTTTTATTTTTATTATTTTATAATTTAGTAAAATTATTTTTTATTACATCTATTATATTTAATTGAACTAAACATTTGAAGTGATGTTAAAAATAAATAAAATGAGGTTATGTCCTTTTGTGTCATTTTATACATGATAGCTTACTAACACAGTTAATTTTTACCAAATACTTAGGCTAACACAGCTCATAGCTCAGGCCACAGCTACAGCTTCAGCTGCATGCCAAATACAGCCTACATGTCTATAACTTGCAGTCCTAGCTTATTGAGTGAATGAAAATCTAGCACCAGCAAATCTAAATGTAGTTGTGTGGGAGACTACATCGCACTTTTTAGGCAAAATGTTCACATCCAGTCAAACCTAGCTTCTTGTTAGCAAGCTTCTAAAGGATCGCCTCTTCAAGAGAATAAAGTACAAACAAAGCCTTGGATCCTAGGATTCTATAGCAACTTCTCTAAATATAGAGTGATACTCTAAAAGTCCTATATTTTGTTACAGTCAATACCCCAGCAGTCAGCCATCTCAATTATCCAGATTATCTGTTTCTCCTCACCATAACTAATGCTAGAAAGGACAAACAATTATGGCATCAAATGTTTCCTCATGGGATAGCGGCTAGCAGGCTCAGCCCCATATGCACAAAATATTAAATAAATGCTGCCCTTCTTACTGATCTTCTGCTTCAAATGTCTAATGTGGAAAGAGAGGAGGGAATGATTCAAAAGGTCAACAGGTGGAAAGGTGTGCTGCTGTAGCAGGAATTACATATCAGCTGCTCTTTATCTGCATTCTAAATGAATTCCCCCAAAACTCTTTCCCTATTTTGACACCTCTTCATCTCCTAAGCACTCTCTGATTTGATTTTGGCTCCTTTTACTCCAGATCATTCTGATGCTCCCTCTTACCTACGAGTAGTTTTTTCTTCGCACTCTCTAGCCAACTCACAGACCTGCTCAAAGTGTCCCAAGTTGCTGATTTGGCCATGTAGCATTAGCTGTATCTAGAAAGCCAATCAAAAGTCTCAATTTTTCCCTTCTTTACTTTCTTCTTTTAAAATAGTTTAGCAATTTTTATCACTGATGAAAGCTCTTTTGATTTTTTTGTTTCTATTGCTATTGTATGTTTTAATTTTTTGTGAAAACCTGACCGATGATGTATGTTTACCATTCAGCTTTCTGTTTAGTTTCTAGAAGAACCAATCAAAGCAGGGACATATCTCCATGTTAATACTTGTTGATACAAATAACAAATTGATGAAAAGTTTTAAACTCCATGAAAACAAAAATTAGATGATCTTTACTGAAATGGGTTTGGCCTGATATTGATTATTAAAGAGTTGATGCTGGATAAGAGCAAAACTATTGCACAAGATGAAATTGGTGGAACTTTCATGAGAATTAACTCGTGAATGTAGGATATCAAATCCACCAAAATCAAAGGCATAACAGCTTACAAAGATACTCAAAAGGAAAGAGCTGTAAACAGTGATGCAAAAAATATACACCTATGGAGAGAACTGTAAATAAAATAATCAGTGCATGTATTTTGTTTATTAAAAGTGCCAACACAAAATGTCATCATTGAGGTTGCCTCTTATTTGCATGGAGTATTTTTTTTGTAAAATTACTTCTGATGGTTACAAATGTGTGGAAACAAGGCAAAAGTAATAGTGATGGTCTCGTTTAAAAAAAAAGAGGGAATAATCTGAGTTGTTGCGTATGTTAAGTTGCTATGATATAATTTTTTCTTGGTTGTTGTATTAAAAATATTGAGTTTTGAAGATTAGTGCCTAAAGTGAATTACGGAAGGGGTATGTTGCTTCTCCATCAGATCTTTTATTTAAGGCAACATCAACTTCGAATTCTTGCTATAGAACATGAGTATCAAGAACAATGGTAACTCAGAAAATCTTTATGCTTAAAATAATTTATAAATAAAAAATATAAGTTAGTTTAGTTTAATGTTTTGCTTATCTATGTCAAAATAAAATTGTGTTTTACATCTGGCAGTCATTTATTTATATCAAAAAAAAATTGTGTTTCAGTCATTTATTAACACACAGTTACATACGCCTACATAGTCTAATCCAAGGGATTTGTTTCAAAAAATCAATAAATTTTGCAAAATGGCATCATTTACCATAGATCAGAGCCAATGCCAAGAAGATGCTTCCAAATAGGTTCATTGCAATAACCACTCCCAATGCATTAGTTAATAGGAGGGGAGTTTGTGACTTTGAGATGTTTAGGAAAATTAGACTTCATTTTAGGACTTTTCATATTTATTTATCTTTTAATAAAAAGAAGGGATTGCTTTCATTCACAATCTATGTTCCATATATATCAATCATATACTCAAGTTGATTGTTTTATGACAATCGAAGGATGAATGAATGTAACTCATAGTGCAGCAAAAGCATCAGTGCAGGTACAGCAATTCTTAACGAGTTTGAAGGCTCCAAAACCCTGGATAACAGCAGCTTTATTTAGTTTATATTGCCCAAGCAGCTAGAAAGTTTAAGATAGCCCATCAAGCAACAATATGACAGTTTATGATGTTTAATGCAGATAAAAAAATTATTCCTAGTATAACATCCAGTAAATTTACAAACTGAGAATCCTTAGTGCAGGGAGCAAAAAAAAACTTAGGGGCTTGTTTGGTTGTCTGTGAATTTTGATTGATCATAAAGTATGACTCCTATAAAGCAGGTTTTATTAAATACAGAAAAGGGCCTACCTTTTCACAAAACCAGTTTCACAGGTTTCATGACAAATCCCTCTGAAACAGGTTTCATGAAAAGCAACTAATCGGTGATGTTATAAACCTCACTCATTTTAGGTACTCCATATAGTCATTTTGACAAAACTGACAACTAAACAGCATTTTGAGTCCAACAGCAACCTCATGTTCTAACTCTTAATACATTTACTAGCATGCAAAAATTTATTTAGTATTTAAGCTGCCACCTTATACTAGTCACTTAACCGTCAAAAGAAAATACTTACCTATGATCATACTTCTTGACTTCCGGTAAGTATTCTAATTGATTATGTTAGCAAAAATGTCTATTTACTATCTGGAATTGAATTTTCTGATATAAGTAAATGTTGGAGGTCCTAAAAAATTTTATTCACAACATCCATGGAATTGTCATTGGATGGTATGCTTCCAGACAGGCTTAAGGCTTTACATATCACCCTAAAGCCCTTCGGACATACAAATGCACAACCAGAGCGTAGAAAGCTTGCTACCTGTCATAACAATTGGATAGACCACAGGTCTAAAATCATACTAAAACTTATGATGACGGCATTTCAGATGAGGAAAAAGAACTTCATCAATGACGCTCACTACATAGAAGACAAATTATAAGAATAATTAAACCAATCAGGAGAATTGTAGGTGATACATTAGGAACTTTTCCAAGAGAACACAAACGAAATCAGAAAGTAACATGACAACCATCTGTCATTTGTACTAATTAACATTTCAAAAATGTACCTTATATCAAGCTCTTCTGACTTCTGGACTGCTTCCTGAGCAGCCTTGACTGCTTGATTTGACATGCCAAGATGTGAACAAAAACGTCGCTGCAAAATTGAGGAAAACAAAACTGAGAAATTACTATGAAACTATCTCAACTACAAAAAAGACTATTTATAAAACAAAAGGATGTCAAAAATCTAGCCAAGGGAAGAGGTGGGAAAACACTCAAACTGACCAGGAAATCCCCAGCATGGATAGTGCCCATTTCCATCGACTGACCCATCTCAACTTCTATTTGCTTTACAATGTACTCTTTTGCCCGACCAATTTCCTTCTTTGTAGATCCATTGGCAACAGAACAGATTTCTATTTGAAAATATGGGAGTTGATGAAATACACCCCACATGATAAATTCAGATGAGACTTGTAATAAGATGTCAGCCATACCCTTCACAGTTCGAGGCCTGTCCTCTTGGCGACAAGCAATATATAGACAAGCAGCCAAAATTGCATCTTGATTTCGTCCTCGGATGGACTTCGAGACTTCCACTTTCTTATATATCTCATTGGCTCTATCCTTTACAGAACAAGTCATTACGATCATTTAGGTGATGATAAATCCAACAACATGAAACCCCCAAGGGCAACTCAGAGCATTCACACACAACTGTCCATTATCTACACTCCAGCCAAGTACAGATACAGCGCAAACCAGTCTTCAAATGATGACAGCAACAACAACTACGCAAAGTTCCGGTTTGCATACCCAAGAATTAGCAACCAAAAATGAATATAATAAAGGCATCCAAATTAACAACCTGGCCAACAGCTCTAGCAAACAGTTCTAAGCTGAAAAAGTCTGCAAATATGAGTTGCTATGCAATGAAATAAAAGAATAAATGCTTTTTGCAATGAACTGCCAAATCTCCAAAAATACCATCTAAGCACATGTGACATATTTAGTATATTCAAGGAGGAACATTTGATGGATCACTCTGATACCATCCATAAACATTGTTTGCCTAATGGTCCCAAATCCTGATGGGTCATCCTGTGGGGCACCGGGATGGGTTATCCTGCCCTATTCCCTCTCCATCACAACTATTTCCCAAGTCTCCAAAAATCTTAGAGTGCTATTCCTGAAAACATAAGCTTAGGATGCATAACCAATAGGGGGGTTTTAGATCCCATTAGCTGGTACTTAAGGATTAATTTAAGGCCATTGTTTTTGCCTACTGTTGCTTTCATAAAGAATTTGTCACCGAAATATACAAAGGGCAATTGTTAAGTCAAGAGCTGGCTGCAAAATGTTGTTGAACTTAAATGGAGTATTGCCATGATTTGTGAAGTTAATACATGTAGATGGGACAAGGCTTGCAAGCTTAAATTTTTGTGGTTTAGAAGTTTTATGTGATATTCATATAATATTTAGTTGTCATCAAAGAATCCAAAAGTTGTCACTACCAATGCACTTCTTCGGTCTTATTAGTCCCAAATCAAACTTCTGATTTTAGAACACTATAGACATCTGCATACAGCTCCTTTAGCAGGAAAGAAAAGAGTAAATAAATCAGCAAAAATCTCAGCACATGGAAGAAAACCCACAATACATTCCCATGAACATCATCAGATATTTAAAACAGAAGACATCTGATAAGCTAAAGGGAGACCAGTATTTGATGCTAAGGCAAACAAAAGGACCGAGTGATAAGAATTTATTAAAATATAGCAATGTGATTTATACAGCCTGACAGCAAATGAAAAATTGAAATCATCCTTACTCCAAACCATGTTATTTATTCTCGAAATTCATCTCAAGAAATAATATTGTTTTTATAAAAATTCTATACAATAGCAACCATATGCAGGCCAATTTTGTACCTTGATGGTGGCGACAAGACCCAACCTGAAAGAAAAGGCCACTAGATCAATACTAGCTTTAACATTGAGTTTGAAATTTAGAAATTATGCAACAAAACAATTCGGACTATCTTCTTCATGGAAACAAAAGAGGCGTATTACGTCTTACAAGCTAACATGATTCCATCAATATTATCAATATCAGGAATGTTAGTATTGTTTATCTGGTTTCTCAAAACAAACCTAGTGCTTGTGACCCAATTTATAGAGATAATCAAAGAAGACAGACATTTGAAGAACAAATATTTTCATAAAAACATCCAACTGTTTCCCACTTCTGTTCAATTCTTTGTTTATAATACATCCATCCATTTGTGTGACTCACGCATGAGACAAACAGCAGATAAATTCAAGTTCTGTAGAAAAGGATAAAAGAAAATGTCACTAAGTTTGCCAATCTTTCACTCTACCATATGTCATGGATTAGTTCATTGAATTAAATTAAGATTATGCAAGTGATCAATCCAAGTATAGCCGTTACATGTTGATTCGCAATATTACAAAGATCTCTAATTTGCTGGTAGTTCTTTGATCCATTTCTACATTCCCAGAGGTATATAGAGCATGCTCGATAGAAAATTCACAAATTCATGTAACCAGTTCACATCATCGGATTCAATACCTAAACCTAATAGTACTCAGTCTAACTGACCATCGAAAAGAGCAAGAAATCAAGAAAATGGAAGATGGAGATGTGGAGTGAGTTAGGACTAGAAAAAGACCTGTCGGCCATGTTGGCGATGGTGCGGAACGCGAGTATGAGGGAGCGGTCGGGGTTGGAGCCACGGATCTGCCAGCGGCCAAGTGAGGAGGAAAGGAAGTCGCCCTGGACGCCGTTGGGCTTGGAGATGACAGTGGAGAGGCCACCGTCGGTGAGGAGGGGGTTGGACGGGCCGCCGACACGGACTGGGTCGTTTTCACCGGATTCGTTGAAGAAGGTCCGCCACTCGGAGGTCTCGTCGATGGAGTGGGCCTCCAGCACCAAGCCGCACTCCGAGCACACCATGTCCCCCGCCGAGTGGTCGAACACCACCTCCGTGCTCCGCTTGCAGTCCGGGCAAAACGAAGCGTCCGCCATTCCTTCTGTCCCCTTTTTAAATTTTCCTTTCTCTCTCTTTCTCCTTCGCCCTCCCTTGGATGTTCCTCCCCAAGCTTCCTCTCTTTTCTTTCTTCCGCCGTCGTACCGTGGCAGAGGGAACGGGGCGGCCAGCAGAACGGAACGGAAATGCGGTTTCTCGAATCTCCTTTGGGTAACGTTATATGCACGCAATAGGGTGGCGGGCACATGATAATGCGCGTGAGCGTTATTTATTGGTCTCGATCACGTGGAATGCACGTGACAGCATTAGTTGGCTGGCGATAAGCTTCCCTTTGGTGTGATAATGGCCATCGCATCGGGCTGCGGATACGAAAACTGGTCATGACGTTCTAAAGCAATTTTTTTTTATAACATTTAAAATTATATATAAAATAATTTTTAATAAAATTAATATTAAAATAATTAATTAAAAATTAAAAAAATATTAAAATAATTTTAGAAATCTTCCAACAATAGGATAAACGTTTTGGAAGAAAGAACCTAATCTATTTATAATAATTTAATAATCCCTCCCATTATGAGTCTAATAAAAAACACAATAGCTTACGCTTACCGTCCAACCAAATTTTAAAAATGAGATGCATTGAACTTTTAATGTTATAATCACAATTAGTCCATAATTTAATCTTATTGGATCATATTACAATCCAATTTTATTAAATAGAAATTATATAATTAATAAAAACTTAAATTTTAATAAAATTTTTCTAACATTCTTTCATTTGAATGATATTAATTATAATTTTTTTTAATATAACAGACATAATAATATAAATATAATATTATATTTAATATATTATCAAATAGTGATAATCTAAATTATCTAATAATCTAAATTATCTATAATTTAAATAAATTATTAATAATATTGATTATTATATTTAGTATACGTAAATAATATTACAGTAAAATTACTAAAAATTTTGATTGACATATTTGATATTACAATCAAATTATTGATAATGTAACATTAAATTTTCAAAATACTCTCAAATCAAATTTATTAAAAATTACATCCTATATACAAAATATAAATATATATTATAAATATAAATTATTGGGGATAAATTTTACTTTCGTCGAAGTTCAGTCTGATACTTAGCCTAATGCAACTGATAATCACGGAAGAACTTCGATCGAGAATTCTCCTCCAGCGGCCAGACCCCAGACGAACTCCTTCAGCGATCGAGCCCTAGCCGAACTACTTCAGCGGCTGAACTCCTCCAACGGTCGAACTTCTTTCGGATTTCTCCTTCAGTTAAATTCCTCCGGAAGCCAAACTCCTTTCAGACTTCTCCTTCAGATGGATTCATCCAAGAGCCGAACTTCTTCCAAACTTCTCCCTCAGTCGAATTCCTCCAGAAGCCGAACTCCTTCCAGACTTCTTTCTCAGTCGGATTCCTTCAGGAGCCGAACTCCTTCTAAACTTCTCATTCAATCAAATTCCTCCAGAAGCCAAACTTCTTCCGAACTTCTCCCTCAGTCGGATTCCTCCAGGAGCCCAACTCCTTCCGGACTTCTTCCTCAATCGGATTCCTGCAGGAGCCCAACTCCCTCCAGACTTCTTCAGTCGGATTCCTTCAGGAGCCGAACTCCTTCCGAATTTTTTCTTCAGTCAAATTCCTCCATGAGCCGAACTCCTTCCAGACTTCTCCTTCAAATGAATTTCCTCCAGGAGCTGAACTCCTTCCGGACTTCTTTCTCAGTCGGATTCCTCCAGGAGCCGAACTCTCTCCGAACTTCTCCTTCAGTCAAATTTCTCCAGGAGCCGAACTTCTTCCAGACTTCTCTTTTAGATGGATTCCTCCAAGAGTCGAACTCCTTCCGAACTTCTCCCTCGGTCGGATTCCTCTAGGAGCCCAACTCCCTCCGGATTTCTCCTTCAGTCGGATTCCTCTAGGAGCTCAACTCCTTCCGAACTTCTCCTTCAATCGGATTCCTTTAAGAGCTGAACTCCTTTTGGACTTTTCCTTCAGTCGGATTTCTCCAGAAGCCGAACTCCTTCTGGACTTCTCCTTCAGCCGAACATCTCCACCAATCGAACTCCTTCAGCCAAACTTCTCCACCAATCAGACTTCTTCTGGACTTCTCCATCAGTCGAACTCCATTCGAATTCTTCCAACAGATTACTTCCAGAATTCAAATAGCATTCCTCCTAAATGATCCCCTCTAGTCATATTCCCTTTAAGGGTCCAAACTCCTCTAGAATTGACATATGTCAAAGCTCTTCACCCCTCCACGTATCCCCAAGCGGCTCAGTATCGGACAGCTACGACTGTCACTATTAATCTACTGCAGGCGGTGCCCCTCTCACGCGGCCCCGAGCGGCCAGCTACCAAACAGCTATGGCTGTCACTATCAGTCTGCTACAGGCGACACTCTTCTCATGCGACTCCGAGTGGCCAGCTATCAGACAACTATGGCTGTCACTATCAACTCCGAGCTCCATCTACAAAAGGGATCCTCCAGATACGTTTTCTCTAAGCTCTCTTCTCCTTCTCAAAATACTACTAAATTCTTTTCTGAGTACTCCATTCCTGTTGACTAGAAGAGCTGACTTAATCGTCAGAGGATCCTGCCGGAGCTACCACCATCGACTCTGGATGAAACTTTATTTTGTAGGTCATCGACGGTGGCCTCTTCTTCCTCAACTCCAGCTCGATCCGACGTCGACCAGATTCTATACTAATAGGATTGGCGCTAGAGGAAGGGCCTGCTGTTCCTGAGGTACCCTTGTTCTTAAAGGAGTGCTCAGTCGATCCTTTGGATCTTCTTCTCCAAGGTCCATCTCCATCATCTCCCTCAATCCTAAGAAATATCTCTAAAGAAGGCGACTACCAGAAGATCTACCACTTCTACCGCCAGATCCGAGCCAAACCCGCCTATTTTGGCTCCAACGTCGGTGCTTCAACCTCCTCCTCCACCGACGACCACAGTAGATTCGGAGCAGTTTAACCTGCTGATGCAGCGGATTCAGAGCCTCATCGAGATGATGCAGACCATGCGGCAACCTCCGATGGTGATTTTGCCAGGAAACCCGCTATTAGAATGTCAAGAACTAATCCAAAGAAAAAGCACTTAGGCTAGCATATCTATCGCCCCAAGAAAAGAAAAATAGAGAGCAGATGATCCTTATTCGGATCGTGATTCTTCTCCGAAAAAAACCTTCTCCATCTACATCCAAAAGCCTTTCAAGATCTGCGATCGAGATGACATCCTCGATCAAAAACTGTAGGAGATGGACCGATGGATTGAGGGACTCCACCACATCGCCCTAGTTCAACATGACGACGTCTGCACCGATCCTCCTTTCTCTTCCTAAATTGTGCAAGAGCCCATTCCACCGAACTTCAAGTACCTCCAATTTGAAAGCTACGATGGAATCTCTGATCCGATCGATCATCTGAAAGCCTTCCGAATCATGATGCTGCTTCATGATGCACCAGATGCCATATTATGCCGAGCTTTTCCATCTACCTTAAAGAAAGCAGTAAAAAACTGATACTCGGCATTGAAGTCGGGTATGATCTTCTCCTTTAATCAGATAAGCCATCAATTTGTGGCTCATTTTGTTAGCAATCGACGTCTCCGTTGAGGGTCGGATTTTTTTATGAATATCAAGCAGAAAGAGAAATCCATCCAGACTTATGTCATCCGATTTAACGCTGCTGCATTGAAGGTCCGAAATTTGGATCAGTCTATTGCAATAGCCGCACTCAATGGCGGCCTTCAAAAGAATGATTTGCTATTCTCCCTAGAGAAGAAATACCCCAGAAACTTTGCCAATCTGCTAGCTCGGACTGAAGGATATGTCCGAACGGAAAAAGCCTTCAAATTGAGAGATGAGAGAGCCGCAGATGGGGGAGTCTAGTAAATCTGTGGCTGATGGAGAGCCGAATGAAATTTGATCGTGCTCACGGACTCTCTCCGAGCGCAAGTGAGCCCAAACTCCTCGAGCTCATCATCAAAGAAGCCCCAATGGAAGGGCACGAAAAAATTCTTCCCTCATAAGGTTTCACAACTACACCCCTCTCAATGCTCCACAGATTTCGGTCCGAAGCAAGAGAAGATCAGCCAAGGGCGCTACCATAGTTAGAACCACCAATGAGGAAGGAACAACAAGGAGATCGACCCCCTTTCGACATCATCAATGCTATCTCTGGAGGGCATAGTACTTCGATGAGCCGCCATCTCTCAACCTCAGAGCCAGAGAAAGCTTGCCCCAAATTGGGAAGGCCCATATGAAGTAGAGAAGGTCGTCCAGCCCAAAACTTATCGCCTGAAGGAGCTCAAAGGAACAACGCTCCCACGACCTTAAAACTCAGAGAATCTGAGAATATACTACCGATAATTTTCCTTCAATAAAACTCCTCCATTTTAACATTATTATTTCTTGGTGTAAAAACTATGTGACGATAGGAAAGAAGCAATCAATAGTGGCCATGTTAGAAATAGGAGAAGAACCTTGTCCTAACATGAGCAAGTTGAAGACCTCGTTCATTTTAGACGAGATGAAGGAAGAGGCCCTGACAATGGTCCTTATGTACTCCTACAGTCCGTTAGGAACAGAAGGAGAACCTCATCCTAACGTGAGCAAAGTCGAAGACCTCATTCGTTTTAAACGAGATGAGGGAAGAGGCCCTGACAATGATCTTTATGTGCCCCTACAGTCCGTTAGAAACATGAGGAGAATCTCGTCCTTATCCTAACATGAGCAAAGTCGAAGACCTCGTTCATTTTAGATGAGATGAGGGGAGAGACCCTGACAACGGCCCTTATGTGCCCCTACAGTCCGTTAGAAATAAAAGGAGAACCTCATCCTAACATGAGCAAAGTCAAAGACCTCGTTCATTTTAGACAAGATGAGGGAAGAGGCCCTGACAATGGCCCTTATGTGTCCCTACAGTCCTGTTAGGAACAAGAGGAGAACCTCGTCCTAACGTGAGCAAAATCGAAGGCCTCGTTCATTTTAGACAAGGTGAGAGGAGGAGCTTCAACTTCAACCTCGATTGGAGATAAGATCTTCCCCGAGCTTCAACGTCAATATCGATAGGAGATAAGATCTCCTTCAACCTCAGCTGGAGATAAGATCTCCTCCGAGCTTCAACTCAACCTCGACTAGAGATAAGATCTCCTCCGAGCTTCAACGCCAACCTCAACAGAAGATAAGATCTCCTTCAACCTCGGCTGGAGATAAGATCTCCCCCGAGCTTCAACTTCAATCTCGTTAGAGATAAGATCTCCTCCAAGCTTCAACTTCAACCTCGGCTAAAGATGAGATCTCTTCCGAACTTCAACGTCAACCTCAACAGGAGATAAGATCTTCTTCAACCTCGACTGGAGATAAGATCTCCCCGAGCTTCAACTTCAACCTCGGTTGGAGATGAGACCTCCTCGAGCTTCAACATCAACCTCAACAGGAGATAAGATCTTCATTCAACTGCGGCTGGAGATAAGATCTCTTCCGAGCTTTAACTTTAATCTTAGCTGAAGATGAGACCTCCCCCGACCTTCAACGTCAACTTCAATAGGAGATAAGATCTTCTTCAACCACGACTGGAGATAAGATTCCCCCAAGCTTTAACTTCAACTTTGGCTAGAGATAAGATCTCCCCCAAGCTTCAACGAGATAAGATCTCCTTCAACCTCGGCTGGAGATAAAATCTCCCCCGAGCTTCAATGTCTACCTCAAAAAAAGATAAGATCTCCTTCAACTTCGAATGGAGATAAGATCTCTCCCGAGCTTCAATTTCAACCTCAGCTGGAGATGAGACTTCCTCCGAACTTTAACATCAACCTCAACAGAAGATAAGATCTCCTTCAACCTTGGCTGGAGATAAGATCTCCCTAGAGCTTCCAATCCTTCAATCTCCAGCCTTCAACAGGAGATAAGATCTTCTTCAACCTCGCTGGAGATAAGATCTCTCCCGAGCTTCAACCCTTCAATAGAAGATAAGATCTCCTTCAACCTCGACTGGAGATAAGATCTCCTCCGAGCTCCAACCCTTCAATAGGAGATAAGATCTCCTTCAACCTCGGCTGAAGATAAGATCTCCCCCGAGCTTCAACGTCAACTTCAACAGAAAATAAGATCTCATTCAACCTCGACTGGAGATAAGATCTCCCCAAGCTTCAACGTCAACATCAACAGAGATAAGATCTCCTTCAACCTCGGCTAGAAATAAGATCTCCCTCGAGCTTCAATCCTTCAATAAGAGATAAGATCTTCTTCAACCTCGGTTGGAGATAAGATCTCCTCCGAGCTTCAACTTCAACGTCAATAGGAGATAAGATCTCCTTCAACCTCGGCTGGAGATAAGATCTCTCCCGAGCTTCAACGTCAACGTCAATAGGAGATAAGATCTCCTTCAACCTCGGCTGGAGATAAGATCTCCTCCGAGCTTAACTTCAACCTCAACAGGAGATAAGATCTCCTTCAACCTCGATTGGAGATAAGATCTCCCCGTCAATAGGAGATAAGATCTCCTTCAACCTCTGGAGATAAGATCTCCCCGAGCTTCAACTTCAATAGGAGATAAGATCTCCTTCAACCTCGACTGAAGATAAGATCTCCCCGAGCTTCAACGTCAACTTCAACAGGAAGATAAGATCTTCTTCAACCTCGACTGGAGATAAGATCTCCCCGAGCTTCAACTTTCAACCTCGGCTGGAGATAAGATCTCTCCCGAGCTTCAACTTCAACCTCGACTGGAGATAAGATCTCTCCTGAGCTTCAACGTCAACCTCAACAGGAGATAAGATCTCCTTCAATCTTGGCTGGAGATAAGATCTCTCCCGAGCTTCAATCCTTCAATAGAAGATAAGATCTCCTTCAACCTCGGCTGGAGATAAGATCTCTCCCGAGCTTCAACCTGAACGGGTGCAAAGCTTGGAAGAGGACTTCGACAGTCATCTTTTTTATACTCCCTTTCTTCGAATTTTGAACTCGAAAATAGGGGGACTATTGTTGGGGATAAACCACACTCCCACCAAAGTTCAGTCTGATACTTAGCCTAATGCAACTGATAATCACGGAAGAGCTTTAATTAAAAATTCTCCTCCAGCAGTCGGACTCCAGTCGAACTCCATCAGCCGAGCCCTAGCCGAACTCCTTCAGCGGCTGAACTCCTTCATCAACCGAGCTCCTTCCGTATTCTTCTTCAGTCAAATTCCTCCAAAAGCCAAACTCCTTCCAGACTTCTCCTTTAGATGGATTCCTCTACGAGCCAAACTTCTTCCAAACTTCTCCCTCAGTCGGATTCCTTCAGGAGCCGAACTTCCTCTAGACTTCTCCTTCAGATGGATTCCTCTAAGAGTAGAACTCCTTTCGAACTTCTTCCTCAATCGGATTCCTCCAAAAGCCAAACCCCTTCTGGACTTCTTCCTCAGTCGGATTCCTCCAGGAGTCCAACTCCCTCCGAACTTCTTTTTCAGTTGAATTCCTCCGGAGTCGAACTTCTCCTTCAATCAAATTTCTCTAAGAGCCAAACTCCTTTCGAATTTTTTCTTCAGTCAAATTTCTCCAAGAGCCGAACTCCTTTAAGACTTCTTCTTCAATCAAATTCCTCCAGGAGCCAAACTTCTCCTTCAGATGGATTCCTCCAAAAGTCGAACTCCTTCTAGACTTTTTCCTCAGTCGGATTCCTTCAGAAGCCAAACTCCTTTCAAATTTCTTCTTCAATCAAATTCCTCCGAAAGCCGAACTCCTTCCAGACTTCTCTTTCAGTCAAATTCCTTCAGGAGCCCAACTGCTTCCAGACTTCTTCTTTAGATGGATTCCTCCAGAAGCCAAACTTCTTCCGAACTTCTCCCTCAATTAGATTCTTCCAGGAGCCAAACTCCCTCCAAACTTCTCCTTCAGTCAAATTTCTCTAAGAGCCGAATTCCTTTCAGACTTCTCCTTCAGATGGATTCCTCTAGGAGCCGAACTCCTTTCGGACTTCTCCCTCAATTAGATTCCTCCACGAGCCCAACTTCCTCCGGACTTCTTCAATCAAATTTCGCTAGGAGCCGAACTCCTTCCAAACTTCTTCAGTCAGATTCCTCCAAGAGCCGAACTTCTTTCGGACTTCTCCTTCAGTCGAATTCCTCCAAGAGTCGAACTCCTTCCGGACTTTTCCTTCAATCGAACTTCTCCACTAGTCAAACTTCTTCAATCGAACTTCTCCACCAATCGGATTTCTTCTGGATTTCTCCATCAATCGAATTACATCCAGATTCTTCCAACAGATTACTTCTAGATTTCAAATAGCATTTCTTCCGAATGATCTCCTCTAACCATATTTTCTTTAAAGATCCAAATTTCTTTAAAATTGACATACGTCAAAGCTCTTCACCCCTCCACGTGGCCCTAAGCGGCTCAGTTCCGAAAAGCTACGACTGTCACTATCAGTCTAGTCTGCTGCAGACGGCGTCCCTCTCATGCAGCCCTGAGCGGCCAGCTACCAGACAGCTACGACTATCACCATCAATCTGCTGCAGACAGCACCCCTCTCACATAACCCCGAACGATCAGCTACCAGACAGCTACGACTGTCACTATCAGCTCTAGGTTCCATCTACAAAAAAAATCCTCTAGATACATTTTCTCTAAACTCTCTTTTTCTTCTCAAAACTCTGCTGAATTTTTTTCTAAGCACTCCATTCCTTTTGGCCAGAAGAGCTGATTTGATCGTCGAAGGATCCTGCTGAAACCACCACCACCGACTCCAGATAGAACTTTATTTTGTAGGTCACCGACGGCGACCTCTTTTTCCTCAACTCCAGCTCGATCCGACGTCGATCAAATTAATATATATATATATAATTATTATAATATATATTATATTATTATAATATTATTATAATATATAATAATAATATAATATAATTATTATATAATAATATTATAATATTATAATATTATTATAATATAATAATTTTTTTTATGAGGATATTTCTATCCAAATATATCATTAGTAGATTATTAAATATTTGATAATCTAGATAGCCACTCCTTTTTTTGGTAATTCAATTACCTAATAATTTGAATTATCAACTTAAAAAGTATACCAAACATAATAATTTAGTAAAGCTCTTTTAAATTGCTGATAGATTGCTAGCTACCAATCGTAATTCAAGTGCCATATGAAATTGACAGTATGAATAGAAGCTATTAAAAAGATGCATCATCCAGAGAGAATACATCTTGCTATAGGTATTCATCGTAGGCTGCCAAGGAAAAATTTGGATTAGACAAGAAGATTTTGAATTGGACATTCATCTCACTGTCCTCTGCTGCTTAATTTAAAAAGTTGCATTAGCGGAGTTCTGAATATGGTTTGAGCTGATAACCTCCATTTCAGCAACATCCTGTAGACTGGAAGGAGAAAATAGAAATGTCAGTTTAGCCTGTGACGCACGGCAACAAGTATAGCTATATCAATTCAGGAGCTAAAGCAGATTTTTCTCTTACCAGTTCAAATATCAGATCGGTTAGAAGTTTACAAAGCTACATTTGTTGTCGAGCAGAACCTTGTATGATGGATGTGAGTGATGGGTGTATCCTGGCTCTTTTCAAGGAACGAGCTTCACTTTTTCCATGGGAGTATTCCTCACCCAACGGCCACCTTGGACGCAAGTCCAACTGTATCATGGTGACAACCAAACAAAACAAGATTATAAAAGCAAATATAACAAATAATTTGCTGGTTTTTCTTAAAGAAAGGGAACTAATTTGCATGTTTCAAAATGGCAAGTCGAAAACTGGGATAAGTAGCATTCACCAACCTACTCTCAAACAACCAGAATTATGATCTACTCTACTTTTACAAAATAAAAAGGTATTTCCAAAAACATAACTTTGTCATGTATAGGATGAGAATCAGCTAGTTGATGCATGTACAAGCAATGATTTAGGCTGCAAAGTGGCAAAAGCTCATGCATGATTGTGATATGTCTAAGCATGCAGTATCTTTTGCACCCTTTGTCGTGCACAACTCTAAATCAATCATGCTTCCTTCAGTCCAGCCAATAAAATCTTTCTGCCTGTGTCCTTGAGTAGAACTACCATAGTTGCACATTTCAGAACAAGATTGTTTCAAATCCATTTTCCTATTCATGTTTCATTTTTTTTTAAAAGAAATATATTAGAAAAGGTACTTCTTAGAAAACCATATCCCTTAAAAGACATTATTTTTTATGGAATAAAGCGTTGCATGACAGGAAAAAAAGATATAGCATCTACGTTAACTTGAACTTTTATCCATACATGCATAGTATATGTATTATATCTGCGACCTGTCTGATATCTTGTCTTCTGGAAGCACCTAGACATAAATTATGTTTTGTTTTGCTTCCCACTTCTCCCTTTACAGGATTCATCAAGACAGATTTGGACTCACCAAAGTGTTAAGTGGTTGGTCTAGCATGAAAAATGATTATCGAGAAAGATGTACATGAAGGACAGTGCCAAATGCCTGATCACATCTAAAAAGAGTTGATACGAACCATAGAATCTTCAGGCTCATCAGCACGAGGGGGAGGATCAAATCTTCCACAAAGAAAGTGCTCAACCCCGGTCCAAGCAACCATGACACCTATTATAGTGACCAACATATGACAATTACAATAATGATGTATGCTTAAAGCATGGATCAAAAAGTTCTTAATAAATAGAAAATTCATTGCTCATGCGACTCGAATAGCTCATGGACTAGTCAACCATTACTACTTCACCAAAGAAAACAGAAACATAACATTTGCAATTAAAGACCATTACAATTATGATGAAAATGTTAATGAACAATGGCATATATGCAGACAACTAGTACTTTTTTCGGAACCAGGGCCGAGATTCATTATGACCACATCAAATTAACCAAAGTTTGAGGAAAACTTCAGAAGACATCTAAATCTAGACAAAGCCATAATGATCCATAAAAACGAACATCACAACAAGGCATTGCAATATGCTCTTTATACTTCCACTTTCCATTATTAATAATCTTTTTGTTGCTGGTTTACATATAGGACAGCAAAATTTTGTCAAACTCGATTGATTCAGTTCGCCAGAAAAAAGCTGGGCCCTGACAGTAGGCAACTTGTCCAAAAACATGGTCCACATAAAATTTTTTGTCTAACTTAGAATGGGGCCCACAGTCCATAAATCCAAACAATCAGAATAATTGTTGTAAAGAAGGAAGCAGACCAAGCCTGGACTCGGACCCACTGTCATTTAGACTATAAAATCTCGATTCAAAACCCCACATAAGCTCGCATAGTTTTATTTCCCGCTTTCCCAAAATCTGAGAGCAAGATCGTGCACTCCCTAGTCTCTCCTCTCTCCTGTTTAGAGTTTTCATTTCCCACTGCTACACCTTCCCTCTATGGTCCAACTGCCTCCCTCAGCAAGCCCCATCAACAGCCAACCACCACTTGGTTTATCTTACCAGCCCACCACCTGGCCTGAAGCACACCCTTCAATGTCTGATCAGCAAGTACTCTCTCCCCCCTCTCCACAGGCCCTATAGCAGACCACACTGCCCCCTTTACTCCAATTTCCCTCTGGCAGCCATCATCACCCACACACACCCCACCTCCCGGCCCAGCCCCCAACCCTACTGCTTGCTGCCACTCCACTCCACTTTGACTCGTTGGGCTCCCTCCAACCATTGACCCCACTTGACCATGCCGCTCTCTCTTAAAAAGTCCTGAACTCTATAGCATCCCCCACCCCCATGGCCAACCACTACTTTCATACCAGGTCAGATCTGGTAATGGCCCAAATAAAAAACAAGTTCAGTTTCAAAAACTCTGTGTCATCCAAGATCCAGGTCTGGATTAAGCCCAAGTCAAGCAAAAAACCATGACTATAGGTCCTTGTCCAACCCAAACTGATTTATTGTCAGCCATAATTTAGTAATCGTACATGTTAGTGGCAAGTAGGCTCATGACAATGTACTTTGAAAAGCGATGCTAACCTATTCTTGCTGGTCCAAATAAAATAATACACATGGAGCATGGACATGCATATCCCCATCTTCGATCCTGATTTTCTAGAAGTTTAAATCCACTTGTAGATTGAAATGAAAGCCACTAAGCCCAAAACCTATTTTTGGCAATATTGAAACCAGGTCCTCACGTTCTCACCAACAAAAATGAAAAATGTGAAAGTAAAACTAAGATGACTTTGAATCACAGTCCATGAAAGCCTATGGACACAGGAACTTCATCTAAGATCCCATGTCTTAATAAAGTTGGGCCAAGCAGAAGTGGGCCTTCATACACAAAGTAAATTGGGCTTGGACATTGGAGACCAATATAGGCCTAGGTGGGCCTTGGAATTAGTTTGCAAAAGTTGACCAGCTTGAGAAAAGCCAAACCAATGTGCTCTGTTAAAATGGGTGCTCTGAGAGCAACTAAAGATATTAATTTAGGTGCTAGAAAGTGATCACCTATGATTGCCTGGACACCAGCTACCTTATTTTAAACTTCAGTTACATGAATTGGAAGCAAGTGCTGGAGAGTGCATCCAAAGAGATCCAAAAGCAGATGTGACACTCTGGGTAGAAATTTCTGACTACTAAGGTTTAAACTACCTTTAGCAGAATGAATATGCACCCTGAAAAATGCAGAACTCAATCTAAACAGTACCATAAACAAGATCTACAAATATCTCTTACAATTGTCACTACAAAGGCTTGGAGGAGGGCATACAAGTTGAAGCAAATGAATATGCATCCTGAAAAATGCAGAACTAAATCTAAACAGTATCATAAACAAGATCTACAAATATCTCTTACCATTGTCAGTACAAAGGCTTGGAGGAGGGCATACAAGTTGAAGCCCATTCTTTTCAACAACATGTTTCAGACGAGTTCTAACATACTGATTTGATGCAACACCTCCTGAAACTACCTACAAATAAGAGACAGACAACAATAGCATCAAACATCAGTCTCCTTGGGCTGCAAAAGAACCAAGCTAAGCTTTGGCTATTCAGATTTGACTTTATCATCTCAAGAGGAGAGGTGTTCAAACTAGGCTCAAGCCTGAGGCAAAGTCAGTTATGTGTCTTAAGGTTTGTCTCATAGGTCACTAAAATGAGCCAGTTCACACGCTGAGTCAAAGCATATGCTAACTTTTGGAAGTTGTTTGAGCCCAACTTGATTGGGTGAACCTTAAAATGCAGCTTCGCTATTTTTTTTTCCCCAATAGAAAACCAAGCTAAGCTTTGGCTATTCAGATTTGACTTCATCATCTCAGGAGGAGAAGTGTTCAAACTAGGCTCAAGCCCGAGGCATAGTCAGTTATGTGTCTTAAGGTTCGTCTCATAGGCCACTAAAATGAGCAGGTTCACATGCTTAGTCAAAGCATATGCTAACTTTTGGAAGCTGTTTGAGCCCAGCTTGTTGATTGGGTGAACCGTAAAATGCAGCTTCACTTTTTTTTCTCGATAGCTTCAGCTAGCTTGAACCATATTGAAAGAGTGGAATTTTTGTTTTTCATGATTAGTCTGGTTTCTTTCAAGCCTCATAAGTTCAAAAAGAAACAAAGAGTCACAATTCACATTACCAAACATTTAGTAGAAGGTTCAATCTTCATCACCCATTCAATTGCTCGTTCACACCTCTCTTCCAAATGCAATACAGCAACTCGCTACAGAAAATTTTGATAGAAGCAACATTCCAAAGCATTCAGGAAAAAATCAAAATACTTCAAGAGTCGGTACACTAGTTCAACTAAATACTAAAATTTAATGTATAACCTGAAAGGATGCAGCAATATCTGCTCGTAACCTTCTTTCGTGGCTACTTGTAGAAGAAATGGAATTATTTTCTACAGATCTGCAGATAACATGCATCACTCTCAGTAGGGAAGGCCGATGGAGTTTAAATGACCAGAATCAACAATAAACACAATACAAAAGAAACAATTCTGATCATTGACACCTTAAATTAGTAAGCCATGAGAAGAGTAGCTTATGTATAGTAGGGGAGAATGTAAAGAAGTTTCTTATTTCTAGGAGAAAACGCACAAGCATATGCACATTTTAATATGACATCACAAGTGCAGATGTGCAATTTATAGAGGACATCATCGAATAAAACATTCACAAGTTGCAGGCAGTTGGATATTATGAGGTTCATTAATTGCTGAGTTGTGCCATAAACAGCAGTTAAAAAATATGCAGCAAGAGTTTAACCATATTTGCTTAACTAAGTTGAACTTCCATGTTGAGCAACATAAAGAATGAAATGGCAATTTGTAGTACTAATTTGTTCACAGTGGCATTTGTAGCATAAATACAACATAGAAACAACATGACAAAGATTAGATGATCAGATTAATGGACTCATTCAACATGCAATGCAAAGATACAAAGTAATAAATTCCTTACAGATTTTCAGATTCTTCAATAATTGCTGAGTTGTGTCACAAACAGCAGTTAAACAATAAGCAGCAAGAGTCCCTTTTTTTTGCCTTATTAAATTGTACTTCCATGCTGAGCAACATAAAGAATGAAATGGCAATTTGTTCACTGCTCTAATTTGTACAGTAGGATTTGTAGCATAAAATCAAAGGTAAAAACAACATGACAAATATTAAACAATTGGACTAAAAATGGACTCATTCAATGTCTCTGATGCAAAGGTATGAAAATACAAATTAATAAATCCCTTACAGATTTTTAGATTCGATGGCTATTCTGACTTGAGTCTTTAGACCAGCATATGAGAAATTGCAGTCCTTATGCTGTCTCATTGGAATCTGGGGGAGAAAATAATGAGTGATAAAAATATTGAGATTGATGCGGGACAACAATGCAAGCGGCAAATGGTTGCTTCACATGCAGATAATATCACCACTAGCAACCCAAGAGCTCCAGCAAGAGACTTACTGAGAACTTGATAGAGTTTGCATCACCTTCCCGAGCAAGTTCTTCAAGAGCTGGGCCACCACCTTTTCTCATATCAAGGCCAAGCCATCTTGCGGTCTTGTCATATGCTTCACCAATTGCATCATCTATTGTTGTCCCAAGTTGAACATAATGACCAAGTCCATGGGCAAGAATGAGGAGATTGTGTCCGCCTGAGTGTTAAAAAAATACACCAGTAAATAGCCACAAGCATTTGTATCTATTAGATTAAAAAGAAGAAATAGATACTCCAAGTGGATTTTGATGAAGTTTCAATCCATGTCAAGTAAAATATGAACCCAACAATTTAGACTTCCATTTTCACTAAAATATGCATGTTGTGTCGTGATTTACAGAAACACATAACTGATAAGGAACATATCAGCCATAAACACTGCAGTATTCAAGCTAACTTGATACTCATACTCAGGTTAGAATGAACAAGGAATTGATCTCTAAGGCTTGAAGAAGCACTTTGACATAACTGGACTACACATGAAATATGGAAAGATACATCACTCAATCCATATAGATTTAGAAACAATTCTTAATAAGATATATTCTTATATATCCCCTGAAAGAGGTAAGAAACATAACGCGAAAGCAATGAAATGAGTGTGAAATGACTGATCTCAGAATACAACGACCACTATTAGATATTCAAGATATCATATGTGGATCTCTGTAAGAATATTCTGTAAGAAAATATGTAAAAGGTAAAGAAAAAGGTAAAAATAGAGAAAGGAGAAAGGGGGATGGGAGCACATAGACTTTACTCTAGTCCATTCATCTTTTTCTCTTTTTATTATGATTGCATAACTGCCATACAGTGGTCAAATGACTAATAACCCCTAACACCGAGGGCTTGCATGAATGCCAGGCTTATTGCATGGTTGGCCCAGTTACATGACAAATGCAAATATATAGGCCTAACAATTAACAACCTCCCATATAAAATAGGACAGAAAATCTTACTTGATTAACCATCTAACTTTCAACAACTAACATTACAAGATCTTAAGAGGAGAATATATGCAAGCAGATGCAAAAACTTAAAATACTCCTACATGATCTTACAAAACTGGAATTCTCAGAGAATATAGAGCATTGACAAAAGCTGATAGTGTAAATGCAGATAGATAAAGATTACCTGAAATAAGAAGAGCCAAAAAAGGAAACTGCAGGTCCTTCTCAACCAGCCTAGAGACAAGCAAAGCACAATGGACAATCAGCAAAAGCAAAGTTTGGATACACATGGAACAACATCTATTTGCTTGCTGTTGACCTTTATGCCATCTCTTTAGTTTAGCTTTGTCTTTTTAGTTATCTATCTTTTATGGTGAAATTTCATAGCAAATTGAATCAGATTATGACATCAAGGAATAGAACTTCAGTGGATATTATTATCAACTTTAGGCACCATGATGGATACAAAAATTGGAGTTTCAGGTTTTTTCAATGCAGGATCAGGGTGCCATCCTGTAAATTAATGAAATGTATGAAATGGCATACATCAATAAGTCATAGAAATAATAAGTTCTTTCCGCAGTCAGATTGAGTCAAAAATTATATACTATTGTACTTCATCCAAATCATGAGGCTCGAATGTTATCAACTTTAATGTTCTTGTACCCCCAAAATCAAGACTTGTTTAATACTAAGTGAAAGTTCAACAAATCAATGCTACCACAAATATTGCCAGAAAGATGCATATGCACATGTATGTATGAAAGTGTTGACTTCACTACCTAGCAACCAGAGCATGTGCTTCCATATGATGTATACCGATGATAGGCAAACTGAACTTTCCAGCTATTCTTCGAGCCTTGCACACACCAACTACATTGCAATTAAAAAGAGAGAGAAAATCATGATATTAATTGTTTGATTAAATAAACATATCCAGCACTACAGAAATGGGCTACAAGATTCAATAGTACGGATACATTGAGGTCTTCATATACACTAAATAAATAAATAAACCTTATAATTTAAAATCTCCCAACTCCAATATTAACACTACGGGAAAATTTGATAATTATTGGTAAAGAATATAGAGTTTTTTAAGGAACTTTGCATAATATATCCAAAAACTACAAAATTGTCCTTAATGATAATAATAACCCAAGATATTACTTTAGGGACATCTAACAAGGGGGCTTTAGAATTATATACCGCTGGACTACCATCAAGTGAGGACTTTAAGCAATTGAATGCATGCATATGACCATTTCTATGGTGGTAAGGGATATGATACTCCACAGCATAGGTGGTACTTGAAAAGATACAGTTAAAAAAAGCTAATGAAAAGACATGCATAAGCTAGAGAGTAGAGCCAAAAAGGGACTGATTTGAAAACATTGTGTTAAGAATACTCGAGGGGGAGCTGATGTTGGTGTAGATGTCCCTATTATCTCTAAACAATACCAGCATTTTTTAATTGGGGTCACCTCAATACTCACAAACAGCAAAGTGGCATAAGATTTAGCACCTTCCTTCTTCTTCCACAAAACTCACAGTACCAGCTACCAACAAAGAACCATCCCAATAAATAACCAGCATAATTTAGTCGTGCAATACTCAAACTATAGTTGTTCGAGGAGCTCTTGTAGGAACAACATAATATAAGACTGTGTCAATGTACGCGAAAAAATCCTCAAAGAGGAAGCATCATAGCTTTATGCTTAAAATTATCACAATTCAAACCACCACAAGTACAACATGCCCAGGCTTCTACAAGTAATCCTTTGTTTTGCAAAATCATTATGAGGATCCAAGACCAATATTTCCATCTATATTTATCATATAAATAAATATAGAATTTCTACATAAGTACAGGCACCAAACAATCTCATTATTCCTAACTTGATAACCATAACCATCTAGCATTATTCCAACCACTTTGGCTCAGCTAGCATTCCTGTTTTTTCAAATTGGGATCAAAACCAAAGCTAAGAAAGGATGAAAGAATATCCTTTTCGCTAGAAATTGCAGTTTGACCAACACAATATAAAAAGGAAATTTATCAGTTTCTATAACAGAATTGAATCTTAAGACCAATATTCAGAAATCTATGACAACCTTCTCCTTCAACTAACAACCCTTCACATTCACTCCTTTTCGCCGGAAGAAATCCTTCAACTGAGCTTCTAATTTACCCACTCCCTTTTGATATGTCTTTAAGAGGATTGGGGTGGGGGAAGGATAATGGATGAGGATGATGTAATTTAGTTAGCTTTTTCTTTATTTTTAATTATGTGATGCACCCAAAATTTGGGCCTAGATGGTCGGTCCATAGTGTTTCTAGTTTCTACCATTGATAGGATTCAGGTTCAAATCCCAGCTCAAGCTCCCCTCTATCTACACATGCAATAATTTCAAAATTTTGCGATCCAAAGAGGTATTTATGTCTGACTGAAAGGTTAAAATATAATAAACAACCCAATATAACTGATTAACATTATTAGAATTCAAATGAGCTTGTTCCAAAAGGGCATTTAAATAAAGGATGAAAAAAGAAGGTAGAATAGAATCATAAATGCAATCTAAGAATTTGGGGATATAGCCTCTTAGTTATATATGAACAAGATGTTAGTCAATGATATTCTACCACACTATCCAATCATTTCTGGTGTAATCTTAGTCTTCATTACATTATTTTGCTCTTATCTCAAATGAAATATGTTACAGCATGTGGCTTCTCATCTTGCCATATCAACAACCAGACAACTAGAAATTAATGTAGGGAAAAGCATAAAAAGGTATTTGTGGTAACCACTTTATGCATACCCCGCAGACAAAGACTTAAACCTGGTCCAATTGTAACAGCAACTGCAGAAAGATTCTTTTCTGTTAATTTTGCATCATCAAGTGCGTGCTGAACAACCTAGAAAATGAAGCTTATGTCATAACCTCTTAACTGTATATGCAAAGACTCAATGAGGATATTGTATCACCTATAGAAGCCAACTAAATCTCAAACCTGGTCGATTACTAGCAAATGTGCTTCTTCAGCCATTTTAGGTGCAACGCCCCCATAACGTGACAGCAAATCTGCCTTGATAGGTACAAGTACAAAAATAAATTTTAATTTTCAAATTCCACTAATAGCTTCAATGTATTGTACGAACATGTCGTTCATGCTGAATATCAACTGCAGTAAAGAAATGATCTTTCACTCATATAAGAAGAATTATGTAACTAAAGTTAGTTGAGACACATCAAGTAAAATATGGGAACATGGAGAGGCACTTGATATATAAGTGATCCTGATGGTGTCTCTATATCAGAGGAAAAGAAAACTTAATTTGTTAAACAAACCAAGGCCAGTTATGCAGAAAACAAGCTTCATATTATCTCCTTCAGGGAAGTTAAGGCATCATTCTTAGAACATAATACATACAAACCAAGGCCAGTTATGCAGAATACGAGCTTCACATTATCTCCTTCAGGGAAGTTAGGGCATCCTTCTTAGAACATAATACAACAGATACATATATACATACATACATACATAGAGAGAGAGAGAGAGAGAGAGAGAGAGAGAACAGACTGTGATCACACAGAAAATGAATCTCTTAGCACAAGGTTATAGGCCCTATTGCAATTCGACCATTTTTTCACTTCCTTCTTCACCATTATTTCATATTAAAGGCTACATATTCAGTCAATGCGATCCTTTAATTCCTTTTATATCCTTCATCTAACACTTCTATTCAAGTCATTTTAGGTTTTCAACTTTTAACATAACCTTGGTGGAAATGCCAGGAAGGATATGATATCAGCTGCACTGACAGAAATAGTCTTCAATACTTACATCCATACTTCATAGAGGAACTAAGAGTGGGATTGGTTTGCTCTGACTAAGTTGTCCGTTTACTGAAGGACAAATTTTCTCCAATTGTAGGGGAAACCTTTAATCAGCCACAAGATTATCTCCCCAAGTTTCTACAATTTTGTAATGAAGAAAAAATCTGGCACTGTAATCATTTCATGAAGGGTCATCAACTTCTTCACCTTTTTGCCACATATTCCTAGTAGCGGCTACATCCTCTATCAACTTATTCAACTTAAAAGGTCCACCTAACTTGCTGTAGGTCTCGCCCGCCTAATATGAACCAATGAAGATGGAAAGAAGAAAATAAAATTCTGGAATGTAACTGTAACTCTTAGTATCTCGATGCAATGAAGGATCACAGAAATAGTGACTGGGTATCCTGACATGTAAGAAGAGAGAGAATGGAGAATGAGAAGTACCAACCAACTCAAAATGTCGCCCTTTGTTTTTCAAAAATTCAGATAAGCATTCCCAAATGGTATTAAAAAAAAACAAAAAAAATTGCCAATCATTAGACGCCATTAATTTCATCGGTACATAATCCTATTTAGAAACTGCTAGCAAAGAGATAAACCCTTACCTGCGAAGACACAACTTGACTAAGAATTTCTCCATTACCTCTGACCTGAAAAAGAAAAAGGACATTCGAAACAAAAATCCAATCAAGAAAACTCGCTGTTGCAAACGCTATCGCAATGTTATAGCAAAGAGAAACTGGAGAAACCAAAAGGAGATAAAGGTCTTACAATGGCCGCGGCAGTATCATCGCAGCTGGTTTCGATGCCAAGAATCACAACATCCTCTCGAGCCAAGCTCCACTCCGAGTCCGAGGATTTCTGAGCAACGATGCCAGAAGCTGAGCGTATAGAAGAAAGGTGTTTGAAAGAAGGCTTCAGAGAGAGGGGGGAATAGAAGGTAGAGGGTTGCCCAAGTCCTGTAAAGCGGCGAGTCAAAGCCCTAGTTCCCGAAGGTAGGAGTGAAGTTTTTAGAATAAAAGCAGAGCGGGAAAACCAGAGAGGCGACGCGAGCGTAAAGAATGCCATGCCCTCGAAGTGATCCGGGTCGAGGGGATGAGGTTGAGGTCACTCCGCTGAAAAACGGTGCGGTAAGAAGGGTGGTGGGGATATCGCGGCCCATGTCGGTGAATGGCCGATACCGAGACAAACCGATATATAAATTATAGGGAAGAAGCTTCGGTGCATCCGTGATGCGCGGGTACTTTCGCCCGACCCGCAACCTCAAATTTGATAATATTTGATACATAAAAACAAATTTTATAACTTGAATCGATGCCATCATGCCACCACGTGGGAAGAGAAATGCACATACACGCTTAACATTGCTCATATGGTAGACTTTGTATCAATCTCTTTTCTTTTTTTTTTATTTTTTATAATTTGAAGTGGTCATTCAGTGACCTAGTTCCAACTTTTAGTGAATTAATTGACTTGATCAAACACTAGACCATGCATCATGTTAGATTTTTTTAAAATATTATTATATTCTTATAATTTTAAAAAAATAAAATTTTCAATTATTATAATATAATTTACATCCTTCCTACAAGAATATTCTGATTATTTTCTATAAATAACTTCCATCATGTACATACTAATCTTGAGTCTTGACTTCATGCTCTAATTCTGACATGCATGGCATGCATGAAAAGCACTTTTGTTTGCCTACTTCATTGGTAACCTCTTAACTTCTTATTGTTTCAAAGATCTTTGCAACTTAATCTGATTATATCGATATCATCACTAACTATCTCTTCTATTTGGGGTCTATAATTTATGCTAATTAAAACCATATGGCCACTGCCTTGATGCTTAATCATGTGGACAATGTGGTGGTGAAGAGGATAGTAGCTACAAGAAATCTATTGAGATATAAATAAAAGTTGAGATTGTATAAGATAATGGGGGCTACTAGATGATTGACCATCTAAACTTTAAGTCTTGAAATATCTCCGATATGTTGCATGAAGGCATTGAAATGATAAAATTAAATTAGCTAGATAAAAAAATTTAAAATTAATAATTATTTTTTTAAAAAAAATTTGAATACTATGCTTGTAACATGTGCAACTTAACGGCAGCTAGCTATGCCTGGTAGCCCCAACACTCCTTTTGAGGTTGTTAACATGACAAACTCAACAATATTTTTGGAAAATGGAAACTTATATTGTTTTTTTTGGCAAACTAAATCAACCAGTTTTAAGCCTAAGGTATTTTTATTTCAATACAACTGTTCCAATCTAAATTGTTTCATAAAAATAATTAATTGTTGAAAATCATTGTAAGTCCTAAATTTTCTAGAAACGATATTTTATTTTTACCAAGCTATATTTTATATTTAAGAAGTCCTGTTTACTTTTAGGATTTATTATTTTTTTGGGTAAGACGGGATTTATTATTGAAGTCCAAGTCTTAGTTTTATTTCTGCAGGACCCTGAGTTAGTTGCCCATAGCCTGGGGGTCCAAAGTAGGATAAGGTTGATGTTGATTTTGCTACAAAGTCCTATTTTTATCGGGATAATTATAGATGCAAATGGGTTCGATCCAATAGGATCACAAGTGATCCCAATCCGATCTAATTCTTTAATCAAATTTTCATAATAGATTCAAACCCAATCTAATGGAAATCGAATTGGATTGGATCGAATTCATAGATAAAAATTTTGTCCCAATAAATCGTTTGGATCAGTTGGATCCATATATAACTCAATCCCAATCCAAAAAATTTAGATCTAATTCATAAAGCTAACACCATACACAAGTAAATTCATTCAAATATTTGAATTAATAATGAAGGTATTTAATGTGATGTTTCCAAAATTATGTCATACAATGTTTGAGACCACTTTAAAATCAAAGAGCAACACACTGTCTCAACTTGATTTAGGTGAATGGACTTTTGGGCTAACATCTAGCATCAAATAAAGCCCTTTTACCCGGTGGATCTGGCTAGGTTGTTAATATTCAAGAAAGGCCTATGGGCTAAATTTTTTTGAATTTTGAAAAAAAAAAAATTTTTTGAAGCTGCATTGCTCTGCTTGTATAATAATTTGTACATTAAATTATCCAAACAAAATTACAATCAATATTGATGGTTTGGCTTGAATCTTTATTCTCCAAATAGAAATAGGATTGGGGTCATTTCGGATCAGATCGGATCGAATTATTGAGCATAAGATCTAAATCAATCCATAGGATTAAATGAATCGAGTCGGATCCAAATTTAGTAAATCTAGATCTAGCTCAAAAAATAGGATTGGCTCAATTTTAAAATCTGATTTGGTCCTATAGGGGATTTATCATAGTCAGATCGGATCCTGGTCAATCCAAGATTCATTTGCAACCTTAGGGATGATAGAATTAATCCTTATTAAAGTGGTCCTCTGTGAGATAATAGAGAGAACCTTGAGCTATCTTCTTCTTTTACATTTTACAACAAGGTGTCTTTGAAATTTTTGCTTTCCGAGCAAGAGAGAGAGCCATAAGTCTCTTATAATTTGTTTTCATATATTTCTCTCCAAGTTTATTTTTTTCTCCACTTTTGTTCTTCCTGTATATCCTTTTATTAGTTTTTATTCTCAAAATTTTAAGCATATCAAGCATTGGCAACTTTGATTGGAATTGTTGGAAGCAAAATTTTCATAATGAAACCTGATTATTGGCGATTTTATATTCTAATATAGTTATAAAGTTTTTAATAATTCATTATGCTCGTATTCAAATATATGGACTGTATTATAACTTGATATTTAGATCATGATGACCAATTTCATTAACATCAGCATGACCATTTTTATTACCAATTATCCACTTCTTGAATTGATCAAATACCAATTATTTGAGTTGAAATTCTGAATCATATTTTATGAGACATGATTTATTACATATTTTGATAGAGTTAGAACAATGCCGACAGACTCTTAGGATGTAGAAAGATAGTAATTTTTGAAAGCCAAAAAAAAAAAAAAATAGATTCTTCAGCAACACTACTAGAGAGAATATCCCCATAGATAAAGGAGAGCAAAAAAAAAAAAATGGAAGATTTTTGAAATTGTCCACCTAATAAGATAAAATATCAAAATTTTCTCAAACAAAATTTACATAAGGATGAGTTTTAGTTCTAAACTTTCAAGAGTAAGTTTTAGTTCTAAACTTTCAAGAAGATCTAGATAAATGTAATATTAATCTAAAAATGAAGATTTGAAGTAATTAAAAAAGATTGAGGATATATTTTTATATTTTTTTAATCAAAAAATATATTTAAATCGACCTGGTCCAGATCGGATGGCTCAGTGGTGCCCACCAGGTTCTAGACTACGGCAGACGGCCGCATATTTTCTTGACCGCGTGGTCCCGCCTCGTTCCACGACCCTACCATCGCGCACGGGACATCCATCGGTCAGGCGGCGGACGGGCTTCCCCTTTTTTTTATTTTTTTCGTAAGTTCCCCGTTCGACTTTTTTAGCCTTTATTTGCAGGGCAGGGGTTGTATCTTTCGCGAGAAAGAAGGATTTACATTCCTTCGCGCGAAATCCACCGTTGGATCGCACAACGGTCACTTCGAGAACTGTGCAGTGGATTGACTGAGGTATTCGTAGTGCTTTGAGATTCACGCAAGGCGCGATCCAACAGTCGACGTCTAGCGAAAGATACAACCCGATCGCTTACAGGCGCATTTCGGTTTCTGCGATCCTGTTGTGCAAATTAACGCAGAGAAGCAAGGTTGCTTGCGTTATTTACCAAACAGAAGACGGCAGAAGAGTAGCAGTGGAGTCTCCCGCAATGGAACTCGCAACACCACCAATCTCACGGCTCCACTTCCTCCTCCTCGGCCTTCTCCTCGCCTCTCTCTCCGTCCATTACCATACCGTTCTCCGTCGGGTCTCCTCCTCTCCTCCTGATATGCTCCTCTGCCCCACTTCTCGTCCCACCGAAGGCGACCCGACCGACTTCCATCGCAGCCGCTTACCGCTCGACCCCCTCGCCTCCGTCCTCCGCTCCATCCTCTCCTCCTGCCTCGCCTCTTTCTACTCGGTCTTCGACCGGACGGTCCGGTCCAGGGCTCACCCAGATCCCTCCGGCCTTTCACGCGTATCGCTCCGGGACGGCTGGTCCGGTCCAAAGGTCCGGTGCTACTCCCACGCCGGCACCGCCAACTTCGACATGGGCCCGGTCGAGGGTCTCGTTGTCTTGGTCGAAGTCGACTCGGGCCGGATGGTCCGGGTCTCGGACCGAGGCGAGGGCTGGTATATCGAGTCGACTCATATGGAGTACGGGCTGGCGATGGCGGCGATGCCGCCGCTCAAGAAATCTGGCAGCGGGTCGCGTGCTCCGCGGACGGGACGAAAGGAAGCCGGTCTTGCGGACCGGAACGGAGCGCGTGTTCGAGCGCGAAGACCTGGACGTGACCTGGGGCATCGTCGAAAGCACGTTCGGTCCATCACCGGCATCGAAGTCGGCGAGGCGTAGCAGGAGACCCATCAGCTGTTATAGTCCGTGTACGAATAGTTCGATTCTTCCTTCTTAATGAGGAAGTGAATAAAGTCTGCTGGGCAGGAAAGCTGTAGATTGCCCCTTATTCTGTTAGAAAAACAATTCTCTGAATTATTCCCCAAAAACATAAACAAGCAGGAGGATATATAAACAGATAAGTATTCAATTATTCAGGAATCAGATATATGAATTTTACACATTGTTAATGGATTACTCATGCATCACTCAACAAAATATCCATAGTTTGTTTACTAATTAACTACCTGTTGCTGCTAAAGAAGTTGCATGTTCTATTATTTATTTGTATTTACATTTCTTATTTTGATGTAAATAAATAATTTTTTTTAGATTTTGTTTTCTTCCTAAGTTATTTATTAATAGACTTTTTTCTCAATCTTTTTTTTTTTTTTTGCCTAATTCCAAAGATTTCACTCTAGGCATTTTTTTTCTTGAATAATAAGTGATCGTATAAATAATTATGAAAAAATTAAATTTTTTATATATATCATTTTTTGTATTAGTATTTTTTTTTTTCTTTTACACCGATCCCCCAATTCTACCCATATAGAAAAATATTATTTTTAAAAAATAATAATAAAAAGTTGAAATTTAGTTATATAGGCCTTCTGCCTCAAGAGGGGATAGTTTGGCTCATTGCAAGCCTATCTACAGGTTGTTATATTATAGATTTTAAAAAATTATTTAATTTTTTGAAAAAATATGCTTTAAATATAAATTTAGGGATGAAAGTAGTATAGATATTATCCATCTGATCTATTTTTATATCCAAATTAATTTAGATATGGATAAAAATTTGAGGATCCAACTAATATCCATATCCGTATATATTTTCATCAAAAAAAAATGAATATGGATATGGATAAACAACTATTCGATCGGTATCCAAATATCCGAATATATATGTAATTCTATATGATTTTATATAGTACTTATTATTTTTTTAAAAAAATATATAATTATATAAATATTTAATTAACTTAATTTATCATTTATTTAGTAATATCTTTAATTTTATAGTCATAAAATTTAATTATTAAATTATATTCATAATTATATTTATATTTTTAATATCTGAATTATATCCATATCCATTTAAAATAAATATGGATATAAATTTTTACGTTCGTATAATATTCATATTCGTGTCTGTATTCGTCAGATAAGATAAATATGGATATGAATATATCGGTATCCGATCCGATTTCAGTTTTATAAAAATCTACGTAAAAGTGGTACCCTTTGAAAGTTATGTTGCATGAATCGGGATTGGATATGATGGATATGGTACTTGAACCCTTTCCAAACCTATTTAAGATAGCTAAAATGGTCAATAAGAGATCCATTGATCGTCTCAAATCAAGCAACGGCCTTGATGGTAGTTAGCCAATTAGTACTAATAGGGCTAGCGAGATGCCAAGGGGATGACACTAAGAGGGTGGGGACAAGGTGGTGTACAATATTGACTTGCATCCATCAAGGGAGTCCTATTTGGCCTAGCTTGAGGTCATTTCGGTCATCAAGTACACCTCAGGTTCAAAGATTGTTTTCGGTCGCTAGATTGTGGAAAACTGAATGTATGATCCTCTACATTAGCATGATGTAGAGGGTATCTCGGCTTCCTGGTTCGATCTGACCATGTTGATCTCTCATCTCGGTGTGATGTGGAGGGACAAAATCACCTCCTAACGTGTACGGTGGCTATAAATATAAAGACCCCATGAAAGAAACCATATCTGCGACAATGACATTTCCATCGAATTTCCCTTAAATTTTCTTGGGTTTTCTTTAAAAAAATAATATAGAAATGGTATCAAAAGCTAGAGTAACACGTTCAAATACATTTTAGGTCATGTAAATTGAGGACCATGGAACTTTGATTATGAAATTGACATCCTAAAATGCATAAGAATTAAAATATTTATAAATTATCAATCAGATATATATTTTACTGCATCACCTTAATTGGAACACCTGGATGTACAAGTAGGAGATATCCAATAACTTGATATTTTCAATTTTAAGATATTTTAGATATTGCAAATCATGATTACTATTGTGAATTTTTCGATACAGATTAGTTATCATTGCTTTTTGTGTCAATAAGATGAAGCCTCAATTCCGTAATAGGATAATACTAGATTGCTTGTATATTGATGCTACATTTAGGATGATATCTAGGAGAAAAGTTCGTTCGTATAATGGGAGAAAAGGGGGAGTTAAATTATATTTGTCACTGCCTGAAACCTACAGATCAGTATCCTAGCTGAGACGCACTCAAGCATGGTCTCAGGGAGAAGGCCACACGTGCACCCGTGTGAGGTACTGAGAAAGGGGAACTTGGACGAGTCCGCCACTGGCCAATACTTCCGTGCCTGGTCATCTGGGTTATTTTTTATGAATCTTGGGATGTAAGTCTCTAATTGATGGGGGCAGGATTAATTGTCATTTTCTTGACTGGAATTGTGGAACGAAATGCCGGATTTCTATATTTCATCCAATGGACTTCGTATTTCTTACGAACAGTCGTCGTGAACACGCTATCTTGAAATTTCATCAGTATGATCATTTTTCTTAGATTAGACAATGACAAGCAATCCTTCAAGTTGCAGCCAAAATAAGGCTCAGAGATTGGTGGCCAACAAACAACCCACGCTGTGGAATGAGCTGGGATTGGACCCACAAAGCTGAAGCTAATTTAAATTTGGAATGGACCGATCGGCAGCTGCCCCTTTTATCTCAACGAGGCTTAAAGGTACGTTATCCACTACAACGCTTGGGTCCGGGATCGGCTATAAATATATACCAAGCAGAAGACTAAAGAAGAGTCTCCCGTAATGGAACTCGCAACACCACCAATCTCACGGCTCCACTTCCTCCTCCTCGGCCTTCTCCTCGCCTCTCTCCCCGTCCACTACCATACTGTTCTCCGTCGAGCTGCCTCCTCTCCTCCTGACATCCTCCCCTGCCGGACTTCTCGTCCCACCGAGGGCGACCCCACTGTCTCCCATCGTGGCCGCTCCCCGCTGGACCCCCTCGCCGCCGTCCTCCGCTCCATCCTCTCCTCCTGCCTCGCCTGCGTCTACTCGGTATTCGACCGGACCGTCCGGTCCTGCGCTCACCGGGATCCCTCGGGCCTTTCATGCGTATCGCTCCTGGACGGCTGGTCCGGTCCAGAGGTCCGGTGCCACTCCCACGCCAGCACCGCCAATTTCGACATGGGCCCGGTCGACGGTCTCGTTATCTTGGTCGAAGTCGACTCGGGCCGGATGGTCCGGGTCTCGGACCGAGGCGAGGGCTGGTATATCGAGTCGACTCATATGGAGTACGGGCTGGCGATGGCGGCGATGCCGCCGCTCAAGAAATCTGGCGGCGGGTCGCGTGCTCCGCGGACGGGACGAAGGGAAGCCGGTCTTGCGGACCGGAACGGAGCGCGTGTTCGAGCGCGAAGACCTGGACGTGACTTGGGGCATCGCCGAAAGCACGTTCGGTCCATCATCGGCATCGAAGTCGGTGAGGCGTAGCAGGAGACCCATCAGATGTTATAGTCCGTGTACGAATAGTTCGATTCTTCCCTCTTAATGAGGAAGCGAACAAAGTCTGCTAGGCAGGAAATCTATGGATTGCCCCTTATTCTGTTAGAAAAACAATTCTCTGAATTATTCCCCAAAAACATAAACAAGCAGGGGGATATATAAACAGATAAGTATTCAATTATTCAGGAATCAGATATATGAATTTTACACATTGTTAATGGATTATTCATGCATCACTCAACAAAATATCCATAGTTTGTTTACTAATTAACTACCTGTTTATCTCACATCAAGTGGCTCAATGAGGATGATCTCAATACTATCTTTTTCCACCAATCTACCATTATGCGTTGGAGAAAGAGCATAATCAACTCTATCAACAAGTTAGATGGATAACTTACCACCGATACCAAAAAAAATAACGATACAATCCTTCACTACTTCAATAGCCATTGGAACAATCATTAGTGTTGACGCAGAAACTGATCATCGTCGGATCCAACCGAAGCAGAGGTGAACGAGATCGCCGTCAGAAACCTGCAAAACAAAGTTTCATTCGAAACCGGTGGGAGATGGCTCCGATAGGACCCTCCGACGATCAAGTCAGCTTTGGTCAACAGGAATGGAGTGCTCGGAAATGAGTTCCGCAGAGCTTAGAGGAGAGGAGAGCTTAGAGCTTAGAGATTATAGTTAGCGTATCTGAAGGATCCTTTTTATAGATGGAGCTTGATGGTGACAACTGTAGCCGTGTGATGGCGGACCGCTCGAGGTTCGGCGGAGTCAGTCTTGGGGGAAGGCGCCGTCTGCAGCGCCGCCTGCAACAGATTGATGGTGACAGCCATCGCCGCCTGGTAGCGGATCGCTGTTGCCTGTAGCAGACTGATGGTGATGGCTGCAGCTGTCTTGATACTAAGCCACTCGGGGTCGAATGAAGGATTGAAGAGCTTTGATGTGTACCCATTTCGGAGGAGTTCGGGCTTTCGAAGGGAATATGGCTGGAGAGGGCCGTCCGAAAGGAACAATAGCTGAAGAATCCCGGAAGGAGTTTGGCTGCTGAAAAGCTCGGCCAAAGGAGAGGCTTGGAGGGAGTTCGGCTCTCGCAGACGTCTGGCTGAAGGAGCATGGAGGGACTTCAGCTCTCGTGGGAGTCCGACTGAAGCTCTGCTGCTGAAGAGTTCGATCGATTGAAGGAGTTCGGCTAATGCTCGACCGCTGAGAGTCCGAAGGAGCTCGGCTCCTGAGGAGTTCGGCCAAAGGGGTTCGGCTAAACCTAGCCGCTGAGGGTCCGAAGGAGCTCGACCGCTGGAAAGTTCGACCGGCTAAAGGGATTCGACTATAACCCATCAGCTGAAGCTCTTCCGTGACTACTGGTTGCATTAGGCTGAGCACCGAACTGGACTTCGATGGAAGCAGAGTTTATCTCCAACAATAGTCCTCCCACTCCTGAGTTCGAAACACAAAGGAAGAGAGTGCAGAAAAGGCGACTGCCGAAGTTCTCTTTTGAGCTCCGTGCTGGTTTAGATTGAAGCTCAGAGGAGGTCTCATCTTCAGCCAAAGTTGATGCAGAAGTTGAAGTAGATCTCGCCCCCTGCGGTCGAGGTCGGAGGTTAAGCTCCTCGGAGGCGATATTGTCACCAGCGGTCGAGGCTGACTCAGAGGAATCTCTTCTCCTGCAGTCGAGGTCGACTCAGGGGAGCTCTTATTTTCTACGGCCAAGGTTAATACAGGTGCTTGGGAGAGATCTGATCTGCAGCTGGAGTTGACGCGGTCGCTCGGAAGAGATCTTATCTCTGGCCGAGGTTGTCTCAGGCACTCTGGCCAAGATTGTCTCAAGCGCTCTGGCCGAGATAGTTTCTTGATTTTATCTCTGACCGAGATTGACTCGGTCGCTCGAAAGAGATCTTATCTCCTACAGCCGAGATCGGCTCGGACCCTCAGGGGAGATCTTATTTCCTACGGTCGAGGTTGCCTCAGGGGAGATCTTATCTCCTGCAGTCGAGCTTATCTCGGAGGAGATCTTATCTCCTACAGTCGAGGTTGACGCGGGCGCTCGGAGGAGATCTTATCTCCTACAATCGAGTTTGCTTCAGAGGAGATCTTATCTCCTACAACCGAGGTTGCTTTGAGGAAGATCTTATCTCCTGCGGTCGAGTTTGCCTCGGGGGAGATCTTATCTCCTGCAGTCGAGGTTGATGTGGGCGCTCGGAGGAGATCTTATCTTCTACAGCCGAGTTTGCTTCGGGACAGATCTTATCTCCTACAGTCGAGGTCGGCCTGATCCCTCAGGGGTGCCTCGGGGGAGATCTTATCTCTTGCAGCCGAGGTTGATGCGGGCGCTTGGAGAGATCTTATCTTTCACGATCGAGTTTATCTTGGGAGAGATCTTATCTCTTGCAGCCAAGGTTGATGTGGGTGCTCGGGGAGATCTTATCTCCTACAGCCGAGTTTGCTTTGGGAGAGATCTTGTCTCCTGCAGCTGAGATCGGCCCGGTCCCTTAGGAGAGATCTTATCTCCTATAGCTGAGGTTGCCTCGAGGGAGATCTTATCTCCTGCAGCCGAGGTTGCTTTGGGGAGATCTTATCTCCTGCGGTCGAGATCGGCCCGGGCCCTCAGGAGAGATCTTATCTCCTGCAGCCGAGGTTGTCTCGAGGGAGATCTTTCTCCTGCGGTCAAGATTGATGCAGATGCTCAGAGGAGATCTTATCTCCTGCAATCAAGTTTGTCTTATCTCCTACGACCGAGGTCGATTCGGATGCTCGAAGGAGATCTTATCTTCCGCAGCCGAGGTTGGCCCGGATCCTTAGGAGAGATTTCATCTCCTGCGGTCGAGGTTGCCTCGGGGGAGATCTTATCTCCTGCTGCCGAGGTTGATGCGGACACTCGGAGGAGATCTTATCTCCTGCAGTCAAGTTTGCCTCAGGGGAGATCTTATCTCCTGCAGCCGAGGTTAAAGGTCTTTGACCTGCTCGTGTTAGGATGAGGTTCTTCTTCCGTTCCTAATATGGCAACTATTGACTACTTCTTTTCTATCATCAGATAGTTTTTGCATCCAGAAATAATGTTATTGAAAGGAAAAAAATTTACCGAGGGAAAGTTACTGACGGCATATCTTCGTTTCAGGGTCGTGGGGGCGTTGTTCCTCCAGGTTCCCTCGGGCAGTAAGTCTCGGGCCGGACGACCTTATCTATCTCATGTTGGTCTTCTTAATTTGGAGCAAGCTTCTCTTGGGTTTGACGCTGGGAGATGACGAATCATCGAAGTACCAAGCTCCTCCCTAGGGTAACATTGATGACGCCGTGAGGCAGCCGACCTTGTCATTTCTAGTTACGGCAGCACCCTTGGCCGATCTTCTCCTACTTCAGGCTGGCGTCGAAGAAATTTACCTAGCCACCCCTCTCTGACGAGCTCCTTAATTTTGTTTCGGAGTTGAATGCATTCCTCGGTGTTGTGGCCGTGGTCACGATGGTAGAGGCAGTACTTGCTTGGATCGTGCTTGTTTGGGGGAGATCGTAATCCTTCTAATCTTGGTAGCTGGTTCTTAACTTTCGTGAGAATTTGAGTTCAAGGAGTGTTGCGGAGGGCGTAGTCGCGGAACCTTTCGGGAGGACTTTTTTACGCTCTTCTGTCGGGGCTTTCTTGGTGGCGAGCTCGAGGAGTTCGGGTCTTGCTTGTGCTGGGGAGGTCGTAAGCATGGTCGAACTTCATTCCGTCCTCTTGTGAAACCTGCGGAAGAACTTCATGCTCCTTTGTCGACGTGAGCGAGGCCGAACTTTATGCTTTTTTGTCGGGGCTTCCTTGATAGCGAGCTCGAGGGCGAGTTTGGGGCTTCCTTGATGACGAGTCTGAGGGGGAGTTCGGCCTTGCTTGCATGGAAAGGTCATGAATGCGGCCGAATTTCATCTCTTCTCCTTTCTTTTCATTTTATATTCTGATATGTTGTCTAGATTTTTGCAGCATCTTATCGAAATTGGAGGACTCCGAGCTTATGAACCAACTAATAGTGGTCTATCATTCTCTCACCTTATGTTTGCTAATGATTTACTCATGATAGAAAAAAGAGAGAGATTCGGTGATGTGGGTTGATCACCATTTGAAAATAGTTTTGTTCGAGATAGTAGCATCGGAAGACAGATTAGGCTTAAGAAGAAAGTCTTCAAAAAGCAACGAGCCAAAAAATCTCAAAAATCCAGTTAGTCTAAGTGGATCCATAATTCACTACCTCCCCTATCTCGTAGGTCAAATAAGGTTTTCTATCCTCCTAAAGGTACTATTTTAGAGGATGTAAAAAAAATGTTCCTCATGAAAAATGGGTTCATGATGATAATCCTAGAATCTTTGACGAAGCGATATCAGATATCGACTCCAAAAATTGATAAGAGACAATGAAGTCAAAGATTGACTTGATGCACTCGAACTAAATCTAGATCTTGATAAATCCACCTAAAGGTATAGTATCTATTGGGTATAAATGGATCTTCAAGAGAAAGATATGTGTAGATGAAAATATAGAGACATTCAAGGCTAGGCTAGTAGTGAAAGAGTATTAAGTTATCTTCTCGTCAGTGGCCATCCATCCACATTGCTTGCCATTGCAGTATATTTTAATTACAAAATATGGCAAATGAATGTGAAACGGAGTTCATAATTAAATATCTTGAGGAAGATATTTATATAGAACAATTATTTATTTTCACATCCAGTGATGGTGATCACAAAGATCTGCAAGCTGCAAAGATCCATCTATGAACTCAAGCAAGCATCTCGAAGTTGGAATGCTTGATGTAATCAAATCGTTTGATTTAATAAAGAACGAGAAGAAATCAAGTATGTTCAAGAAGATCAGTGGGAGCGCTATTGTCTTCCTCATATTGTACATGGATGACATCCTCCTGATTGGAAATTATATTCTCATGCTGACATAGATCAAAGTATGGTTATCTAAAAAATTTTCTATGACAGACCTAGGTAAGATATCCTTCATTTTTGTTTTTAAGATCTATAGGGATAGACTGAAGAGGATGCTGGATCTCTCAAATAGAGAAGGTGCTGAAGAGGTTCAGCATGATGAACTTTAGGTTCAGGAGTTTGCAGACTCAGACTTTATGTCTGATAAAGATGATCGAAAGTCAACGTTTAAAAGTTTGTTCCTGTGTACTGGTGGTACTGTAAGTTGGAAGAGTTTCAAGAAGATGGTTCCACCTAATCCATGATTACCTCGAAAAGAATACGTCGAGGTCAAAAGAGTCAATACAGCAGATAATGCAACTAATTCACTGACAAAGCCTTTAGGCCACCAGAAGATCCAAGCCCATCTTGAAAAGATGTGACTTAGATTTGTAGTCAATTGGCTTTAGATCAAGTGAGAGTTTATTAGATGTGTGCCCTAAAAGCTAGATTGACACTTGTTAAATACTTTCTAGGAGTATTTTCATAATTTTGACTTAAAATTAGTTAAAAATTATTTATTATATCACATTATATATTAAAATATCTGTGATACATCCATTAAGTTAATAGGCATGATAACACATATTCTCAAGAGTTAAGAATTTAAGGTATGTGTTATCATAATTAACTCATAAACTACATCCGATCGTAGGATCATCACGAGGAGGTGATCGATCCGAAAGATCGATGTACCTCACTTTTTTAGGATAGATGAATCTTGAGTTTACGGTATAGAGGCACCAAAGTGAGAGTATAGGTACTCGTTAGAGAACGGAAGTACTGAGCATGACTAGCTCGAGCAGTCATAAGAAAGTCGACCTACTCATCGATGACTAGCTCAATACTACAGTCGCGTGTCTAATTCTTTGACCTAAGGTGCATCGACAGTTCATCTTGAGGGTATTATAATTTGACTACACCATAACTCGATCTTCTAGTTATTCAAAATTTTGAGATATATGTTGGCTATAGCATGTTCATTATAGGAATTGGATCGCACCAAGATGGGATCTATCAATCTCGGTAGAGGAGTAGTCTTATGATGAACATAAGATCGAGTCCTAAAATCCATGGCTATGGTAGTGTGAAATAATAGAAAGAAGTTTTTATTAGTATTTCACATCGAACTCGATTCGAATGATTCATTCATATGATGGGTGTTGGGTTTGACGAGTTTACCTTAACCCTAATCTCGTCGAAACTCATGATAGAAGAACCTAATCACACAGGTAGCTGCACCGAGAGATTCGCTATTCGATTTTGATGGATTGCCATCATAAACTACTTGGTATCACTTGTAGATTTTGGGATCAATTAGAATTATCTTGATGATCGACGATTCTAATTAGATGAATCGAAAGAGTTCTTGTCCATCAAAAAGTATTTCGATAATATCGTTGATGGAGATCATGACATGTCCTATTATCATACAGAATTAAATCTAATTGAATCACACAAATAAGAATTTGAATCTGGATGTCATCAATTGAGCTAATCCAGTTCGATTGATTTAGATTACATCCAATTAGATTCAAAAAAATCGTGCTAGCATACGATTGAACCTAATATTCTTCTTTTGTCATCTTTCTGGTTCATCTCGATTGAGCCAAATTAGATTTGGTTTATTCGAGAGCCTTGTATAGCTCTATCCTAGTCTGACTGAAACTTATCTAGATCAAAAAAGCCTTATCCTAACTTGATCTAGGCTTATCCTAATCCATCGGATGAAAACAAGATAAGATCTGCTAATTTTTGGAACTTTTTGGACAAGGCTTATCCAAAAACTCTATAAAAATTTATCTTGATCTGACTGGACCTTGTCCTGGTCTGATCAAGATTTATTCTAAATTTCATAAGATAGGAACAAGATAAGGATTATCTTTGTCAGATCAGGGCTTATCCTAAAATCATGAGATGAAATTTGGATAAGCCTCTCCTAAAAATTCTATATGAATTTTTCTTGATCTGACTGGATTGAGTCCTGGTCTGATCAAGGCTTGTTCTAACTTGATTGGTACTTGACATAAATTCATTAGATGGGACTTGTAAAAGTTTTGTCATAATCCCATAAGATGGAAAAGGACAAGGGTCGAATGTTGACCCAGATGTAGGAAAGAAAAGGAGAGGGGGTGCACCCCCTAAAGACTATCTAGGGGTGCACGCCCCCTTGGGATTTATGTGAGGGAGAGAGGGCCACGTCCCCCTTTTTGACCGTGCAACCGTATGGTAACGTGGAGACTCCCTTTCAAAAGGATTTTGACTGGGTCAATGTTTGATTTGGATCAATGTTTGATTGGGTCAAGAGAGATAAGTTGCTTGCGCAAATCAAAGTTTATCTTCCCATCTTCATGCTATTTTTTATAATTTTTGTACGATAAAATTAGAAGAATCAGAGGGTGGGGCATGAAAATCAGTTAAGGAGTCCTTCTGCATGTTAAACTTTGACTTGTACAAAGTTATATGCGAAGGGACTCTTGACTAGATCTATAAATAGGGCCCTGCGCAAGCTGTTGTGGATAGTAATTTCTTAACGGCGAAGTTCTGCCAAAATATTTATCTCCACATCTTCCTCATCTGATCCTCTCTCTCTTCTCCATACCCAAGAGCTGGGCAAAATCTACGAGCAAAGATCAAGTTCCATCGATGCGAAGATCAACGAGAGACAATGATGTTCATGAGATGAACGTGCAGCCCTCAAAGTTCGCTTTGAAGGCTCTACGGGAAGACATCAAATTTGATTTTTGGATATCAGATTCAGAAGGAGAAAACTTTCAGATCTAATTCGACTGGATACCGGTAGAGACTGAACGTATGTATGGTTCAATCAGAATCTCGGATCAGTTGTTAGATCATCACAACAGATAAACAATTTACTCGATCAGGTGATAACTATTATCACTATTTTTATTTTTATTTTACTTCTAATTTTAGATCAATCTAATCAGATCTGAAAACTCTCAAATCTGATTGGATCATAGAAAATTTTTAAAATTATTCCACTGTAAATCTGATCCGATCAGATACATCCTGCGGTAGAAAAATTCGATTTTTTCTTCAATTGCATCCACTTAATAGAGGAGCAGATGGCACACCAAAGATGTGAAGCACCCCTCCTGGTACCAACAGCGTTCCAATTTTTAAAGTGGTATTTAGCAACTACTAGTCTTGCCCACAATAAATTTTTGTTAATCAACAAACTCCCAACTGCTTTACTCATTAAACCTTGTTGCCTTATTCTAAGAGAATGAAGTCCCAGGCCATCCTTGTTCTTTGGAAGGCAAATGGTATTATGAGAGATCAAATGCAGCTTCCTCTCCCTTGGCTCATGGCCCCAAAGAAAGGATTTAAAAATCGGCCCAATATGATAAAGAACTAACATGGGGATATGAGTGTTTGTAAGAAGATAAATATAAGTGGAGCTCAAAACAAATCAGATGATACTGATACGACCAGCTTGAAAAAGATGCTTCAACTTCCATGCATCAAGCCTTTTGTGAATGCGATCAAATAACGGATTGAAGGCCGACCGTTTGAGGGTGGTAGTAGACAAAGGTACTCCAAGATAGTACCAAACACCTTCATGTAGAGGAATTGAAAAAATATTCATAATTTATTGCTTGGTCTGAATGTTAATCCTCTTACTAATGTCGATGTGGGATTTGTTTGTGTTGATTTGTTGACCAGACTGAATACAGTATTTCATCAAGGTTTGTTTAAGAATTCGAGCAAGCCGTGTGGTTGCATTGAG